>JBCFYV010009882.1:50568443-51066202 GCA_039000515.1 Timema cristinae
TACTTATTCTAAATTCACCCTTAATAGCTCCTAACACATAGGCGTAATTAGTATATGCGTATAAATTACCCGAACTAGAAATGAGACGCAGTGATTAAAAAAAGGCTCCAATAGAGAGACCCGTTATCACCTCTCTTCATTTTCAGCCATGTTTTTATAAGCGCTACTAATACAAGTGAAAAATACGTGTCAACACAACTAACATGTTAGTAAGCTAATACCACTAAACTTGCATTAGTCCACTAACATCGTGTCAACGGGCCTTTAGCGAGCTCTTAGAGGACTTTTGTGTACCCCCCCCCCCCCCTCACCTTCACCTTCCGGTGGAATACAACAAATTTTCATTCTCTCAACAACTCGTTCTCCTTACTGAGGCTTACTCCCTCAAAAGCAGCAACAAAATTAATAATCAATCTGTTGTTCTGTCCAGTGACAGCTTGGAATAGGAAATGAGTAGAGGAGGGCATGTAATTAGTAACAGAGAGGAGAGTCATTGATATGTATCACCCTGGCCACCCAACCTTTAGCCACCTGGTTTTTGAAAGCGCCCATCGTTTGTGCTATGTTAATACTGGTTAGTGCTCGATTTTCATCGTAATTAAACAACTTGATTTACCTCTTTTCTTGACTTTTGTAAAGAAACCAGTATTTACCACCTGCAAACGCCATGTTGTTTACCCTGATGAATAATTATAACGTCGCCTCTATATTTACTGGACTGTTGTGAAGAAGCCTGTGTTTACCACATACAATATCCAATATATTTTCCCTTGTGAGGTGGAATCAAGTCTGCGCCGTATTTATTGTGAATACAGCATTTTTAACACTATTTTGGTCACACTACTTAATTATACCCTTAGACCATTAATATTTGCTAATCTAGCTTGGGCATATAAAGTTTTTTTTAACCTAAATAAGCAATCTTATTTCAATTAAACTTTATGTAGGTTGGAGACTGATCCAACTTAAAATTGGCTTTTGATCTTATGTTTGATAAACGAGTTTTAAGGGGAATGATTAATTGGATTAGTTGATAGAAAACCAATTTATCGTTAAGAATAGTAGTTTCCGACAATGTTTTAAATTCGAAAAATAGAATTAATACCAAGCATTTAAAGTTTTAAATGACATTATTAATTTAATTGGTTTCTGGAATTTTTTAACTGTTGAGCTCTAGATTTTTGGTGTGTGACATGTTAACTTGCTACAGATGAGCGTGTAAAGATTGACTGGAGATCGTACATAGGAATTTTGAACAACCTAACATTTATTATTACAACGAAACCTGTGTTTTTGAGAGTGTTTATATGTGTTAATTTAATTTTTATCTTGTTGCGTAAATAATATAATTTTTAAATTATAAAGGTTTTGTATAATACCATAAACCATTTATTTATAGTTTCAAATATTTTTGTTTGATACGTACGTACTTTAGAAATAAGTTAAGAATGCGTTTTTATAGGCTATTATAGAAAAAAGTTTTGTTGTTAATTTTTCTAATTTTGTCCTGTTGGCGATCACTATAGTAAGACAAGGTATTTTTCTAATTCTTACTTATCTGCATATATTATTTTAATGCAAGACTACTTGTTTTGTGCAAGCAGAGATTTTTGGGGCCAGAAATTCTGACCATCCCTCCACCCTTTCATACTCTGGGTATTGACCTAGTGTTGCCCATAGAAAAATACGGTCCTTGTTTGGACACTTTTAATATTTACTTCGGCTTTCTACAATATTCGTATTGATTTTATGATTGTCATATTGTTTCAATAGATGGACCTGTTAGTTATTGTTTCAAAAAATGGCTTCTTATATGTCTATGCCTCTAATAATGTTTGTCTATGTTTTTTTAAATTGTATGTTCTTTGTCTTCTTTATTTTGTTAATTATCGGCATTTTTGTGGCTCCGCTAAAAATGACAAATTAAATAGTGTTCATGCACAACGCATCTTTATCTTTACTTAAATATTAAGTCCAATTTATTTACGTCGAGTAGACGATGTGATATTATGGCGACCGTGACAGGACGTATAGATGGAGATAAATAGTTGCTGTTTAAAAGGAAAAGGGCCGCCATTAGAGCTTCTTTCACGAAGATTGTGAAGACTACAACATAATCTGTTTTCAGTTGATGGTGAGGACTTAGTGGCCATTGATACAAATCACCAGCTGTTGCAAGGAAAATCAACTGAAATTGCAAACCTAGATGAGCAAATATTGAATAGCCTGCTTGAAAGTGATGCATCAGAAAATTAATTGAGTGCCGAAATAGCTAGTGCGGATGAATACAAAGCTAATTGGGCAACTATAAGTATTCATTTTGGCAGATTTAAGTTGGTACATGATACCGATGCAGAGTCTGCAGCCAGTACTCAAACCGATTATAGAGGTAGACATTGTTCAAAAAGTAAGTGCAAACTCCCCAAGATCGAATTTGAAAAAATATGGGTGTGACATAACAGAATGGTTGAGTTTTTGGAGCCAATTCGCTAAAATTGATGACAATGAGGATTTAGATGCAGCCGACAAATTCCAGTATTTGATTAAGGCCACTTTAACTGGTTCAAGGGCTCTAGAAGTGGTCAAAAGTTTTCCTCAGACTCGAGAAAATTATCCTAAGGCTATACAAAGTTTGAGATCTCGTTTCGGACGCGATGATTTATTGGTTGAAGTTTATGTGCGGGAACTATTGAAGCTGACTCTTCAGAGTTTGTCGGATGGGATGCTGTTATCGACTATGTATGACCGTTTGGAAACTCAGCTGAGAGGACTCGAGACTTTGGGAGCCACTTCTGATAAGTATACGGCAATGTTATACACTATGGTTGAATCTTGTTTGACGGAAGATTTACTCCGTACTTGGTAACGTAGTGGTTCTTCAGGTCAAGGTGAGGGGCGGTTGCAGAGCCTAATGGACTTTCTCCGGAAGGAAGTCGAACAAGAAGAGCGCGTCTTGCTGTAAAAGGTTTTAATATCAGTGGTGGAGAGGAAGTTGTAAAAGGTAAGAGGAGGAATATCCCCGGTGTTGCATATTTCATGATTCACTAGTTTGTTGCATATTTCATTATTTGCTAGTTTCATGTGGTTATTTCCCTCACTATTTCGATTGCAGATTTCTTGGAATTAGCCACCCCTCTTCCCTCCTAAGCCCAAGCAAACCCACACACACACACGTGTCGCTTGCTCGCTCCGTCTAAAACAGTGGTCATTGAATTCCAATCTCTCAACACAGCTCGGTGAACCTCTCTTGCTAAGTTTCTTTTGGAAATGAACTCAACAAAAACTCTGTGGAAGGTGATTTTAGTGTGTGACTCGTCATAAATAATAAGTTAATGTTCTCTGTGTGTGTTTTTATTTAATATATATACTATGTACTTATTAAACGCGAGTGTTTAGGGGAGCTCCTCTCGCAAATTAATATTCGTTAAGAGACCATCCTCGGATCAAGAAGATCAAGACCATCGCTCCCAGGTATTCTCGGATCTCCAGTCAAGACAACCCTCAAGGTAGGCTCTACACAGTACATCTTTTTATTAAACCAACGTTCAACTCCATTCTCTGTTTTAGTGTATCTAAAACTGGTCCTCCGGAATGTAATTACTTTTTTATAACTTTTAATTACATTAAACAGACAGATCGCTTATACATTTTGGTCCTCCGGGCCGGATTCACAGTGTTCACGCGCTATGGAAATAACATTAATTTTCTTTGTCTTCTTGCAAATTCAGTGTTAAAAAAAACCTCATTGTTGCACTAAGAAATAATCTCGTGTGTATGTGCATTTTTATCTCTAACAATTCTCAAGTGTTATATAATTAATTTGCTACTCAACTCACATTACTCAAGAGTGATATTGTTGCATATTAATTTAATTAAATTCAAGTGTTAATTGCTCAGTGACTTTCGATTTGCTATTGTTTTATTGTTGTTAAATTTATTTAAACTAAAATTTATCTTAACTTTCACGCTCCAACTAATACTCTCAACAATGAAGTTTAGTACATTTCAACGCCAATGCGGCTTAATTAGTAATAGGCTGGCCACAATAAACAATTACATTGACTCGGTCGAAGAACAACAATTGAATGATGCGCAAACTCAAAGATTATTATCTACTCTAAAGGAAGCTAAATTAAAAACCGAAGAATTCAATGTTCTTCTCGATAATTTTCTAGAATCTGATCCCAAAGACTTTGATGAAACTTTAGTAGCCACTTTACAAGACTCTATATTAGATTTACACACAACAATTGATTGTCGAATTAGAGTATTAATTCCAGATATTCAAGAACCACTGTTAAAGACCAACGCGACTGTACCTATCACTCCTGTTCCTCACACCCACGCAGTCCGGTTGCCTAAGTTGAATTTGCCCACTTTTAATGGAAACCTGCAACAATGGATGGTGTTCTCTAACTTGTTTGAAACAACAATACACTCAAATACATCATTGTCTCATGTAGAAAAGTTCCAATATTTATTAAGTTCTCTTCAAGGTGATGCGCTCAAGGTCATACAAGGCATCCCCATTTCCAGTGATAATTACCCAATTGCCTGGAACTTACTTCAAAAAAGATATCATCAGGTTCGCCGACTAGTTTCTCTCCATCTCGACAAGATTTTAGACCTTCCCCATATTTCTCATGGCTCTTTAGACAGTCTAAGACATTTCTTGGCTAACTACTCTGAAAATAGCCAAGCTCTTATCGCCCTAGATTATGATATTACGAAGGAAACGCTCTTAATTGCTTCTCTTCTGCGAAAGCTGGATCACGAAACACGAAAGCGGTTTGAAGATTCTCGTGGAACCAATTCAAGTATGCCAAATGCGCTTGAGTTAATTTTATACTTAGAGACAGAATGCCAGCATTTAGAAAATGCAACAGCAGGTTCCAGATTTACTACAAGAAATTCCCAACCCTCATACCACACGCATGCCACTTCAAAACCTCAACTATATAGTTCAAGATCCCGATACACTCAACCAACCTCTAGGCATACTGCCTTACTGACTGGCGTGGGCAAAACCCCAAAGAATTGTGTATTTTGCCACCAAAGCACTCACAGTATATATCAATGCACTCAATTTCAAAATAAGACTTCTCAAGAACGGTTTGACTTTATACGTTCTAATAAATTTTGTTTTAATTGTCTCGGAAATGCCCACACTTTAAGAGACTGTAAATCGACGCGAACCTGCATACATTGTAGCAAAAGACACCACACATTGCTTCACTTGACCTCCTCCTCAAACCCACACTCATCTCAAGGTCACGACGCTCACCAGTCAACAGAATCACCTCATGGAAATCATTCAGGGGATACTACTCCACCTATTCCCTTCATTGGTCTTACAAGTCAACCAAATACCACAGTGCTTTTAGCAACTACTCTTGTTCAACTCACTACTCCTTTTGGTCCTCCCCAAATAGTGCGAGGGGTACTAGACTCTGCGGCCCAGTGCAGCTTTATCACCGAGCGCTGTGCTCAGCTTTTGAACGTAACTAGGTCCCACTTGGCACAAGACATAAATGGCATATCTCTTTGTCATGTAAACACCAAGGGAATGACAAAACTAAATCTGTCCGCCATTAATGGCACTGTTCTAGCTCGTTCACATCCAGTAACAATCTTGGACAAGATTACTTCGGATTTGCCACGTACCTATATTGACCCTAATATCAAACAAAAACTCAAAAACTTTGTTTTAGCTGACCCACGTTTGATATCCCAAGTCCGATTGATATTCTAATTGGAGCGGACCTCTTTGCTAATGCTCTCACTGGTGATCGCCACACTCTCGGCCCTAACTTGCCTGTGGCACTTGGATCAATATTTGGTTATGTCATTATGGGAACAACTCCTTCTTTGCCACTTTCGCTCAACAACAAACAAAATGATTTTGGTGGTCTGGTGACGCTCCTCTCAATCTCAGATCATGACCTTCATGAGTCTTTACAACGGTTTTGGCAAGCTGAAGAACCACCCTATGAAGCTGGACCAACTAAAGAAGAAATTATCTCCACTCATTCCCGGGATGACACAGGACGTTATGTCGTGCGACTTCCGTTCAAAGAATCTCACTCCCGTCTTGGAACGTCAGACATTGCCTCCAATCACAGATTCAACTCACTTGAAAGAAAACTGCAAGCTCAGCCTCAACTCAAACGCATGTATTCTGAATTCATGCAAGATTATATCGACTCTGGCCATATGATCTTGTGTGACACTCACCCCTCTCCAGACGTGCCACACTACTTCTTACCTCATCACGGTGTTTTCAAACCAAATAGTTCCACCACGAAACTTCGGGTAGTGTTCGACGCTAGTGCTCGTACCTCAACTAATGTGTCCCTTAATGATACGCTCTTGCCTGGACCAAAGCTTCAAAATGACATTTGTGACGTCATTTTCCACTTTCGACGACATTCCTTTGTGTTTTCCTGTGACATTCGTCAGATGTATCGCCAAATCAGGGTTCATTCTGAGGATCAGAAATATCAACTCATTTATTGGCGTCATGATCCAGCCACTCCACTTTCCATTTACCAGCTAACGACCGTCACTTATGGTATGTCGAGCTCACCATTTCTGGCACTAAGAACTCTACGTCAATTGGTCCAAGATGAAGGACATCTCTTTCCTCGTGCTGCATCCGTCTTACAAAATCAAACTTTTGTGGATGACATCATCGCTGGGTCGGACACGGTCGAAGATGCGCTTAGTTTACAAGCCGAACTCACTACACTACTCTCAAAAGGGGGCTTTGAACTTAGAAAATGGTCCAGCAATTCACCCCAGCTTCTGAACTCCGTGCCAGAAGAACACAGAGAAAAGCCTTTCTACTTTCACACCCAAGAACAACCTCATATTAGCATTCTGGGTCTCCAGTGGACGCCAGGCTCTGATACCTTTTCGTACAATATAAACATTGTTGAGACTGTACCCACTAAGCGCAATGTTCTCTCAACAGTCGCACAAATTTATGACCCATGTGGTTGGCTAACTCCGGTAGTATTTTGGGCGAAATCTCTTCTTCAATATTTATGGACTCTTGGACTTCAATGGGACTCACCCCTTCCAAGTGAAGTGACTACCCGTTGGAAAACCTTTCTCAAGGAACTACCCTCGCTTCAACAAGTTACGGTGCCACGCTCTCTCTCACTGTCTCAATCAGTAAATATACAACTTCATGGATTCTCAGATGCCTCAGAACAAGGATACGCCGCCGTTGTGTACCTAAGATGTACTTCTCAGAATAACGAGGTCAAGGTCACACTTATCTTGGCAAAATCACGTGTTGCACCTCTCAAACGCCTCTCTATACCTCGCCTAGAATTGTGTGGTGCTCATCTTCTTGCCAAACTCTTGAAATATTGTACCTCTCTTCTCTCTTACCAGTGCCGCATAGACTCAACCACTGCATGGTGCGATTCATCCATTGTCCTGTCATGGATCCAAACCCCTCCCTACCGCTTGAAGGTGTATGTTGCAAATCGTATTGCACAAATTCAAGAATGGGCCCCACCTCACATATGGTCTCACATTTCATCGACTCACAACCCTGCTGATTGTGCTTCTCGTGGTCTCTCACCACCCCAACTCTATGACCACCCTCTTTGGTGGCATGGACCACTCTGGCTTCGCTCCTCATCCCAGACTTGGCCTTCACCGCAATTTACGCCTGTGCTGGACGCACATCTTCTAGAAGTGAAACCTTCACCTTTCAACGTGCTGATCTCAACTCCGCCTCAAGAATGGGAGCTACTCTTCAAGTTCTCATCGTGGACAACACTCACGCACATCACCGCCTACGTACTGCGATTCGTCAACAACTCTAGGGGTAAACCCCGATTAGCCGGACCTCTTACCCCTGAAGAAATTAGTGAATCTACCATGACAATTTGTAAACAAATTCAAATTGGTCATTTTGCTGAAGATATCTCAGCTCTCCAAAAGGATAAAAGTTGTAGTCCACGACTTCAGCATCTTTCACCATTTTTAGATGAACATGGTGTAATCCGAGTTGGAGGACGGCTAAGACACTCTAACCTTCCTCATGATTCTAAACACCCTATTGTTTTGCCCAAGTCTCATCATGTCGTAAATCTGATTATCGATCATTATCATCAGGCCACTCTTCACTCCGGTCCTCAACTCCTGCAAGCGACGATTTGCAAGAAATTTTGGATTATGTCCGCTCGCAGCATAATCCGCTCAAGAATTCACAGGTGCATTCGATGCTTCAAATGTAAGCCAAGACTCATTCCACCTATGATGGGAGATCTACCCGAGACACGTGTCACCCCAGCTCGACCGTTTCTAAAAACTGGAATGGACTATGGAGGTCCTTTCTTGGTGAAAATACACTCCCTCAGACGCCTCCAGTCTGTTAAGGCATATTTGTGTTTGTTTATTTGTTTTTCTACCAAAGCCGTGCACATCGAAGTTGTCACTGACTTATCATCGGATGCTTTTATCGCCGCCCTCACTAGATTTGTGTCACGAAGAGGATTGTGTACCGATCTTTATTCTGACTGCGGCACAAACTTTGTTGGAGCATCTTCTCAACTGACTCGAATAGTTCGTGGTTTTCTCAACCAAACAAAGGCTCAGCAAAACTTGAATCACTTTGCTGCTAAACACTCCATCCGATTCCATTTTCAACCACCTGCAGCTCCTCATCAAGGTGGATTATGGGAACGAGCAATAAAGAGCGCCAAACATCATTTAACCCGAGTGATTGGAACGCAGATCTTGACACTCGAAGAGTTCATCACACTCGCAACAAAAGTGGAAGCAATGCTCAATTCTCGGCCTCTCATTCCTATCTCAGCTGATCCCTCTGAAATCGATGTTTTGACTCCCGGGCATTTTTTAATTGGATCCCCTCTCAACTCAGTTCCCGAAGTCGACTTCGCAGAAGATACAACGAACCGCCTCAAGAGATGGCAACTAGTACAGGCATTTTCTCAGCGTATCTGGAACAGGCGGCAGATGGAATATCTGCATACTCTTCAACAACGTTCGAAGTGGACAGTGAAGACTAATAACCTGAAAATTGGTGACCTAGTGCTAGTTCATGGGCAAAAGACCTCCCCCCTCTCGTGGTGCATTGGAAGAATAACCGCAACATTTCCAGGGCCTGATGGCGTAGTAAGAGTTGTGACCCTTCAAACTTCTTCCGGTTCTCTCTCTCGACCAGCAGTTAAGGTCTTCCCATTACCCCCCAACTAATGCAATGTCTTGTCTAGTTTTTCTACTCGTTTCTCTTCTTGTCTCTTAACTCTCTCCATCTCTACCTTTTGATTGAACCGACTATCGGTTCAAGGGGGCCGGTATGTTGCATATTTCATGATTCACTAGTTTGTTGCATATTTCATTATTTGCTAGTTTCATGTGGTTATTTCCCTCACTATTTCGATTGCAGATTTCTTGGAATTAGCCACCCCTCTTCCCTCCTAAGCCCAAGCAAACCCACACACACACACGTGTCGCTTGCTCGCTCCGTCTAAAACAGTGGTCATTGAATTCCAATCTCTCAACACAGCTCGGTGAACCTCTCTTGCTAAGTTTCTTTTGGAAATGAACTCAACAAAAACTCTGTGGAAGGTGATTTTAGTGTGTGACTCGTCATAAATAATAAGTTAATGTTCTCTGTGTGTGTTTTTATTTAATATATATACTATGTACTTATTAAACGCGAGTGTTTAGGGGAGCTCCTCTCGCAAATTAATATTCGTTAAGAGACCATCCTCGGATCAAGAAGATCAAGACCATCGCTCCCAGGTATTCTCGGATCTCCAGTCAAGACAACCCTCAAGGTAGGCTCTACACAGTACATCTTTTTATTAAACCAACGTTCAACTCCATTCTCTGTTTTAGTGTATCTAAAACTGGTCCTCCGGAATGTAATTACTTTTTTATTACTTTTAATTACATTAAACAGACAGATCGCTTATACACCCGGCTATGGAGAAACAAAGGTATTTACAGCAGCCGCATTAGTAGATACAAGAAATAGGCCTAGTTCAAACACTTCAATGTGTATATTTTGTAACTCATCATCTTTTTATGTAGATAGTTTTAAAGCCAGAAAATTGACCAGAGATGAGAAGCTTACAATTATTGGGCAGAGTCGCTGTTGTTTTGTTTGTCTGAAAGGTGGACACATTGCAAAGAGATGAAAGAGATGTAAATTAAAATGTTTGATCTGTGATGGCAAACACAGTATTCTACTTTGTCCCAAACTAGAAACTAGTGTTCTTAAGTCTGGTGAAAAGGACAATTTGAAGAAAGACTTACCTGAAAGTACCATGGTTCCTGTGGAGAATACATTAGCAAATAATTATTGCTCTGAAGTACTTCTACAAACTCTTATTGTAGAGTTAAAGGGGAAAAGGGGTAATCGAATTGTTCGAGCTCTGATAGACACGGGATCCCAGAGATCATACATTCTGAAGGAAGTGGTAGGAAAAATGGGATACACACCAATAGGGAAATAAAGTATTCAGCATGCTTTCTTTGGAGGAAGCCAGTCAGGTGAAGTTTCACACAATCGTTTTAAAATCCAGTTGGTAAACATCAAAAATTGTTATGTATGCGAATTTGAAGTTCTTGATTATGACAAAATGTGTTGTTCTGTGCCTTCCGCAAGAAAAGATTTGTGTCAGAGAGAACTACAACTGTTGGGTATAGAAATAAATGATGAGGTCCGACCGGTAGAAGTTTTGATAGGGGCTGATTTTGCGGGGAAAATGCTCACAGGTGAAAGTGTCGTTCTTAAATGTGGTTTGGTAGCTGTGAACACCTATTTAGGATGGACGCTACTGGACAGGGTTTCATGTAAGAAGTCACTTTCTCGTACCATTAACACAACTTCTTTGTTTGCTAAAGATATGCCGATTTCCACACTCTGGGATCTTGATGTTTTGGGAATCGAGGACCCAGAGAAGCTAAGGACAAAGGTTGAAAGAGAATTAGCAACATTAGAATATTTTAAACTAACTGTCAAACGGGATGTGGATGGTCGTTACAGGGTTGAACTTCCATGGGTGGGTGGACACCCCCTCCCCTTCAAACTTCACAATAGCTCAGAAGCGTCTGGAAACAACGTTCCGGAAACTGAAATCTCTTGAAGTAGGAAGAGCCTACACAGAAGTGTTTGAAGAATGAAAGAGAGAGAGAATCATAGAAGAAGTGATTAATGCTAAGTGTAATCAGGGACATTATCTTCCCCACCGACCAGTGATCAAGGAACAGGGTACCACGAAAATTCGTCCCGTGTTTGATGCCTCAGCAAAGATCAATTTATGTCCTTCGCTGAATGATTGCTTAGAGGAAGGGCCGAACTTGATTGAGCGTATTCCGTCTCTCCTGCTTCGCTTCAAAGTGGGAGCTATTGGTGTTATTGCAGATATAAAGAAAGCTTTCTTGCAGATTGGACTTTGTGAACTAGATCGAGATTTCGTACGGTTCTTATAGGAAACACCAAATGGGGAAAGCTTAGTCCTAAGGCATGCACATGTGCTTTTCGATGTTTTACCCAGTCCTTTTCTCTTATAAGCTGTCATTGAACACCATCTAGACTCAGTCTTGAGAGATTGTGAAAAGAACGGTTTTGGGACTAGCATATATTCCCAGAAAACGATTAAAAATTGCAGAAGGGTTTTTATGTAGACAATTGTGTCTCGAGTATATATGAGGTGAGCTAGCTAAACATCAGTTTATGACAGAATCAACTGCTTTGTTGCTTGAAGTAAAATTTGAGCTGTGAGAATGGGAATATTCTAGCTCTGAGGTTGACAATAGTGAAGTGTCACCTGTTTTAGGTCTGCATTGGAGGCGTGGAACTGATATGTTGGCCATCAATTCAGCCTTTATTCCTCTAATTGATTTTCAGAGTGTAACTAAGAGAAAATTTTGTCTGTTGCTCATAAATTGTTTGACCCAATTGGTTTCACAGCTCCTGTAACATTGATCCCGAAACTGTTGATTCAACAGATGTGGACCTCTAAGTTGGGCTGGGATGAAGAAGTTACTACAAAAGAAAAGGAGAGGTTTGTAAAATGGACTAGGGGACTTCAATGTCTGAACAAAATTGAAATTCCCAGATATATCACCCAGAAGGACGCGAAGCATAGTCCTCACACATTCTGCGATGCCAGTCAAGATGCATATGGTGCTGTTGTGTATTTGAGATAGGAAACTGAACTTTGCATTAAAGTTCAACTTGTTCAGGCTAAGGCCAGGGTAGCACCTATCAAGAAGACCACTCACTATACCACGTCTGGAGCTCTTAGGCGCTACTATTGGGGCTAGACTGTTTTCCTCCATAGAGGAACATTTAGATTTGATTGTGTCGCACTTCTGTTTCTGGAGTGATTCAAGTACTGTTTTAGCGTGGATACAACGAGAGGAGCAGTGGGCTACTTTTGTACGTAATATGGCTCAAGAGATTAAACGATTGACGGCAAAAGAAGACTGGCACCACGTTTCAGGTCCACTTAACCCAGCAGATCTAGCCAGTCGAGGATGCTTTGCTAAGAAATTGATGCAGGTGAGATGGTGGGAGGGGCCTGAATGGCTAAAGCTGCCTCCAGATCAATGGCCCATGTAAGTTGTTTCTGCTGATGAAGAAGTTGTCTACCGAGAAAAAAGAAAAGATGCGGTTACGACTCTACCAACTGTGAACACCTATGGTGAGTGGTATTACCGATTCTTCTCTCAGTACCACAAAATTCTCCGTCTTGTGGGATGGGTGCTCAGATTCATTTGTAATTGCAGAAAGCAATTTAAGACAAGGAAAGATCTTAGTGCCATTGAAGTGGATGAGGCCGAAGTCCTTGTCATTAGATTTATTCAGAAAGAATCCTTTCAAGACTCGAAATATGAACCTGTCAAGTCACTGCATTTATTTGTGGACGCCAAAGATATGCTACGTCTGAAAACACGAATATCGGAACGGGAGGATGTGTCATATTTAAGATATCCAACCTTATTACCTTCTGATTATCCAGTGGTCACCATATTGATTCATGAGACACATGTCAAGGCAAACCATGTGTGAGTGCAGGGTATTTTGAGTTTAATTAGAGAGGTTCTGGATTGTAAAGGGTAGGAGAACCGTTCGTTCTGTTATTAAGAAGTTTACTGTGTGCAAACGATTTGCGGACACACATTTTTATCGGTCTGTGCCACCATTACCTGAAGACAGAGTGCGTGACACCGTAGTGTTTGAAGTCACAGGAATGGATCTGGCGGGTCCACTTTACCTACGCGATGGAAGAAAAGCCTGGGCATGCCTTTTTACGTGTGCGGTGTATTGTTCTGTCCACCTGGAACTAGTATCTGCATTGTCTTCGGGTGCCTTCATACAGGCCCTAAGAAGAGCCGTGGCTCGACGTGGAAGACCGTCTGTCTTATACAGTGATAACGGGACTAACTTTGTAGGTACAGCTAATGCTTTTTCACAATTGTACTGGGAGAAAATTAATGCTTTCAGCTCAGCACAACGAATTGTTTGGAAATTCAATAATCTTGCTGCTTCATGGTGGGGCGGTTGGTGCGAGTGCCCTATTGGTATGATGAAATCCTTTCTTTTGAAAATACTTGGAAGAGCACGGCTGACTTTTGAGGAACTGACAACTGTGCTATGTGACTGTGAAGCTATAATGAATTCACGACCTTTGACCTATGTATCAAATGATCCTGACAACCTGACTCCATTGACACCAGCCTTATTCCTTCAGGACCTCAAAGAAGTAGGAGTGCCTGTTTGTGACCAATTGGGGAGAACTGATCTGAAGTAGAGGTCAGGGTAGTTGCAAAAACTGCGTGAAGTTTTGAGGAAGAGGTTCCGCAGTGAATATCTGGATCAGCTGGCTGAAAACTCAAAGAACAAGAAGGAATATCCTTTAAAGGTCGGTGAAGTGGTTCTCATCGAGAGTGACAACCTCAAACGGCTGGACTGTCCCTTAGCTGTAGTAGAAGAGTTGTATACTGGACGTGATGGAGTTAATCGACTGGTTCAGCTGAGAACAGGTACTGGCACTGTCATGAGGCCTATTCAACGACTGTATAGTCTCGAGGCAAAAGAATCAAACTCAAGGCCTCAGGTACGCCCTCTAGCTTGTCGAATGTACCAACAGATACGTCTTTAGAAGAGGGAGATCAAAAACCTACAAAATATACTTTTTTGGACAAACGGTAGTAAGTTTACTACTCCAGCAAAATATTTAACATAGGGAAATTATTAAGTTTTGTGTTAAGGTGTTAAAAGAAGAATGACTCAAATACTTTGAACTTCGACAAAGTGATATTGTCTGTGAAAATTCCTTAACATGTGGTTGTTGTTTTAAGTTAGAAAATCAAGGTGGGAGAATGTCATATTGTTTCAATAGATGGACTTGTTAGTTATTGTTTCAAAACATGGCTCCGTATATGTCTATGCCTCTAATAATATTTGTCTATTTTTTAAAAATTTTATGTTCGTTGTCTTCTTTGTTTTGTTAATTGTCGGCATTTTTGTGGTTCCACTAAATATGACAAATTAAATAGTGTTTATGCAAAACGCTTCTTTATCTTTACTCAAATATTACGTCGAATTTATTTATGTCGGGTAGACTATAAGTGACAATTATAGTGATTGGACCTTTTTTAATTTATTACTTTTATTGTGTATTTATTATATAGTAAAACCATTACACAAATATTGTTTATTTATCTTACTCAAAAATGACAATTAGTGCTACTGTGGTACTTAATGTTTATTATCTTAATTATAATTATCTAGGAGTTATTATTATATTTGTATTTATTACTGTTGAATACTCATTAGTTTGAATATTAGTTTAATCTTAAAAATGAATATTGATAATGTCGGAGTTTAAGAAGAAATATTTCTGGAATGAGTTCTAAGCCCAGTGCTTCTTGAATTAAATTTGTTCGGTGTCAATTCTGCATATTAGGCTTCTTCCAATAATGTTCCCGATGGTGTTTTTTATGTTCCATGAAATTACTATATTTGGCTAAATATGTCAATATAATAAAACCCTAAATTTAAAATATGTTGTCTATTTTAGGAATCTAAATATAAAGATGGGGCTGATGTATGTAGTGTAATTTATGTATGTATGTATATTATCTCGAATATTAATTTTGGATAATTATAAGGATCTGAATATAATGCTATGCACAAATCTGTAACAATAGAAATAGCTATGAATGAGTCATTGCTACAAATGTCACCTTGAAGGGTAAATTGGAAAAAACCAGTATAAAACAACAGCTCAAATTTGTATATTTGAGGAACTAAACTTGATGAAAAGAGCAGCAATCTTTCTGGATAGGAGCCACGCATGGCTCCGGAGCCACGCGTTCCCAAACCTTGATATATATCATAAATATACCATGTTCATGTTTATATACTGAAAGCCCAAAATAAAAGTCAAATTTGGTCAACATTATAGAAAATGTGTAGATTACTGATATAGAGAAAAGTATTACAATCCTATTAAATCCTCTCTCTATGCTGCTATAGACCATCGTCAAAAAGACGCTTGTAATATATATATATATATAGCTTTGTTTGTTGTTTATATATTCAAGAATAATTTATCTACTTTAAAAATAAATCTCAATTAAAAAGAGAAAAAAACGAGACAACTTTTTCTAAGGAATTAACTGACAATAGATGATAATGCCCAAATATAGTGGTTATTGATAAAAAAAATGTTATTGCATAAGTTTTAATACAAGGACTATTTTACAATTCAATCTAGAGCTAGGTCCCCCCCCCCCTCCCCACTCTCATCCAATGAATCTGCATGGGATTTGAACCTCAACCTTATTGTCACCTAAAATGTCACCTTGGCCTACATTTTTTTTTCTAGGATATTATATCCAGATAATAAAATACGTTTTAGTCCATATTAAAAATATATTTACTAGAATAACTTCTTATAGATTATTTGATACTCATTTATAACTAAAATAATACACCCTTGCTTCGAAAAAAAACTCAGAATGCCTACAATATTATCTCCCATTTGATCTGGGAGGGGGTGAAGGGGGGCGATTATTTTACACCAATCTATCATTCATAATTGAACACTTGTAATTAATGTTTAAGAAGTAGATTTTTTTAACCTCTTCGACACCCTTAAAGATCCTGTAACTTGTAAGAACAAATATTTAAACTTAGTGTGTACTTAAAAGGAGAGAAAATAAAAAAAAAACTAAATATTGTTTTAATGTATTCTCACATTTTTATAAAATCACGAGGTTACTCTATTTAGTTTTATCAACTAGTTCTTTATAACTTCAATTACCCACCTCTAAATAGCTAATTTAGCCACTTTAAAATTTTGCAGTCCATACAAAAATGTTTTAAAAACACGTGCTCTAAAAAAAATTTTGTGCTTTAAAGAAGTGAGGGCTCATGGCATATAATTTCTTAAAGTTGGCCCCTAGGGAAACCAACACAAAATTAACTATGGGAATACACATTTTGTTGATAAATTTTATTTGATAATTTAAAATAAGGGCGTTTTAACGATTTAATCTAGAGCTAGGATTAAAACCCCTCCCAATTAATTAGAATGAGATTTGAAATTCAACGTCACAGTTAATGAAAACAGTAAGATGTATTTTAGTTTTCTATATCTTCATTAAACAATATATTATGTGTACTAAAGTCCTTTAAATAATTTGATAATAATGTCTTATTTGGTCTTATTCTGAACCAAGAGTATTTGGTTCAATTCCCTGCACGTTTGATAAAATTGGGATTTTCCTCTTGCAGTAACAATTTGACAGCTGGGGGTCTTGTTGTGACTGTTATGGAGTAAGCTAGTTTGTAATTCATGCACTGATATAATTAGTCGGTTAATAAAGTGCAGGTTATAATAAGTTGAAAAACCGTATGTAAGAAATAATATAAAACGCCATCAATTAGTTTTTATTTTCATAAAGAGGAAATTACTGAACTACAACGCTTACTTTAACTCAGACAAGCTTATCTTAGTCACTGTGTCACTGGATACACGAGCCAAGATTGTGTAGTCGCTAATAGAATTTCTTTAGGATCAGGAGTACCACGGAGTACGGATAAGGAGTCTGTGTCGGGGGCCTTATCGCTCCACCTTTCAACTAGGGATGTGAAAAAAGTATCGATAATGATATTCGTACTCACTCCGGTATTGAAAGAAACAAATTTTTTGCTATCTTCCCTCATGGCCCATGCTGAGATTAAATGTTTATCAGGGTGGTCTGTAGGGGGAAAAAAATGACACTAATTTTCAACCCTCACTCAGTTTCTGCATTACAAGCAAGAACCAACTCCAGCATTCAGGGGTATGCAAGAACTTGACTAAGTGGATGCTTTGTTGACAATAGCGTGGGTTTTATTGCGTCATCACAGGTGATCGGGACCAAACTATCGGCCAACTAAGCATTCCCTACACGTTCTTGTATACCGGCTTCAATCTCTTTTAGCTTATCATAATTCATAGCGGTTCTTTCATCTTTGTTTATTAATACAGCCGCCTGGCTGGTTGACAGGCGATTGGAGACTAGTCTAAACACCCTCTTCCGTTATCAATGTGTAAGGTCATCACAAACTAAAACAAATAAGATTTTGTAGGATCACAATAAACTCAGTCTACTCAAGACGCTTCAAGTAAACGAAGCAGAAAAGTTATGAGCAGATGAGGCCATGGAGTCCATTCTTCTATTGTTTGTCAATAGTTAATAATCTATCTTGATAGAGTACATAAACGACGAATGTAGTTTTAAAAAAATGGCACCTCCCAAAAGTAAATTATGAAATTTCTTTAAAAAAAGTTGGAACCCCCCTAGGTGGTGTAGTTAGCTAACGTGTTAGTTTCGTGTTGAGCTAGACTGCTGAGGATGGGGAAATCGAGGTTCAAATCTCGGTCGGGTTGTTTTTCTTAAATGATTTTCTATTCTCTCCACGCAAATGCGGGTTAACTTTCTCTAAACTCAACCTTCCCCATGTCTAACCCATTAATGTAATTAGTACTTAAGCGTAAAGACCGAACGGGTAGTAAGACGAGGTACTTAAAAAAAGTTAGATAGCTATAAAGCATCTTGTAAAATTTGTTTTAAACTATTAAAAACCATTATAATTATTAGTCTATACTAATATTATAAAGAAAGATTTGATTTTTTGTTTGTAATGGATAAACTCAAAAACTACTGGACTGATTTTAAAAATTCGTTCACCAATATAAAGCTACATTATCAGCGAGTAACATAGGCTATATTTTATTATGAAAATTTAATTTATTCCTCATAAAAATGTCGATAGTATATTATATAGTCGTTGGAAAAAAAAAAGTTGTTGAAGGGAAAGAGGGGTTGGTGAAGGGGGCGGGAGGGTAGGGGTGAGGAAAGAGGAATGAGATGAAAATAGGAGGGAGGATAAAAAGAGGGAGGGGGCTACACAGTGATGGTAGGACTGTATTAAAAAAAAAAGTAAAAAGTTTTGTTTTTATATTGACATGATGGATGATTTGAAGCTTTGTTTACAGGATTCTTTACAATATTTTTTTACGGGGAAGGGGGCTAGTGTTTAAATAAAAATGAAACTATAATGATGATGCAAAAGTTGATATTTTTTTTGTAACAGAACTTCTTACTACCTGTTCAGGTTACAAACCTATGTAATAATTACACTAATGGGTTTGGGATTAGGAAGGCTTAATTTATATGAAATCCACCCGCATTTGTATGGTGGGAGGGTGGAAAGCTATTTAGGGAAAACCACCCTCAGTGCACCCGACCGGGATCGAACCTCGATCTACCTGTCTTTGGCAATATAGTACAACACGAGATTAGTGCGTTAGACCGCGCGGACACTGAAGCGGGTAAGAGATTACTAATTAATACAAAATAAAAAAAACATTTTACGAGATTAAAATTTCTATACCGATACTTACTGTTATCAATACTTTTCTTTCGATACTAGTACGGCATTGATATTTTTCTTTCGATACTTTTAATGAGTACAGCATCTCTACTTTTAACCCATGATGATGCAAGCAAACCCACACTAGTGTCCACAAAGCATTCACTTAGGCAAGTTCTTGTATACGGCCCTAGGAAACCGACCTGTTGCACCGGCAAGTTCTTGTATACGGCCCTAGGAAACCGACCTGTTGCACCAGTCAACAGTATACCTAGAAAACTCCACCTTAAAAAGTAGCGAAACACTTCGTAAAATTTTAATTTGTTATAGTCTTGCCGTTCGATGCGGTACTAGACTGTTTTAAATCAAAATGAAAGAAAATGGGAAGCAATTGAAATAGGAAATATTTTATAGAACGACACTGACTAGCGTGCGGAGCAATACGGCCAGGTGTGCATATATATATATATATATATATATGAGGATTTAACATGTATTATATTATTATTATTATTATTATTATTATTATTATTATTATTATCACCGCGTCTTACTATACGTTCGGGTTATACGCACTTACGCTAATGTGTAATGATAGGGTGATTGTGAGATGAAATGAAGGACCTACAGTTTAGCGTGGAATCCGAACCACGGTGGAGGCCTGACATTCTCCACATTCACAAGTTGTGATTAATACACATCATTTCAGAGATGAAGGAAGGGTTTGGTAATCAGATAAATCTGTGCCGGGACCGAGGATTGAACCCCGGCCGCCAGCACAGAAGTCTGACACCTTACCCCTAGACCACCAAGTCACCGATTTAACATGTAAAAAGGAATGCCAGGCCTCCACCGTGGTTCGGATTCCACGTTAAACTGTAGGTCCTCCATTTCATCTCACAATCACCCTACCATTACACATTAGCGTAAGTGCGTATAACCCGAACGGGTAGTAAGACGCGGTGCTAATAATAATAATAATAATAATAATAATAATAATAATAATAACAACATGTAAAATATGTGTAAGCCTTTATTATCAGATTACACTTAATTTAATCACTATTAATAGTCAATTAGGAATATATTGTTATAATATAAAAAATTGAGCCATTTTATAGGTTGCTTGAATCCTCCATTCAGTTAATTTTATTACATTATAAAACAAGTTTTGGTACTCCTAGTGGGCAAGTATCTTGGATTCATTAAGAAGGAAAGGGGAAGGGGTGATCGGGCCACTCACGCACATCGTTGGGCACAGGAACAAAGCTGTTGGTCTCGTCTGACTTGAATGTGATAAAAGCTCGGATTTCTAAACCTAGTTGGGTGTAATGAAATGTTTATATAAAAGGTTTACCATCCTCACTCAATGCAAATGCGGAGAACCAGGAGGAGGAGTAAAACATGTTCCTAATGAGAACGTATAGGATCGTGACCTCGTAGGCCACAAAATAAATAAGTGTGCATGATACATAATACCTAAAACAATTATGTGACTCAGATAACCCCTTATGTTTCATGTAGCGTATATTAAACACATCGGCGTTTGAATCTCAGTCAGGTGTACTGAGGGACTTTTTCCACTCTCCCTTCACGCAAATGCGGGTACACTTTCTCTAAATTCAACCTTTCTCATCTCTTAACTTACTAGCGTAATTAGTACATATGCATATAGCCTGAAGAGGTAGTAAGACGCGGGGCTAAAAAAAACTTTATTAGTCTAGTTGATTTTTAGGACGGTGTAGGCTAATCACCAGAATATCCTCGACTCTAGGCTACATGTCTAATCAATATAAATTATATATATTATACAATGATTACCGCCTCTGTGGTCTAGTGGTCAGAGTTTTTAACTATAGGTTCAGAGGTCCCGGATTCGATCCCCGGCACTTACAGATTTCTGTGAAACAGTGGGTCAGGAACGGGGTCAATGCAGCCTCGTGAGGACAAACTGTGAGCTATTTGAATGAAAAATTAGCGACTCCGGTCTAGAAAACTGAGATTAACAGTTGTTACCACCACATGACACCTTCTATCAGCAGTAGTTGGCACTATCTCCGCCAAAAGACGGCGGCTGCATGGCTCGATTGCGGGCTGATGCCATGGAGTTTTTTTTTATAGTTATTTCACAATTAGATATTAATGTGTGGCCTAGCATTGCAAATCTCTAATTTCAAAATGTCTCTTATAGTTAAAAATTTATTTCCTTGGGCAAATAAGTTTTTCTTGTAGGCTATTGTTTCCTTTCGATCCGATATTTTTGAAATCACCAAATAAATAATCAATACGTGAATCGGATCGATACCTTTGAGTTGATGTGAAAATCGATCACTCGAGGGTAAATAATCGATTCTCGAATGAGCGATTCAAGATTGAGCATCTATAACTAGAGGTTTTTTTCATAAATTATTTTTCACACTATCTGCATGAACATGTGGAATGTGGATATATGTAATCTTAACGTTACCCTCCTCAACCACACCCCATTATTGTAATTAGTTGCGGATAGCTAGGACGGGTAGTAAGAGGTGACGGAGTATTTGTTTATACATAGCCCAAGAGGCATATACACAATTAGGCATAATTCACAGATGCAATTACAAAATAATAGTAGCAATAATAATATTGTTAACTCAATGTGTGTGTCAATAACTACAGTAGACCCATGGTGCTGACTGACAGCTCACAGCTGACGGCTTTGAAAAGTTACCAGACCAAATTATGTATCCCTACACCGAACCATATGATCTGCAAAAATATGTGTTTAGCAGCTGTCAGTTCTGACAGTCAAAATTAAGGTGTATACCTAAATGTTGACTGTCAGAAGTCAGCTGTGAACTGTCAGTCAGCACCAAAGAAGCCATGGGGCTACTGTACTTTGGCCTTCAACTGGGTTTACTACTCTAGTTGAGGGCGTGCCAAATCCAAGAACCATTACTCTCTCTCTCTCTCTACCTATTGCAACATCAGGTTGTCGTCGTCTCAATAAGCAGCAAGCAATCAGGAGAAATAAAACGTCAAAGGATAGCAGATACAAATAAGTTTAGATAAGTATTTAACTCTAAAGCCCGTATCACACGACACTTGCTTATACTAGAGATCAAGTGTGCTAGCTAGCACCTAGATATCTGTATACTAGCTAGTACAATGGAAATGGGACTATAGTATTCACACGCTGCTAGTTTGGTACTAGGTCCTAGTGCAAATATTTATCGAACGTCAGAGATTAATTTTGAGTGCAGCAGCTGCATTAATAACTAATAAAAATATCGAAAATTATGAGAGGGAGCGTAAGAAAAAGAATATAGACACGGGAATGGTTGAGAAAGACGAAATAATGGTCGCAGGATGCTAAATATAATACATTCGGAGGTTAGGTAATATACATTCGGGGTGATACAAACGTTTAGTATCTCCCTAAATTTGTATTCATTTATTTACATTGTGGTCAGAAGTCCCTTTTTTAGGCCTACGCACACTTTATATTCTAAAAAAACAAACAAAAAAACGCCCAAGGTTGGCATGCTATCAAGTTTATTTAGATTAAAATTGGGTCTGGAACATAGTTTGTCGTTTTTAGATGACATGTTTTAAATTAAATTTATATATATTAAATATATTGTCATACTGTGCCAATTTGTTATTATATAAACAAGGTTGTTTAGAATAATTTTCTGCCAACAACAAAGTCACATCCAATGACCATGTTGGCGTCATTTATACCATTTATCTACAAAACAGTCCTAGCGCACATGATTGGTTGAATTACACAGACTAGTGTCGAAACTAGTACGAAAATAGCGCGTGTTCTATCCTCACAACTAGTATGGTAGCCAGTACCAAGTGGCAGAACCAGTATACTTTTTCTGATTCACACGACGCTAGATGATGACGTGCTAGCTAGCACACTGGATTTCAAGTACGAGCTAGTGTCGTGTGATACGGACTTTAGATAACGTTTAAATATCTAACTTTGATTCGTATAAGAGCTTGAGACCATCTCATTCCCCTCCCCTCAGGTTCCCAATAAACCTCATTCCAGGATGCCGAAGAAAGAGGGTGTTTTGAGGGCCCAAACCCCCCTCCCGTTCTCAGAAAGTAATATTAATAATGCAATTATTAAGTCTCAATGGTTAAGCTACTAGATAACTTTAAAGTACTTTAAGAGGGAATCTAATGTTAAACCAATCCCTTGATATCTCTATCAGGAATTTCAGCACAAGTAATTGCAGGTAGAACCCCCTCAATCACCCCCCCCCAAAAAAAAATATATGGGCACGGTCTCTAAATGGGGTCTTGGGAACAGGTGTAGAGTCGAGGTGAAGAACCAACCGGTGCTTGTGCTAATGGGTTCATTCCAATTCGTTCCACTTAACATATGTGTATAAAGGATTTTGTCATTAAAAGTGACTAAATTCATTTAAAAAAAGTTATAAGACGTTACCAGTACTCTTTATAACCAACACTCTTTCTTTAACAACATGTGTAAAATTTAGGGGTATTAGGGTCAGACAAAGAGAGATTGATTGCCTAGCTAAGATGGCAGATGTTTAGTTTTATTTTCTTAACAAAATACTTTCTACTTGGTTATTAAATACATTTGAATCAGCAGCAATACTTTAGTTGGGATTTTCAACTCAAGTAACCACATACAACTGTAACAAAAGAGTTCTGTTTCACCTTGCATCTTAAATTTTAAAACAACAAACTAGCCGATCCGAATAGTTTTTGTTGTTCGAACCGGACTAATAACAACAATGAAGAATGTTTACAAAATGTTGATTACTTACGCAAATTTATCGGAAAGAGTGAGAAGCGTTCAAGCACCAATGCACTATGCAACCGAGTAGCACACAAAACAAAGGAAGAAAACGAAAGTGCATTGCATGCAAGCTAGCAGGCTTCCACTGAGCGGACAACCAATGTCTCGCCAGGCCAGGATCTTGGTCAAAATAAGAGTGGAGGGGGAAGGGGAAGCGTGAGAAATAGCCGTCTACAAGATAATAGGGGTGAAGGGGAAGTGAATCCTTGCATGACCGCGAACTAAGACCGTAACCACGTGGCCCACCTGCTGCACAAACACATATTGGCGGCGAAAAGGTGAGGGACAATGGAACAATGCATTTATTTATTATAATCAGGATCTGTTGCCTTCCTTGTATTGAAGGTGTTGTGGGGATGAATTTACACAACTGTGACAAAATGACTGCAACTGCAAGAGGTACATTTGCAATAATATAATTTTGTGTAGAAGTGCGTTCCTTGGCGAAAACCTCATCCCCAGCCAAAGGACGGCGAGGCCACGAGTGTGACGAGCTAATAGCCCTTGTGTTTATGTCAAGGGTATAGAAAGGGGCGGGGATTAGAGGGTCCAGACACCCTGGAACTTGATAGACCTCAACTAAAGTAATAATAATAATAATAATATTTAGCACCGCGTCTTACTACCCGTTCGGGTTATACGCTTTAAGTACTAATTACACTAATGGATTGGGAAGATTGAATTAAAGGAAGTGAACCCGCATTTGCGTGGAGGGAGAGTGGAAAACCATTTAGGAAAAACCACCCCAGTTCACCCGAACGATATTCGAACCTCGATCTCCCCGTCCTCAGCAGTCGAGCTCAACACGACAAGCGCGTTAGCCAACTACGCCACCGAGGCGGGTCTCAACTAAAGTACAGAAACAAATTGTTTAGAGGCCACTCCCTTCCATCACAGAAAATTTAACTTTCTACTTCCATGGTTGATGTGCCTTTACACTAAGGTGACCACACATCCCCTATTTTTGGTAAAAGTATTCGAAATAAAATACATGTCCGGACTGAATTTGTCCACGATTTGTTAAATAAATCCAAGCAATTTTATGCTTAACAAAATTCCCTTGATATAAATAGGCTTATAAAACCGGTTATCAAAAAGTGTAAATGTAAAATCAGGCAACAATGTCCGTCATAGAGAAACGAGTATTTATTTGTCCATTATTAAAAAAAATCTTAACTTTTGGCTCTGGATGTACGTAGGCAAGTTCAATAATTTCAAGTACCAAATTCTATTACTTTCATAAAGATACAATTTCCAATACTATGAATATAAAATGATTTCATAGGACGTACTGCGTACCTTTTAAACGGCAAGTACTTTCTCCGGCTCCCATAAGTGATTTTAGAGTGACTGTACCCGAAAATGGCAAGAAAAACATGGCCAATTTAACTTAGATCCATCAAAAACTGTTGGTACCACAACTACTATGAAATGTAAGATGAGCTTTGAATAATAATAATAATAATAATACTTAGCATCGCGTCTTACTACCCGTTTGGGTTATACGCTCTAAGTACTAATTACTCTAATGGATTAGGAATTGGGAAGGTTGAATTAGAGGAAGTGAACCCGCATTTGCGTGGAGGGAGAGTGTAAAACCATTTAGGAAAAACCGCCCCCAGTTCACCCGACCGAGATTCGAACCTCAATCTCCCCGTCCTCAGCAGTAGGGATCAACACGACAAGCGCGTTAGCCAACTACGCCACCAAGGCGGGTATGAGCTTTGAAATTATTCTCTTTTGACGCACAGGAATAAAAGTGAGTAAAGTGATAAAAAAAAAAGGGGCATTATACTTTTTTTCATTCTTTTTTCAGACAAATACTGAAGCAATTTCTAAAAGGTTCCTCTATATAATTCGGTTTTCTAAAATAACACATCTGATCGCTAAAATTACACTAGCATAGGACTTAAATATGAAATTAACCAAAACAAAAGGAAAAAGGGCAGAAGAGGCGGAAAAAATATCAGGACTTACCATCTTCTGATTATAGTATTGTTTCATCTGGGCACAGTGATTTGATGTTCAGGTCAGATGAGGTCTATAAGTCACAACCTACGAAGACCCGTAAACGAACAATTCCTGAGTCAACACCGGGAACTTCTGGTATCAGAAACTATGTTAAAACTGACAACAAATCTGGAAACCCCCAACCTCTGAAGGACACTTTAGAAGAAGGAAACTTTGTAGTGGTTGCTTGGGAGGGAAAACAATTTCCTGGACTGGTTATGAGTGTGTGTAGTAGAAACTGGCGCTATCGTGGATTGCATGGAGCCTACCCAAAAGTATTGGAAGTGGCCAAAAGAAAAGGACATGCTTTTTTACGAATGGTCTGACATCATACAAGTGACGAAGCCTCCAGAATTGTTGAAAAGAGGACTTTTTTCTATAAATATTGCTTAGCCAAGTATTAAAAGTTGTTTTTGAACTTGTAAGAGACTGAACTTATACATAGTAAGACTTTTAATAAGACTGATGATGTTTTGTTTTCTTATCAATAACTTAAGTTTGTTTTTTCTCTAGCCTTTGCAAAAAAAAAAAAAAAAAATACAAGTGTAAACGAAGACTTAATAAAGTGTATGTGTTTGTACTGATATGAGAGTACTTTTTTCATCCAAACCAGCGTGTTACATTGCTCCAGGAATGTTTAAATGTGTTTTAAGATAGGAATATATGAAGTGGGCCAAAGTTACCCTTACCTACGTTCTACTTTAGCCTAAATTAAAAATAAAAAAATCTGGTGAAATTTTACAGAAAACATTGATTATTATATGACAGTCTTTTAAAGAAAGGTTTGAAATATCTAAAAATTACCATACAAACTCTATATTTAGCCTATTATTTGTTATCTTACAGCACAATATTAAGGAAAAAGTGTTACAAAAGTGGGTCAAAGTAACCCACTTTTACGGTAACGATGTTTCTTTGCTCCATATTACCTCAAGCCTACCACCCTTTCTTTCCTGTTTCCGATGCCTAGTTTACGATATTGTACCGGGGAGATCGCGCAACCTGACGGTCCGCGGGCCGTTAACAAGTAAACGTGAGAATCGCGAGTTCTCTTCGGGGGTTCTTTCCTTGGGGTACGCTGCTGATTAAACAAGATTGAAAACGTATATCCAAGGTTTTGATTATTAAAAATAAAACAACACATACACTGATATAATTAAATTTACAACAACTAAACAAGTCACTGAATTAAACAATAGAAGTAATATTTACGTCTGTAAGTTAATAAGAGAATAAGAACACAATAAGTCCCTTGGCAGTCAGGTTCACCCAGCTAAAGTAGTCCCATGGCTTCTTTGGTGCTGACTCACAGCTCACAGCTGACGGCTTTGAAAAGTTACCAGATCAAATTATGTATCCCTACGCCGAACCATATGATCTGCAAAATCATGTGTTTAGCAGCTGTCACTTTGACAGTCAAAATTTAAGTATATACCTAAATGTTGACTGTCAGAAGTCAGCTGTGAACTTTCAGTAAGCACCAAAGAAGCCACGGGGCTACTGTATCTGTTAGACAAGGATGGAGCGAAATAATAGGGAGGACAATAAAAGTTGCAGTGTAGTGGTCCTCACAGTCGAGCACTAATCTTGTAATATTCTATGGTTTGTCCCCACGCGCTATCTTAATCTTGGGGTTAAGGCTATATAGATGGTAAATTTTTACCAACAGGATATACCCATAAAATCTGGAGCACATTTTACTCATCCTCCTTACGTATTCGGATATCCCTCCCAAGCCAATTCGTAGTAAGATAACGACAGGGAATAGAAGCATATACCCGCTTCAGTGGCCAAATGGTCTTATGCGTCACTTTCGTGAAGAAAGGGATATCAGGGCGCAAATCAAGTCGGGTCCACTTAGGTTTTTTCCTAAATGGTTTTCCAATCTCCTTTCACGCAAATGCGGGTCTGTTATATCTAAAATGCTTCCTTCCTCAAACCTACCCCGTTAGAGTAATTATCATATATGCGTATAGCCTGAACAGGCTGATACGTGGTGATTAAAAAAAAAGTTAATAATATAGGGCAGTGGCCGGTAAAGAGGGAAGGAAATCAAAATTATATTGTCGAACCTGCAGTATTTTAAGAATGAGACAATCATATGGAGACCGTTTGGTAAAACAAAACTCTGTAACCTTACGTGGATAGATCTAGGATGGGTAGATAAGAAAACGAACAAAGCATGGAATGAGGGAGAGAAAACATAGAAATCAAAGAATCCGTACGCGTATAGACCAAGAGGATACGAAAGTAAAACAATACAAGATCATAGAGAGAAGAAAGGGAAAACACCGCGATTATGCTAGTACGTACGCACAGAACTCAAACCTTGACCTTAACATAAATGGGGGATACACAGTGGCGGCTCGTGTATAGGCACTGCAGAACTGCAGCACCCCCTATTTCCACTTGATACTATCAATAACATTTAATATAATGAGTCATTATTTCTATAATTCTTTCTTTATTTTTGTAGTACAATTATATTCCTTAAGCTTAATGTCAGTAATTCAATAGCCATCCCCCAGCTTATGGAAAAGATACAAAAATCTTTGTATGGAACTGTGCACTCACAGTGCCAGCGACGTGGTGCGTATGCGTGTGCGTATGCGCACATAGGAGGGGGTGGGGAGGAAGACGGGACTGCCAGGTAGTGAGAGCACTGTGTAATGTTAATGATTTGCCCCTAAAGAATATGTGAGAGCATTGACAATAATATCGTCCTAATTTTATAAACGTATCTTATTTCATTTAAATTATAATCTATTACATGGCGCTTGAAGCACTTCTTCTTCCAAGAAGGTACACTCTAGTGTAAGTGACGTCAGAGCGCATCACGTTAGTCAAGTCAAGTTGACAACATAAGATTTTTAAATAATAACTTCCTATTCTGGAAAGTTCGAATAGAGATTTTAAAAAGTAATTTGAGTCAGTTTCCGGCTCTCGAAGCTTCTAGTAACACCAAGATGTTTTTGTCTTGTATTTTAATTTTTTATAACACAACCTTCTCGAAACTTCCATGAGTAAAGGATATATACAAAGAATGGTGCAATGTAAGGACACTACTCACTAGTCACTACTCACTTGGAGTCCAGTCCTCTAACTACTCGGAACTTGAGCTCCTGTCCGCGATCCCTACGATCATACTATATGTCGCGTATATAGTTCGCAGACGACATGATCTATTTTCTCTAGAAATAAACCGAGATTTAGAAATAAAAGCATGTCAACATAATAAGTGTGTATTAATTATACAATATTCCAATCACCAATAACTCTTTAATTGGCGCTCGATCACGGGGCTATAAATACCAATTATCTCACCACATCAAAATACCGGACCGCTTTAGTTAGTGCTCGACCACGGGGCAATTATCAGCTAATTAAACGGTATAACTTCAATCGACGCCCAACGCGACGAACCAGATCCATAATTCATCGATCGACGCGGAGAGAGACGTCCAAAACATCATAATTAGCGCCCAACGTAAGCCGAATATTTCTATAAATCTATAATTGGCGCCCATCGCGGTGCAGTAATATTTCAATAACACTTCAATTGGCGCCCAACGTGGGGCAGTAATATTTCAATAACACTTCAACTGTTGCTTTCGCAGTGCCGGCTCTGGCGTGATGGTGGAAGGAAGTGTTTTTTTTTACTTGGCGTGTATTGTGCTTAAAAACAGTGTACCATATTCTTGAATGTGATAAAGTGTAGAATTAGATTATTATTCTGCTTTCAGCTATTCTATTTGATTCATTTTTTTTTTTGTTCTTTTATTTAACAGAAAGACTAAATGCGCTTGCAGTACTTTCAATGGAGAAAAATTTCCTCAATTGTCATCCAGGGATCAAGGAGAAAATTATTGAACTTTTTGCGCAAATTAAAACAAGAAGAATGGATTTCATTTTTAAATGAGTAGATCAAGCTTCAACTGTAACAATTTAAGTGAAAGTAAGTAAACGAGTTTTTTTTGTTAAGATTTTATCAAGTTTCTGAATAATTTTTTTTTTCAAGCCCTATAGGACTATGCTAATTTAAAAACGTGATTTTCTTTCCTTTTAGTTATTTTACTTATTTATTATTGCTTACCTTCCATGTCTACTACCCGCCTACCACTGAAATAGCATAATTTCTTATGTTTATCACTATCTCGTCAGGGTCCCTAAAAATGTATCTATGGTCCGGATGCGGACCGCGGTCCACCATTTGGTAACCAGCGCTCTAAACAAATAGCCTATAATAGCATAATTGCTACCATCCTCCGTATTGGTCTGGATTAGCGATGGTATAATACAAAGCGGCCATACACAATCAACCATATTGTATAACTAGTTGTTGCACAACACAACGCTTCACAGCATGTGATCGCGTAAACTGTGCAGCATAATAGTGTAAACATCAGGCCCAGTTGAGTTGATCTGAATAAAGAATGTCCTGGAAGTGGTGTGTTTAACCATAATTATTTTATATGCTTCGGATGAAAATAAAACACAGAAACGTAAGTAGAGTATATGGCATTTCTTATATTTCTCCAACAAGTATTTGGCAGCCCACGCTATTCAAAATGTGGTTCTTACACACTTCAATTATCACTTTCAAAATCCCAGCAGATCGTGGTACGCAAGTGAAAACTCTTTCCATAATACTTTTTAAATGAGTGACGCCACCATAGAACAAAATCAAAGAAGTGGACTCTATGAACCTCATACGACTAGCTGTTGTGCAACAGCATACAAACAGGCCCACACATGGTGCAAACTGTTGCACATACAAATTCAAACCTGTTGGTTTTGTTCAAACTGTTGTGCAACACCTCAAACCAACCCATCAACATGTTTGCCCAATAGCCTCTGATTCGCAAATTGTTAGATCGTATATGGAGGCGGCTTAACTATCTAGCATCTGTGCTAAAGTTATTACTAACAATTTGATCATAAAGGTATAAAGAGGCATATAGCCAGTGCCATTAGAAAAAGGATTAGAACGAATTAACTTAAGGACTTGTCTTAGAATACTTCAAAGCTTATTTCCGTCTATGGTATTACCATTCATAAGTATCAAGGATAAAACATTAATATTGAGAGGGAATTAAGAAGGGTTGCGAGTTCCATCAATGTTCTCAGACATCACACAATGTATGTTTAGGAACCAAAACAAATTATCATAAACATATTAGAGTGTCAAAATGAGGAGTATGAATAGCCACAGTGCATATTTCCTGAGAGACTTCAAATATTGTTAGAGGTAGAAAGGACTAGAAAAATTAATTTAGGCTGCACCTCTGCACACAATAAATAATCTTTGGTATTTGAAACTAGGACTTTCAAGGAATGAACGTACCCCGAACATCTGAGATGTGAATTCAAGTCTGAATGGACATGTACGAACTTCTGAGAACTAACCATGTCCACTAATATAAAGTAAAAGGATTGATGAGCATGGATCTTGGACATCAAGAACATGAATTAACATTGTACATCTATGTCCTATGCACCAACTCCATCAGGCCCAAGCCCAGTGGGTCCCCACTACAAAATTTCTAGGGAGGGTACAGACCCCTAAAAGTGAGGAATAACAATTAAAATTGATACAGACTTAACTTATGAGAAAAGAAACAAATAAATAAAAATAGATTTTTAGACAAAACCAAGCCAAAATCGATTGAGGATGAAAAGTTTAGTTATTAAATAACCCACCAAAGAAAAAAGAAATAAAAGAAAAATAAACGACATGAGCGCTAGTAGTTGAGTACGCTACACACGAGAACTCACAGGTGCAATCTAGAACGATCGAACATTTTGGTGATAAGCTTATGAATATCAATATATACCTGAATATTCTACTAATAACTAGTTTAGTTCAGTTGAATATCAACGTGCTGTTTATAATGTATCGAAATAAGGTGAAACGTTTCCGTGACTTTGGAGTTGGAGGTTGCCATTTTTGAAGTCCCTCATTGTCGGGTTACATAGTTACGTTACACTTATATCGGGTTGGTCTCTCACGTTTGATTTTTAAATATAAATGCAGTCATATTGATAATTATTAGTTTATTTAAACATAAGATCATTTAAAGCAGAAAATATTTAAATGCATGTAAACGCAACAGATTAAACTTGAATTTAAATGTTAGCACGTTGTTGATTCTATCTAGAACGAGGTTGCAGACCGAGTGATGAGAGTAGCCTTTTTTTCTCCGGTAAGTAGTTAAGATTCGGATGGACACATACTATATAAGAAGGATAAAGTTGTAGAGCCTATTTCTCAAAAACTATACATAGTAACATCGTGTTTTTTTTTGTATTATATTAAACTTGTAAATTTAAAATGAACTATATTAATGAAAAAAGTTACAAGTTAATATTAACTTTTTTACAATAAGACATAATTTCAATTAAATTAAAATTAAATAAAACATGAAATACAAGAATATAGTTTTGAAGTATCATATTATTATAGAGAATAAGATAATGTTCTATCATACATGCCGAATATTTATAATACATAATTTTACAAAATTTGATATTTTCAAATTAAATAATGTCTAAACTGTTGAAAAAGTTCAGTAGCTTCCTGGCAGATTGCTCTGTCTTAGGAAGCACCTCTCCCTTTCCTCCTCCTCAAACCCTTTTTGGCATTCACTATCTTTCCACCATTTTTTTTTCTGTATGACAACATCCCCCCCCCTACTTCCACTTTTATCTGCCCATTTATCATTTATATCCTGTTCAAGTAAAACCCTTGACTTGACACTAATTGTCTTTCACTTTATTACTTCTATTACCTCCAAACCTGAGTTATTGAAATGTTCCCTGTGATGTATTTGTATGATCTATGCTAAAAGATTTTTAGAGTAGACTTGATTATGTTTACCTTACAAGTAATTTGCATAAACAGTGTTTCCTTGATTATATAAAACCTATTTGTATAACATTGGTTTTGTAAGAAGAGGTGAAAATGAGTTCTCTTAATAGTTTTATCCATGTTTTATAGACGAACAAGACCTTTTCCCACTTATAGCAGAATTAATTTTGAAGATATTAAATTCAGTGGCACATCCAGGCGTTTACTTAGGGGAGGGTGGGCATGTGTGTCATAGCTATTATTTCTCCTGAAAATATTCATCATATTATTTTAGTTTAAGACATCTTTTTTTTTTAAGAGAAAAAACACACACACGCCTAAATACACAGGTTGTTAAAAAAGGGGTTCATAAATTATGGATCTTCTTATACACATTAACATGAGTAGAATGATTTTAATGATATTACATGACCTCTAGTTGTGTCAATAATAATAATAATAATAATAATAATAATAATAATAATAATAATAATAAAAAGTCTTAGAAATTATAGGTCCACAAACCTACTCACATAGAGGTAAAGGCAATTTTGTAATTCAGTAATAAAAAATAAATGGTACGGTGCACCACACAGACTTTCTCTCACTTTTATCTTGAAATAGACATTTACTAAAAACTCGTTAACATTTGTGAAATGAATTAAGAGGTCTATCGGTTGTATACAATTACATTGCAGGTCCATTATGTCTCATTTCTCACACCTCTCTATACACAGCTAACCCTACTCTGACGTACAACCAATAGGATTGAAGGGGTGTATATATACAATTATATCACATGTCCATTACATCACGTTTTGGGAACAAATACATTGCAGGTCCATCATGTCGTGTTTCCCCCACCTCTCTATACACAGCTAACCCTACTCTGATGTACAATTAGAGATGACTTGTTGCAAGGATATTGTACCTGACTCTCAACTCTAACACTCACTTTGTAGATAAAGCCAGTTACAAAGATAGTGTGCCTGACTCTCCCCCCTAAATCCTCGTTAATATTGTAACACAACATGTTGGCCAACACAATCCCGACGAGTTGTGTTACAATATTAATGCACTCCCAACTTGTTGGGGATGTTGGCCAAAATGTTGGTGTTGAGAGAGCCGGTCAGAACCAACAAGTTGAGTTGGGTTTTATTGGATCATTTGTTGGAGATTATAAACGACCAACCCAACATGTTGACTGAGTTGGGAGGTTCTGTGCATGCACTATCAAGCTTTTTTATAAATAAAATAGATTTTGTTTACAAATAATGACAATAATAATAATATATATTTTTACTATTAAACTAGCTTGTGATATTGAAAGAAAACTTAATTTTAGCGTGGTTTTCACATTGTTGTGAAAAGGCAGACGTCGAACGAGGGTGAAAAAAAATAGTTTGTTAATTTGACCCTCAAAATAAAGCAATCAATACTATTCCCAACATTCTAGGAATTTTTCCTATTTAGGTACCATTTTTTTGCCCTGGTGCCTGATCTAATTTAGAAATATTTGAAAAAAATAATACTAAGTGAATAGTTTTTTTCCCTTGGTTTGATGAAGCTTTTTAAAATATAAAAATTTACACTGGTAAAGCAGTTATGGAAATCTTCTTAACATAACAAGATGCCAAATAATGAAAACTATATTTAATTTGATTTGTGATATATGTTAGCTATAAAAATTCTCGATCAAAGTAACTTATGGATCTCTTAACCTAACATGATTTGATAAACAATAATTAGCACTTAATTACTTACCTTGCCACTATCTTGTTTACTTATATATTTCCAACAAATGTGTAAGGCAGAGAAAATTACACTTATCGAACCACACACTGTGAAGTAAAACCCTGAAATAGAGCTGGGCAATACATTTCCAATGTTGATTTTTTTCATCAATACTAATTTATGAATGCTGTGACAATGACTGACAAAATATCTTTTCGCAATATGGTGACCCACAGGTGCAATTAGTAGCCGTCTCGTTTCCTTTGCTCTCATGTTTTTATAAATCTTTATTGAATAAATATCCACTACTTAACTTTGTGGCGTCAAACTTTGACCACTTAGAAACACTATTTAGTAATAGAAACAGTGGCGGTAAGTGACAGCTATTAAACGGTTGTACAAACTGTTAAAAGAAAAATGATAACCTAATAAAAACAAATTGTTTCTTGTGAAAATTGTGTTGCTAAAAGTGAGAGAAACTCAGTATAATTATGGTTTTTAAATCACATTATGATTTGGCGAATGGATACTTGAGAGTAGATATGCTAACTTTTTCCCTGTCTGGAAAAGAAGTGTACTTTTTAAATCCAACTGACTACTTAACTTCAAGATGAGAGTCGGGTACACTATCCTTGTAATCAACTTTGCTAACAAGGGGAGTCAGGCACATAATCCTTTCAACTAAACCTACCTTTATAGTGAGAGTGAAGCCTCATTTATTATGTAACAAGTTGGACCCAACATGTTGGGAGACAAGACATGGGTAAAAGTAAGCTGATTTTATTGTCACCAACTTATTGGGCCAACATCTTGGGTCTTCCACAATTTTTTTAATCAGTATACACATTTATAGCCATGGATGACGATGTATGTGTGTTGGCAAGAAGTGTACTCTTGCAGAAAAACCAAAATGTAAGAAGCGGTAGAGTGTTTGAAGTTTTTTTTAGCTAAACACTGAATTAAAGGTGTGTACATGGGAATAATGAATGACCTACATTTGCAAAGTATAGTTGATAACCTTTGTACAAATGTAACATCACAAAGAACAGAATAATTTTGAGATTAATCAATTAGTTTAACTGTGTTAGCCTCGTTCCATTCCATGATCACAAAATTATGAAAGCTCCAATTTTTAAAAGTTAAACTAATCTGAAAATAAAACAAGTGTTTCATCAAGGTTGGAGATTCATTCAACTCGATAGCGCATGCGCAGAACCTTCCAACTCGGCCATCATGTTGGGTTGGTCATTTATTATCTCCAACAAATGATTCAACACAACCCAGCACAACATGTTGGCTCTGACCGGCTCCCCAACACCCCCTACAAGCTGGGAGTGCATTTGTATTGTAACACAACTTGTCGGGATCTTGTTAGCCAATGTGTTCAACGTGTTATGTTACTATATAAATGAGGCTTTAGAGGGGAGAGTCAGGCACACTATCCTTATCTACAAAAAAAAAAGTGTGTTAGAGTTGAGAGTCAGGCACACAATCCTTGCAACAAGTCATCTCTAGTTGTACATCAGAGTAGGGTTAGCTCTGTATAGAGAGGTGGGGGAAACATGACATGATGGACCTGCAATGTATTTGTTACCAAAACGCGATGTAATGGACATGTGATGCAGTTGTATATTTACACCCCTTCAATCCTATTGGTTGTAGGTCAGAGTAGGTTTTGCTGTGTGTCGAGAGGTGGGGGAAGTGCGACGTGATGAAACTGCAATGTATTTGTTCCCAAAATGCAATGTAATGAACATGTGATATAATGGTGCCTACCCTGTTTATACATTTTTATAGAAACATGATACCAAAAATCATAAATGAAATAATATACACTGTCACTTACTCTGTGCAGGGGTGGCTTAAGGGATGTGCAAACCGGGCGGCTGCCCGGGGCACCGAACAGAGCTAGACATGACCTAACATTGCCTGGGCGGGATATAAAAATAATCCTCAAACCCAACAACTTCAAACCTAGCGTAACCTGGTCGTGAAATTAAAATAATCCCCAAACATAACTTCAAACCTTAAGTAGCCTGGACGTGATATGAAAATAGTCCCCAAACCTCCAAACCTAACGTAACCTGGGTGTGATATGAAAATAGTTCCCACACTTAACAACTCCAAAACTAACGTAGACAGGGCGTGATAGTGGAGTTTCTAAGCTTAATAAATGTTCAAATGTTGATATTAGCATGAAGTTTTACATATCAGTATAATTTTGTGGTTAGTAAAATAGAATCTAATGCCACTCTAAAAAAGTTATTTTACATTTGCCAGCTTGAAATAATGGCGACCTAAAGCTTTTTTTTATGCAATTATAATGTAAACTGTTCATAATGTCAAAGTGTTTGTTGAACTTAAAATAAAAAATGGAGGATGACATTGTCTACAAAACAGGTTCTTATAGTTTTATTTGTAATCTTAACAGTTTTTGTACAATCTCGAAGTGAAACATTTGGCATATATTTGTGGAGTTTCCCCTTCAATTATTTTCCTATCACGCCCAGGCTACGTTAGGTTTGAAATCGTTAAGTTTGGCGATTATTTTCATATCACGTCTAGGCTATGTTAGGTTTGGAGATTATTTTCATATTTTTCGAGAGTATAATCACCATGAGAAATGTGGTAGCTGGCAGCTAGCAGAAGATGTAAGAACTGCCAAAAGAAGAACAAAATTAAAAATAACATTGTTTTTGTGAAAGTTTTGACTGAGAAAAGTGCAATAAATCAAAATATTATGGTGATTAGAGATCATTTGGTTTGGCAAATGGATACATGAGATCTTTACTAGCTGTTAGTTACCTACACTCTTATGGTGAATGGACTATATTATCCACCGGTTACGTAGAGGTGCCAAAAAATATACCAGTCGGGCGTGAACTTTACTTTAGGGGTTATAGAAATGGGTTGAGGGGGGGGGTCGGGGGGGGTTAAGCGCTAAAAATTTTCAAAACCAGTGGATAAAATACTTTTATGTGTAATATAAAACTGGAATTCGTCAAGCAGAGATAGGGACCACACAATTAACTATAAATTCTAATATTTTAAATTCCAAAATGAGACTACAGGAAATATTATTATCATTATTATTATTATTATTATTATTATTATTATTATTATATTAGCACAGCGTCTTACTACCCGTTCAAGTTATACGCACTACAGGAAATAGAGAAGGAGGGGTGGGGGATAGGGGTGTACAAGTAGGAGGTAGAAAATTTGTCAGGAATGTAGAGGTATAACTTCAAATAACCACAAATACATTTTAAATATTAGTTATTTCTAAGGAGGCTAGTGATAGAGGGGATCTCAAATTTTTAAAACATAAAAGAAAAGACTAAACTACTTCTCTAAGTGTTAGATGATTGACATAAGTCAGGTGGGTTTAAAGACCAACTCAAACAGTATCAAGGCCTGAATTGTTACATTTCAAAATGAAAGCTCAAAAAATAGGTAGTGAAGGTCCCCTCAAAATATTTACAAAGCTATATAAATACAATTTTTGTAGAGATATAAGCTTGAATTGTTGCCATGTAATTTAATAATAAAACAGGTTTGAGTCGCTAGACAGTGATACATTGTTCACGTTAATTCATTTAAAAAAAATCTCATCTAATGCCGTTATGCTCATGACAGATGTTCCAACAACTGTTTATATCACCAAGTGAAGAAAATTAAACTATATATTCCTACTGTAGCGATATTTATTTGTTTTGGCAACAAAAAAAAAATTCATAAAAAACTACAAAAACATTGTAATTTTCTTGTGTTTCCTACATTCTTGAACAAGTGGAATATCAAAATTGAAGCCCCGGAAATGGTAGTGCTTAAAATGTATACAACCAAAATATAGCATTCTTTACAATGTGGTTAGGTTGACATTTGGTAGCCAAGTAAAATATCATATAAAATAACCAAATAAGTCATAAAATTTCAAATTAGAATTGTAGAAAATAAGGAAGGTGAGGGGGACAGAAGGGTTTAGAAATGAGAGTAAATTGCCATCTTTCCAAAGAATATATACTTTTATGCATGAAAGAATATTTAAATTTGCCAATTTGATAAAAAGACCATCCCACATAACCATATAAGTTAGAAAGTTTGGAATTCAAATATTTACTGCTGGGAAATCGTAGGGGACTTTAAAATTTCCTAAGCTATAAAAACTCGATATGTTCCAAACGCGGGTACACTTTATACTAATTAAACTCCCCACATCACTAGCACAGTAGCGTAATTAGTAGTACATAAACGTATAGTTCGAACGAATATTAAGGCACAGTGCTAATAAAAATAACAAAATAGAAAATGTTATTGATGTTGACCACAAAATAAATCGACTTTCTAAAAGGTTCTTTTTATAAAAATTGGACTGTAGTAAGACATTTGGAAGATTAAATTTGTAAAGGCAGAGGGAAAAAAGTTTATACTAAAAGTAAATCAACACACAAACTAAAGCCTTAAAGTGGATACATTAGATTTATAAATACATAGCTGTCATCGCATATCTAGAAGTGACATAACAATTAAAGTAAACCAATTAAGGCGACATAACTTGGTAACCATGATTCTCTTTGGATAATAATGATGCTTCATACTTAATATGTTTCTGTAAAAGAGTCTATTATTTATTTTTGCTCATTGGTGAAATATGATGCTCTTTTTTCAAACATGTTTCTATGATCGTGCTTGGGTAAAATTTACATTGTCAATGGAGTGCGACGGCCGCCCTGCGATTGCACTCGTTTGTGCACAAAGATTGTAAACTAGGTAGTATTTTCCTTCTAAGATTGTTTATTTATTAATTTCAATAACTGAGTTGTGATTGCCATAGTTAGCTTAGGATTGTACATGAAGGAACTTTCAAAATTATGACAGTTGGATGTTCACCAATAAAGTAAGGATGTTATAGCTAAAAATGTCAAACTTGATTTAGTACATTATGAAATCAAAGTGACCAGTGGAAAACCAGTTAGGGAAAACCACCCTAGTTCAACTGAGCAAGATTTTAACCTCGGTCTCCCCGTCCTCGGCAGTCTAGCTCAACACAAAACTAGTGCATTAGCTAACTATGACCTGCCTCGGTGGCGTAGTTGGCTAACGCGCTTGTCGTGTTGAGCCCGACTGCTGAGGACGGGGAGATTGAGGTTCGAATCTCGGTCGGGTGAACTGGGGGTGGTTTTTCCTAAAATGGTTTTCCACTCTCCCTCCACGCAAATGCGGGTTCACTTCCTTTAATTCAATCTTCCCAATTCCTAATTCATTAGTGTAATTAGTAATTAAGCGTATAACCTGAACGGGTAGTAAGACGCGGTGCTAAATAAAAAAAAAAGCTAACTATGCCACCAAGGTGGGTATTAGTATAAGATAATGTTGAATATAATCATTCCAGTGTTTAAGATAAGGGGGTATTATCGATACGAAATATATACTTAGGAAACTCTTTTCATTGTATTTTCCATGCTTTTAACTTTCTTTTTTTTTTAGTTAATAAAGTAGCATATCACTTGTATATTTTGTTTATATTAATTTGACAGCAAAATGTAAAAATAAATGTAACCTTTACAACTTAAGTATTTAATTTTAATTACTGATTTATTTTGTGTGCTGTGTCTTACTTCCCATTACAGCTATCCGTGTATTTACTCCAACGGAAAATGAATGAGGAAGGTGAGAGTTATAAATATTTTAAGAAAAAAAAAACCACTATTATTTCACCCGATCAGGATTCGAACTCTGATATCCCAGTTAATTGTAGTTCAATTTGACGAAAAAGTGAATTCCAAGGAATTGTGACCACAGATGCTGGTCACAAAATATTTACTAACTCATTCACAAGTGCATTTCCAAGACCACATGTCGCTTACGTTTAAACACTGTAGAAGCACTGGCATTGTATATTTGGGTCCAACACATTCTTGTTTGAAAAACGTTTGTCAATGAAAGGGGGGTGAGGCAGGGTAAGGGATTACCGCTACCTGCTGAACTATTCTACTCTGAGAGAAGGCAGCTCTTAGCTCTCAGCTGGTCTTTCTCAGGAGGAACATTTTGCAAGTGAGTTGTTTTAAAGAATTCCCACTTGGAAGCGCTGTTTTCACTGGATAATTTAAGTTTTATCTGACTTGAGGGGCGCAGAAAATCTCCTGTAAGGGTACGTGTCTGTTATTTCTTTGTCTGTATCCTTGTCACAACTTTTTACCAAATTTTAGCAGAATTGCAATTCATGTGATTTGTTTGTTTATTCTTTAAAATGTATGACGAGTCCTAGATTATTTCATATGCTAATTGTTAATTTTTTAATATATTAGGACTATGTCAATCCTTCTAATTTTATAACCATTTTGCTCTTTAACATTGTTGAGTATATTTTGTGGTATTCTTAACGGAAGTGGTTATATAAGTTGATCAATTTTTCTATCTTAAATATTGTTTGTTATCTTCTTCAATTCATATTTATCTATTTATTCCAAACTAAATTTAAAAAAAAGAATCTTTTTCTATTTCTTCTTATAATAAATTATCTCCTTCACTTTTAATGTTTCAGTGACAAGAGGTTAAACAATAATTCAACTGTTTTACAAGTACCTTCTTTGCAAATCTCATATTTCTCTTTACTAATAGTGAAAATGAATATAACTAAAATAGTTTCTGTTGTTATTTAAACATTTGTCGTATTGTGAGATAAGTTTTTGTGTACCTCGTCATAGAAGTCTACCGCCAGCGAGGAAAGACATTCCTGAACCATGTTTTGGGACAGACATGGTGCTCAGCTGCTGGACTTCATGCAACAAGGGACCATGATAAACACAACTATGTATCGTCTGACCTTGTTGAAACTTCGCTGTATAATCCAGAATAAACGCTGAGGCCTGCTGTCTGCCAGAGTGTTGTTGTTTCATGAAAATGTGATTCCCCACTCTGCTGCTCAAATGCTCAAACACAAGCTCCTATTGAATCTTTGAGCTGGCAGCAATTGGATCACCCTCTCTACAGCCCTGACCTTGCGCCTAGTGACCACCATCTTTTCCTGCATATGAAAAGGTCCCTCACTAGCAAGCATTTCCACACCAACGTAGAAGTGAAAACAATGGTTCAGAAATGCTTTTCCTCGCTTGCAGACTACTATTACGAGGGACTACAAAAACATATCTAATTGAATATTAGACGATAAAGTTAAGAGCATTGAGAAAGCTTATAAATATATTTTGTTATGATTCTTTAACCGTCGAGCAGGCGGGCTGGGATATAAAGTATCCCTTTTTTTTTAGTGTGTGTGATAGCACTGTCAGGCTCCTGGCAGACATGTTGCTCCATCTATTTCTTCAGTGTGACCTTGACTATCGGTCGGTATGGTTAATGTCCAGTGAAATCAATTAGTGCATCTAAAAATTGAATATATTTGAAAGTGTATTACTGGGGTATTGCATACCCCACACGCCCACTCAAGCCAGGTAAGTTTATGTATTTATCTAATTGATATTTAATAAATGAATAAATTTCTATGCAAATCTCATTTTAACTATTTGTTGGTTATTTTTTGTTTTTTATTTTTAAAAGAGCTAGGAAGCTTGTGTTGGATTCCTTTCAAGGTTATATAATATATATAGTTATTGATTTTACATCTTGTTTTGTCCTAAAAATAATTTCATTTTTATTTACTATTCTTGTTATATATAACCAACTGGTTTTGAAATTTCAAAATCTAATAAAGAGAAAAATTCAAATAAATTCTTATTCATTTAGAATAATGTCTCCCGAAAAAATCTTCAAAATATTGCAGGAGCTGTCAGATGACGAAGAATATATTAATAGCGCTGATTCAGATGAAGATGAGGAAATTTTAATTCAAAGTGACCATAATAGTGAGTCTGAACAAGATTGTGTTTCTTCAAATGAAGATAGTAAGACTACAACTAATGAAGATTATTTTACCGGAAAAGATAGAGAATGTATTTGTAGAAAAACTGACTTTTCAAAGAAAGGAAAATTCACAGAAAAAGCACGGTCAAAGTATCTTCTGGTCCCAAACTTTTTGCAAGGGATATAAAAGATGAAGTATCGGCATATCATAAAATTATTGATATGGTTATGTTAAATGAAATTGTAAAATTTACAAATATGCATATTGCAAAAAGACAATTAATGACACCATATTCTAGGGACAGAAAAGAAACGTCAAGATCTGAGATTATGGCATTATTGGGGTGTCTTTACCTAATTGGTAACAAAAAGGAACATCCCACTAATGTCAAAGAATTATGGGCTTCAGATGGTACCGGAATACAGATTCTAAGAGCTTGTATGAGCTGCAAGTGATTTTTATTGTTGCTTTGTTCTCTACGATTTGACAGTATGGATACAAGAAATGACTGAATAAAAATAGATAGGCTAGCTGCTGTGAGACCAATTTTAGATGCATTTTTACTGAATTTTAAAAACACGTATAATATGGGTACTCATGTCACAAGTGATGAGAAGATAGCATTTCGAAGGCGCTGCAGTTTTGTTCAATATATTATGAATAAACCTGCAAAATATGGGATCAAAATTTTTGCAATTTGTTGACTCAAATACATTTTTTGTCCATAGTTTAGAAGTGTATATTGGTAAGCAAGAAGAAGGCCCATATCTTGTGTTAAATAAGCCCAAGTGACATTGTGAATAGATTGGTTTTAGATATTGAAGGATCAAATCGAAATCTTACAGTAGATAAGTGATATACCAGCTATACCTCGGCAAAATCTCTTTTGGAAACCAAAATAACTTGTGTTGGTACTCTCAGAAAAGACCAAAGAGAGATCCCTATGAATTTCAGGCAAATAAAAATCGAGACGTGGGTTTGTCCATATTTGAATTTCAGAGAAACATGACAATCACATCCTATGTGCCCCAAAAAAAAACAACACAAGGCTGTCATTTAATTATCTACAAATGCATGATTCACTAACTATCAATGATTACACTAAAAACCAGATATAATAATGGATTACAACAAGTAAAAGGGAGAAATAGATACAGTGGATCATATGTGTAGTGTATACGATGTTGCACGTTTTACACGGCGATGGCCTTTGCAAGTATTTTATTCAATGATAAATATAGCTGGCATCAATGCTCAAATTTTATACTCTTCAACATCTCAAAATTTTACAGCTAGAAGAATAGTTTTGAAAAAACTAGCTTTGACTATGCTGAAGCCTCACCTTGAAGAAAGAGCTAAAATCAAGGCGCTCCCAATTGAATTATCAGCCTTTTTCAGAAAGTATGTAAGTACTATGAAGTGTAAAGATGATGGGGAAAAGTTAGCCAGAAAGAAAGGAAGGTGTGTGTTATGTGATCGATCAAAAGATGTTGGCACCACAATAAAATGTGGAACATGCATGCATTATTATAATTATTATTTATTATTTAGTACCGCGTCTTACAGCCCATTTGGGTTATACACTAACATGCATGCAATTTACGTGTAAGAATAACGTTCATATAATGTACACATGTGATGAGTGTAACAATATAAATGAGGCTGATTCTGATTCTTAAAGATGTTTAGTTTTTTAAAAACATTATATTTTAAAATTTGGTAATGATTTTAGATTATCATTATTATTATTATTATTATACTTTTAATCACATTGTATCTGTAAGAGTATTAGTTAGCAAAATAACAACCAGTACTTACCAAAAACAGTAATGTAAAAGTATATAACTTTCATAAAAATATTTAGTTAAATATCAAGCCTTTTTCTATTTTTTATCATATAGATACCAATATCTATCAAAATGTTTGGTTATTAATACCATATTTATTGATAGGCTTAAATGGATCTAAGTAATATAAAATATACCATAAAACAAATTATTTTGTTCATACATGTATCAATAACACTATGAAAATAAAGTGGGGTATAAAGTATCTCACGTGCCTGCTTGAGTTAAATATTACAGCGCGCCCCTTGAGGGTTAAACCAAATGGCCCTAACCTATCAAAAACCATAATTATGCTCAACAATTTGTTAAACACAATAATATAAAGTTAAAAAATAAGAAGGTACCACAATAGAAAATGAAAAATTAAATTTGACTTCATCAAGTGGTAAAAGACAAACGAAAATTGAATGTACTATGTGCTTAAAGTTTAGTAGTAGTTTTAAAAACGTCCAAATAAAGTGAATAAGTAATCAAAAATTCAAGGATACATCAATGCCCTTTGTGTTTAAAAATTTATCAAGCTAACTAGCATGATATGCACTCTAAGGACAAATGTATAGAATAAAGATGAATTGAATTTTAAAAGCTTCTCTTTCCTATATGACGGGTTTGAATACAGATTCCATGTGGACAACTGTTTAGCTTATATAACAACATTATTCACAAGTTGTACAACATTTCAACATCATTTCAGACCCATTTGCATACTCTTCAACCCCCTTTAATTTAAATTACTGTTATTTTAAAAACAGTTGGTAAATGTACTTTTAAATTAGTATCATTGAAACTGTTTCTCTTTATTGATACTATTTGATATGTTTAAGTTGGCTTTTATAGGTTCATTTAAATAATGCCAATTTGATAGTGATTGTTAATTTCCATATCATGTCTCAATAAAGTAGATGATTATCATATTTTGTACACCAATGTAACTCAATATGGTAAAAGAGTGTGTGGTTTGTATATGGAATAATAGGAAATAAGTATTTCTTCCATTTCAGACAGTCTTTCTTTTTCATTGTTATTGTTAATGTTGGGAACGTGAATAGTGGCATATATTGTGCCTGTGCATTTGGAAGTATGTGCTGGAATTGACAATGGCATATCACAGAATCAAAAAATTACAAGGTTCTGAAAACTGAACAATTTGGAAATTCACTACTAGAAACCTCTTTTGAAACATTGAAGGCGCAAATGAAGTGTGTGTTGGTGATGTCACAAAGCCAACAGTATTAACCGATGGCACAACTGTAACTGAGAAAACTACATATGACATAGCCATGAAGGCATGGGACAAGTGATGTGTGATAACGTCAGTCCGGTTGTCCATTTTTACACAATCCGAGCGGTGTTAAGTATTGCGGCCAACAAGCTTCTCGAATTGGCATGGTTTTCAGTAAAGATAGCTTATCTGAATGGTGTAATTTGAGAATAAATTTATATGGAGCATCCGGGGGGATTTGATGATGTAACAAATCTTGTCTCCAACCTTCAGAAAAGCTTATATGGACTGAAACAATCACATAGATATGGTGTTTAATTTAAAAATAGATACGGTGTTTAATTTAAAAATGTGTTAAAGTATGGCAAATCCATGTATATGTTAAAAATTGAAGGCAGAGATCAAGATAACTGTTGATCCATTTGGATATTTTCTAAATGTGCTGATCGAACGCACCAATGGTTTAATTTTCATTTATTAAAAAACTTAGGCTGGTGGCATACTTGAGAAATTTAACATGCATGATTTAAATCCTGTTTCAACACCAATGGAGAAGCGTTTACTGACAAGGGAAGCAAATGATACTGATCCAATTAAGGCTCCATATAAAGAGGCTGCCCGATGTATCTGGCCATTGCTACAAGACCAGATATTGCTTTTGCAGTGAGTTATGTGTCACATTTACTTGAGAAGCCGGAAGGAATACACTGGACAATGTCTAAACATATTGTAAAATACATAAAAGGTACAACCACAATAGGCCTCCAGTACAAAGTTACTGAGAAAGTCAGTGAAATCGAAACTTAGAGCAATGCTGATCATGCCAGTGATTTCACTACAGGACATTCAGTGAGTGGAATAATTTTCAAGTTCAATGACGGAGCGATCACCTGGGCGAGCAGACGGCAGCAAAGGGTGTGTAGTCAACAAATGAAAAGGAGTACATTGCTGATAGTGAGACTGCAAAAGATGGTGTCTGGCTGAGTTGAACCATGACCTTAAAAGCGTTCAAAGCACATAAAAGTGCGTTTTCATTTTGTGCGGGAGTTAGTTTAGGAAAGCCATTTAGTGATCAAGAATGTACCTAGCTAAAGTCTAAGGGCAGAAATCTTTACAAAACCAGTTTCACGTGTGCAATTTGAATGGTTGCGTGGAATGTTGGGTATGACTTAAATTCTAAACACCAATCTGAATGCTATTGTTGACATTAGGACCTATGATTCTATTCTGGAATGTTCACCATTTTGTTGTAGGCATAATCTTTAGTTTGTATAGAAAAATATAAAGTTTTAAGGGAAGTGTTATTGTAAAAACATTTAATTGTTATATCTCTTAGCTGGTAAATGTACATTTATATTGGTATCACTGAGACTATTTCTGTTTATTGATACTATTTGATATGTTTACGTTGGCTTCTATGAGTTAATTGTAAAAATGCCAATTTGTTAGTAACTGTTTTTTTATGTCATGTCTCAATAAAGTAAATGATTATCATATTTTGTACACTGCTGTAACTCAATCATAACTAAACGTTAACAATACTCACCTTAGCTGCCACGATACTGAGCCCCATGCCGCTGGCAGATTTGTGTAATTTGATCACATGTACCTCTGGATGTGAGGGCAAACATCTTGCACCATCAGATCGGTTGCTCATAGAACTAGGGCTGCGGACCTGGTAATGAAGATAAAAATTGTTTTTTATACATATGTATATAACAATGGAGGTTTTAGGGCTCAAATTTAATCATAATTTTTCTATTCAAATATGAGTTAATTTATTTTCCAAAATAACTTTATTGCTTAACACTTCCCACATATTTAAAACATTAATGCAAAGACAAAAAATTTCAAGGTTAACATTAAAAATGGTAAAATTGCTACCATTATAAAAAACAAACAGTTAAATACTTAGTCTAAAACATATTTTTTATTAGGTATAGAAATGATTTTTTGTGTATATATACCTAAATTAAGCATACCATCTTTATAAAAGCATATTGATCTTACGTCAAATTGTGTCACAGTGATGTGGCATTAAAAAATGATAAGTATATATCAGTGAGACGCTCATGATTATAAACTTGAGAAGTAATAACCACCTCAGCTTTTGCTCATGATGACAGCAAGGCAAGGCTATAAGTCATGTCTATAATAGTAGTTGAGCTCAAAAGAAATGTGTAATCATTCTGCTAGTTACTTTGTTTTCGCACGATGTGAGGCTATTATCAGAAAGCAGTGGCAGGATTGATTGAAAGTCAATAAAATTGAAAAGTTAGACGTACCTATTTACTTTAGCACAACTTGAAGAAATTAGGTCATATTTTAATCCCAGCTGTCGAAAAATCATTATAATTCTTAATAGTGCACACAGTTCTAAGCCTAAAAAGAATCCAATATTTTTCATAGAATTATAATTCAACTACAATTTTGTAACCCAATTTATAATAGTGTAAATTTAAGTGTATGACTATACAAAAGTTAAGAATATATATTTCTTAGAAAGTTGTGATGTGTGAAATTATTTTCATTGAATGAAATTAAACATTTAAGACTTTTTGCACATAATCTACATACATCTTGTACTGCTAACAGCCCGATTAAGTCATACTTTTAGGTTTTGATAATTATCATCATTACTGTTAGTAATTTAACTAGTTTTAAAATAAATTATTAACATGGCAGGGATAACATCAAAGATTGACAAACTTCTATGTTCCATTTATCGGTCTAAAAGTTAAAGAAATAATAATAATTATTATAAATAGCACCGTGTCTTACTACCAGTTTGGGTTATATGCATTTACGCTAATGTGTAATCGTAGGGTGATTATGAGATGAAACGGAGGACCTACAGTTTAACGTGGGATCCGAACCACGGTGGAGGCCTGGCATTCCACACATTCACAAGTTATAATTAATACACGTCTTGTCAGAGGTGAAAGAAGGGTTTGGCAATCAGATAAATCTGTGCTGGGACCGAGGATTGAACCTCGGACCCCTAGCACAAAAGTCTGATACCTAGCCCCTAGACCGCCAGGTCACTATAAAGAAAAAATTCACCCAGAAACGGTCAAGGTGTGAATGCAGCGCTCTCTTTAATTTATTTCATCAACTATATTAGCGAGAGATTAGTTGTTGACATATGCTGCTATCTAATTGTCAATAAAAAATTTAAGCATGGTAGAGACTCAGTTTGCTTTCAGTGTGTGTTAATTACACTAATGCAGAGTTAAGACTGTGTTTATAGTGAACCCAGCGCTAACCCTCGACCGTTCATGTGTTGTATATTAGCTGATGAACCAAGTTGCCGTTTTATTATTTTTATTAAATTTTTCTAAATAAACATTTTGTAATGAATATAAACTGTGGTGCATTGATTTATTCTTTTACTTTCATTTAAAAAAATGATTTTGTACAATGGTCGTTATAACATATGTTTGTATTAATTACTTTTTTATTATCATGTAACATTTTTTTGCTTCTCTTTTTTTAATTTGTGTACTGTTTTTTTGTGTATATACAGAATATATTTTAGGGTATTTCAATTCAGTATTTATTCTGTATAATATTAAGAGTAACTTTCAATGTTTAATGTTAAGGACCTTGTCTGAGGCCCAAATTAATAACTGGCTTCAAGAAAAATCAGACAATGAGGTTGATGTGAGTGCATCGGATGAATTCGATGACTTGGCTGATTCAGATGGAGAACCTATAAAAAGCAAACACAATAGTGAAACCAAGCAGTCAGCAGACGAGGGAAACAGTGTTGCAGCATATATGCATATCCCCACAACAAGTATGCAGAAGACAAAGAAACTTTGGACTCCCCCACAGAGGTGTAAAGGGGATCGCAGCAAGAAATTCAACAACTATACTTCAAGAATGGGTAATTTTCTTCCCTAAGAGGGCATTCAAGTATTAAGTAAGCACAATTTTTGCCATTTTTAACCCCTCCCCCTTTTGTAAGCAAAAGCTTGACTCCCACCCCGCCCCCTTGCTTAAGTAAAATTTGACGAATTTTTTAAATTCATTCAGAGGAATAACCATTCTTTATTTCATGCAATTTTGGTTATAGCGTGAACAGGCGATGATAAAAATATTAATAAATGCATGCAATTTATAAATTGCTGGTAATTATTAACATAGAGGTGTAAATTAATATTGTGAAATAATTGACAATTAACAATGATATACATCGAATTTAAATTTATTGAACAGGTAAAATTAAAACAAGTTTTAATATAATAAAACGTTAAAATTTTAATTTACTATCAATTGAAGTTATAAAATAAAAGTGTTATTAGTGAAAGCATGAATATAATATTTATAAAAATAAACCCTAAACTCTATTTAATCCGATGACAATGGTCCTTGAAGCCATGTCTCAACACTTTCAATCATTATGTTTCTATTTGGGGGGGTATAGCCGGTTCACTCAAGAATTGGCCTACTTCTATAGGCTTCTCCACTTCTTCCTTGTTTAGGTACTTAGCATCTTCATTGATGCCCGAAGCTGCCTGGAGTCTTAATGGCTTGTGATGCGCCCTCCCTCAATTTTGACCATCATTCTTTGTCTTACGTAAGCATTGTTATAAACTCCCTCACCCCCTTGTCAGCAAAAATAAGCAAATTTCGAACTCCCTCCCCTTTTAAGGAGCTTAAATAATACTTGAATGCCACCTTAATACTCTAATTGAAGAAATAACCATGTATACCAATAATAAAGTTGACAAAATGCGAGAAAAATACAGCAGGGTGAGTGAAGTTTAAGCAACAACTCCGGATGAAATAAGGGTACTTTTGGGTCTTCTCTACTCAGCTGGAGCTCTAAGGTCATCACATCAAAATTTTGAAGATTTGTGTAGCACAGATGGAAATGTGCCAGAGTATTTCAGACTCACTATGAGCTACTGGAGGTTTTTGTTGCTGTTAAGAGCTCTTCGCTTTGATGACTTAAGAAGCAGGGAAGCCAGAAAAGCTACTGAACATCTTACACAAATTCAGAAGGTGTTTTAATAATTTGTTAAATCAAGTTTGGACATCCACAGTATTGATGAATATGTGACGATTGATGAGATGCTCGAATCGTTTCGTAGCTGGTGCAAATTTAGGCAATTTATGGCAAGAAAGTCAGCAAAATATGGCTTAAAAATGTTTTTACTGTAGACTCTAGAATGTTTTATACATCAAAGATGAAAATTTATGTTCCAAACCATTCTAATGGACCTTAATTACAAAATACTAGGCCCTCAGCTATTGTTGAGAGACTTTAGGAAATATAAATGGCTCTGGATGAAATATCACCATAGACAATTAGTTATCATCCAATCCAATGGTTGAGAAACTTGGCAACTGGAACTTGACTGTCATTGGAGCATTCAAAAATAAATAAAAGAGAGCTGCCACCAGAGATTGTAAATACGAAGACAAGGCTTGTTTGCAGCAGTTTCTTAGTTTTCAAAGAGGAGTGTATGGTGGTTTCGTATGTTCCTAAGAAGAACAGAAACGTTATAGTTTTATCAAGTATGCATGATTATGATGAAATAGATGAAACAACTAGAGATCATAACAAACCAGGTGTAATGCTATTTAAAATTTGATTAAAGGCGGTGTCAATGATGTGGATTGGATGAAGTTTGAATGCAGTGTGGCTAGAGTGTACTGCCATTGAACTTTGACAATGTTTTTTTACACTTATATATGTTGGTGCAATAAATGCCCAGGTTATTCTTAGTTTCAACACTCAAGAAAAAATTGTGCACAGAAAGTTTCAGAAACAAAAGGGATTCAGAATGATCTGAAAATCCATATAAGGAAGTATTTCATTTACCAGAGCCACATCCAGCACCAGAAGCTGTTCAAAATCTAAATCAAGTAAAATGTATTTCTGTCCAAAGAAAAATAAAAACCACAAGACTATGACTAAATGCGAAGCCTGTATTGTTCCTATCTACACGGAACACAAGGTTACAATCTGCTGTCAGTGCTCTGGTCAAGGTCAAGTTAAAAATGAAGATGCAAAGTAAATGAATAAATGAATTAAGAAAAATGCTACAATGTACTTTATCAGAAAATAAGTTATTTTAGATTATAAAATATTGTTTTGTTATTGTATTGAATTTAATTGAAATGGTCAGAATAAGAAATTATGTTAAAAACAATCATTCTGGAATTAAGTAATTACATTTAACACCATAACATGTGATTTTTTTTTTAAGAAAATGTGTAACTTTATGATTATATTTACTATGTGAAAATCTTTTGTTAGATTTAAAACAAAATGATAAATTACCTTGTTGTCGTAGTGGATTTGTTATTATATTTGTACTTATATATTTTAAAAAATGCTCATAATAAAAAAAATATTTCAATGACTTCGGGGAAATAAAGTATAAAAAACATAAAATATAATGAATGAAAAATAAAATGAAAAAGCACAACGATCTAAGCGAAAAACTACACAATTTGATGGGCGAGCTCACCCTCGACCAGTCTTGAGTTAATTATTATTATTATTATTAGCACCGCGTCTTACTACCCGTCCGGGTTATACGCAGATACGCATTGAGTTAATCGACACATTGAAATTTCGTGAGAGGTATTTTTACAAAAATTTACTAAGACCATTAAAAGGCAAACAAAACTTATTTATAGTTTATTGTAGCATTTTTTAAATTAATAGTACAGGTGCAAAGTAAGACCGAATTAAATATTTTTAAATGCAAATTTCGGTCAATTTTGTTTCTTAAAATAGGAATTATTTATATCAACATTTCAATAAAAAGAAAATACCACAGGCTTAGAGATTTATCTCCCACAACAAAATAACATATATTACTCTGACTATTATATAGGCCCCATTGTGTGCAAAGGCAAATATTTAAAAATATATAAAGAAGAAGAAAATGATACATTTCTAACTTCCTATATTTGGTTTGTTTGTTATGGATAAATTATAGATGTAATTATTCTATTTGTTTCTCCGTATGACTTTTTAAAAATTTATTACCATTTTTAACTTAAAATAAAAATGTATTTACTAACTTCTTAGAGGGAAATCCAATTCTTTATTTAGCAAAGTCAAATAATTTTATTTAAAAAAATAAGGGTCTTATAATTAACTGCACAAGCAATTTTCTTTTCTTCAGGACCCCAGGACATTAGTGGCTGAATCTAAAGGAATGTGATGTGCAGATTACACAATGACGTTAATTTTTGTGTTTATGCCCCAAAAATTTTGATATTCTTTTGCATTCACCGTTATTTTTGCACTCTCGACTACTGTTCTATTGTCTTGTTGTCACAATCAGATTACAATTTTGTTCTGGCGTCTATGATGATGTGTTTTCCATCAGTGTGTTTCTCGATGCCATATACGATTTCATTTTGTGTTTGCAATACTCAATACCGTTATCGGTGTGAAAAATCTTTAAACTTTTTAAGACTTGGTTGATAGCATTCTTTCATATGCTTTAGATTCTCACACATTTTGATCTTGTGTCACAGAAAATACATATCTATACCCTGCCACATCCTTCTTTTTTTTCCAAGCACCACATCTTACTACTCGTTCGGGTTATACACTCACGTCATCCTTAAATATAAAGAACATTGCACCCCCTCCAAAGGATTTTACCAACATTGATCCACACACGCACACACAGACACACACACACACACACACCAGAATGGATAAAGTCACCAGGTTGTCAGAGTTGTTTTGATATTCCTTTCATGAATGCAAGACTGTGTGATTTCCCAATTTGGCACAATTCACAAAAATATCTTCAAAACTACTCAACTTGACGCCTTGCAAAAATTACCCTTTCAACCACACCTTTAAATATATTTTTATTGAAGAACACAAAACGTTCGTGGCAAATTTGTAGAGTTGTTGACACATATGCACAGTCACAATGGCATTTTGATTTACCATTTTCATTTTTGCTCCCATTCCAAAGTATGGCTGAAAACGCACTGGTTGTTGTGTTGTACTCAGCTAAGTCTTATATCTTCCTTTATAAGTCATTAAGTTAAATTCACAACTGTTAGATTGGCAACCAACGCCGATTTTAGCTTATAATATTTTGAAGGTAGACTAGCTGGGATCTTTGCAACTAGGGCAACATTTGAAACATTTTCTTCAAGTTCACTGAGCTGATGAGACATATTTTCCAACTCCAATACATGTTAGACCACTGAGTCAATTAGCTTAATTCTATACTTGTGAAAACGTTGAGTTAGAATAAGTTTGTTAAATGATCATATTTGATCATGTGTCACACATGTTTTCATCCACATTTCATGGGTTGTGATACATATAAGAAGACTCTCCATTCACCTGAATTATATGTATGATGAAATCGAAATAATTGCTCTAGGATTGCTTTTAATTGATGTATAGAAAGCAGCTGCATAGGATGTAGTTTCTTGGGGCTTCTGTTCAGTGAAATTTCAAATTCCTAGTAGTTCATACACATTGAAAACTACTTTCATTTGAAATTTGTATATTTAGAAATTTTGTCCATCAAACGTTGTCAAATGTTAAGCTGGTATTTCCTCACCCACAGCACTCAGTATACACAACCACATTTTTAAACAATAAAGAAATAGTGACACAGCACTTTGCAGCCCACTAACCTTTTTTTAATAACTTTACAAACACAATTTCAGGGTGATTGGGTCAATAACCTATTGAATAACTAAGTAGATAATCATAAGGTTCGTTGTAAATAAATACATTGTTTTATTGATTATAAAACTATCAAGTTTAGGACTACAATTTTACATAGTACTTCGCTTGAGGAAAATCTTGTAATAGTGGAAACTATTTTTCATTTATGAATCACTATGCAAGTAACACATAAGAAAATATAAAGTAAGCAATTTAAAAAATGCTTAAATCTTTCTCTTTTAGAAATATAAGAATCACATAAAATAAAATGATCTGGAAAATGATGAAATTTTCAACTAGATTCTCAAAATATTTAAGAATCCAATTATTTTTCAGTGTCGAGAAATATTTATCCCTTAATTTGTTCTGAATTATATATCATACACTCACACTCAAATCTATTATATTTTGAAGTAGAGTTCCATACATGGTATACAAGATCAAGGCTGATTGTTGTTTGAGTTATAATGTAGTGAGAGTAGTCTGAGTAGCGAAAATTGTTTGTTAAGGCCATACGTCAAACCAAACTTGTAATATTTAACAACAGTATAATTATAAGCTCTATACAAAGATAATTATATTTATCAATTTATAAGGGGTAAAACTAGCCATTTTATACATTTCAGTACTCATTACTAAGCATACGTAATGAATGTATGGAGTGGAAATGTAGTCTAACAAGTAATGCATATGATATGTACACAATAAAATATTTATAATGTGTAAAATAACCAGTTTTTTTTATTATAAGCAATCTTATCATGAGGAGGTTTTTATATAATGATAATTATATTTATCTCATTTTTTAGACCATAATGGCATTATTTTGAATTAATTTAGTTTTTTTTTATCTTAACTCTGTTCATTAATTTTAATAATGATAAAGACTTGATAAATGTAAATATAGATTTAAAATGTCTACTTCATGAAATTTTTTGTTTTTACTGTTCTGATAATAGAGAAAGCACAATGCACAGTATGTCAAGCAGAGACAGGGTCAGATCACCTTGACCAATTACACTACCCTTTGAACACGATTTATTATTGTGTCTGTGTTACTAACGTGGGATGGGTGGCATTGTTACATGTTATCATTTTCAACATTAAGTTGGGTTTCTGGGTTTTTTTCTGTCTCATCATCATTTTGAACTTGAAAAATATTCTATTAGCATTGTGCCTCAATACAAACTGTGAAAAGGAATCTCCTGTAGGTACATCACATGTCCTGATATTTGTGAATATTGTTTATCTCAATATTATAATTTTCTTAATGAATGTATGAACATATGCGTTTAAATTATCAGACATTCAGTACATTAATAATTACTGTGCACAAAACCTTGCTAAAAAATTTTTTAATTTTATTTTGTCATTAATTGTCATATATGTCACTAAACTCACTTTCTCCGGACACAAAGTGTCAGAGTAAGTTATGATATCTATTTGTTTTAATCACTCTACCACAAAGCTTATAAACAAGGAGTGTCTGAGCATAAGCACAATTAATTAATAAATAAATGTGATACTATTGGCCTAGATAGAACAAAAAAACACACTTTTATAGGCAAATCATCCTGAGTAGACCTATGATGGATTCTTAAGTTTGAGTCAGATAAATGACAAGCATGGTAGAAATAATCTATCTTTATGTCAGTGACATGTAAAAAAATGAAAAATTATTTTTCCGGCTACGCACTCTAAATTTTTTAAATAATAAACCATTATACAGCCTGCATTGGTAGTCGCATGATTTAACGGTTTACTCTCATATTAGTCTGGATTTCGGGTGACAGAGAGATCCCAAGGGTTTGAATCCCAGTCAATTGTACTAGGGATATTTTTTCATAAATTCTTTCTTTTCTCTCTTTAAGCAAATATAGATCCATTTCTTCTAAAACTCTACCTTCTTAATCCCTATCTCATTAGCATAATTAATGTGAACATAAAACCAAATAAGTATGAAGACAAGGTGAAAAAAAAATATATATAAGTAAAGAAAATTAAATGTCTATGCTCAAAAATCAAACTGAGCCATGCATTGGTGATTTATTTTCTTTAATATTAAAGAGAGTATTGTAGGTCCTTGGAAAAAAAACTGGTATTATAATACAATATATTCTGTTTATTTATGGCGACATTTATAGACAAAGATAAGAGCCAGTCAAGGTCTCTCCTCTACCCTTCTACATGCACACCACCTGTGTTAGAATCACAGCCAAGAATAGACTTCCTCAGACTCAGACCATATTTATTTTAAAATGATCTTAAGATAAATGCGTTGTCATCTTAGCAATAAATATATTCAGAACATAGATGGGGTTTTAGGGATAAGTTAGAGATAAAAGTGAAATTTTCCTAAAATGACACTAACAATCAAATAACATTCAGCCTCGTTCTTTTATACTGCTCCTAGTATTACATCAAATATTGAAACAAGATCAATTAATTATGATTTATAAGTATATGGGTATCAATGTAACTACCACCACAAATATTTTAATCTAAAATCTTTACCATTTATAAGACTTACACTAGTATTATGATCATGAGTCATATAAATGGTCCAAAGGCCACTTGACGTAGGCTGTGTGGTCATTCGACATAGTCCAGCTTGTTGTAAAGGTGCTAAAAATTCTGCAAGGCCTTGTGGAACTCCTCGCACAACATCACAACTGTATCCATCTTCTGGCAGCAAAAATGGCAACTGTAGTTCTGCATCCTCTTCTAGTCTGATTTCACGGCCATCAGAACGAGCCAATTCATCTGCTACATTCTCAGCTACCTGTTTAATCACCAAATAAATATTTTTATAATTTATGATTTAATAATTTTAATAATTAAATAGGTATTGGTAGTTTCCTTCTTATTGTTTTTAGTATGAATAACAGAACAAACTACTCATACCCATTGCCGCCGAATTGTTAAAAATATTTGTGGGTTTTATATAAAAAGCGGGTAGGGGTGGTATAACATTTACAGATTTTCAAACGTCGTATTTAAAAATTGGCCAAAATTAAGTTAGAATTTGTTAGTCTCAATGTATGTTTAGTAAATCAAAATAAAAAATAAATTTAATAAACGAAAAAAAAAATCCATAACACAAAAATAATAAAAACTATATGAGTACTACCACTAAATAAACTATAATGGAAACATGTTGACAAATGCCAGGCTTTCGGTACATGAATGGTGAGTGCTACCAACTTAATCAAGCTTGCTTACATATCAAGGTACATTTTACACCAGAGCTAAAGTGAGAGAACACGAAAGAAAGAGTATTCAGAGAACATTCACCGACATTCATTGCCATTCATTCCTGCTCTTTTCAGAGATGTTTGGACCTATTTGATAGTCATTTGGACCATGAAGAACAAATAGAGAATCGTCGCTAACAGCCAAGTTCAGAAATATCCACCCGTCTAGGCCCATAATTGTTGTAATGCTCCCTCCTTAGACCTCTCCTGTCTAAAGGAAGATTGTAAGGAATCAATTTTTTCTTCACTTCCGATGGTCCAGCCTTGACTTCATCTGCCATTTCCTTCCAAGCATCATATTTTTACATTAAAGTTTAAATTCTGGGTCTTTTGGGTCCCATAAATACTTGTGTGCACGGTACTCCTCAATTAAAACTAGTATGCATTTCCCAAACCAGTCTATTATGCACTACTACAGCAGAAAACAATCACAGTCACTAGTAAATTATGAGTACTAATCAAGTATGAAAACTAGAGCTTAGAGCTGGAAATGTAGATACACAAAAATAAGAGATATAGAGCTGTACAAGGGCAATGTCTGAATGGCGAAACAGTTTACACTGGAAGGAACAACGAACCAGGGAGTATGAATTTTCTTTGATGATTCGCTTGAAGACTGACCAATGATGGATGATCAGCAAATTCGAAACAAACATGAGCAAACACTGCCGAATTATGTTCACCCAGGTTCGCTCCCGTTCGCAACTGTTTACACCCAAGTTAATTCTCCATTTTATGATATTCGTTCACTCGTGTTCTCTCACATTCACTCCGGTGAATATGTACCTTCAGATGGCAGCATGTGCCATTTGTTACGCTATAAAACCCTGTTCGCAGCGCAACCCTGCATCCAAGATAGAACTGGCACCTTGTATTAATGTTTTAAAAAGGTTGAAATATTGGGGGTGCTGAGCACCCCTGAAAATATTTTTGGGGGTGCTTAGTATGCATACCACTTATGTTCATACCAATGATCGTTTCAGATAGTAATGATGATTAGTGTTTTCTAATATTTCACTGAATTTATTTAATCAAAAAGTGGTGTTTGTGGATTTTAAAATAATTGTATTTAATACCTACACAAATATACAGAATTTTCATTAAGAGTGGATATAAATTATGAGACAAGATGGTCAATTTTAACATAAAAATGTGTGGTCACAAAGAAGCATGTGCAGATAATCCAAAATCACAAGATAATGGCAAACAAGCTTCGTTTATTGAACTATCATTTCTTCATCCTGATAGTTTTCACCTAACCTGGTTAATAAATATATTAGCAATGTGCATTATTGTACTGTAATTCTTGATGGTTTTCTGGATGGATGTGCATTGTATCTGCAATGTTTAAGACTAACTCAATCCTGTATTCCCTGCATAGTGGATTGGAATGGTAGTCCTGTCACATGCCACCACGATTTACTGACTTGACTCCACTTGATTTATTCCTCCAAGGACAGGTGAAGACTCTCTTTTACAAGACTACAATGGATAAAACAGAAGACATGATCACCAGGATTGGAGCTGCTTTCAATACCATTCAAAACATACTTAAGATCTTTGAGATGGTGTGAGCGCAAAAGTGCACCATTGTAGTAATATGAATGGCATCCATTACTTGAAGCAGCTTCCTTGATTCCCCTCTTGCAGCTTTCCTAACACACATGGAGAACCTTTCTTTTCTGGCCTAATGATTTGTCAGGGGAAGAGCTATGATAATACTCAATGTTAATACATTTATGAACCAAGCTAAGATCCTTAAGTTTGGCTACCTTCAGGCATTGCTGACCACACATTTCTATGTTGAAGCTGCTCTTCTTGACTTGTGAAGTGTGTTTGTGATATACTTTGTATATTTAAACTTTTAAAAAGTATATTTACCCAATGTGTTATTAATGACTTAAAGTAGGGATATGTAAGGAAGTTTAATGAAAATGTACCCATATTAAAGTGGACGAAGATTGGGAAAACAAGAGGGATATATAATATGTGGCTATCAACCAGTAATTGTTTCCTATCCTCTTTGCAGGCTCATGCTTGTGCATTTCCTTAAACTCTAACTTCCTAGCCCTAAGTCGATAAATTAGACTAAGTTGGGGATCCCTCTTGTGAATAAGAGAGTAAGATTTATAGAACTAAAATGTATTTTATATTCAGAGAATTCTTCTTAAATTATTAATTCATCTTTAACCATTGACCCAATAAATGAGCTCTGCTAGTTTCCATAGTATATAAACTCACCCTCACCACATTTTCTATTAATTCCTGTGGAAGTCTAGGTTCTTCAGGTGTAGATTGGTACATTGAAAGCAGTGCTCGAAGTTGTAATGAATTTAGCTTGAAACATGTTGAGCTTAGTGTTGATAAGTCCTCTGCATTATATTTGGGGGCCTGTAAGAAATATTTAATTAATTATAAAGCATTCATGAGCATGCCATAACTGTTAATGTCTATATAAACAGTTACATTATTTAATAATTAATAATAAAAACCAACTAGAATTTCATTTTATTAATATAATATTGAAACATTATACAATATTAGAAGATTCAATTAAAACTTCGTAGGTTAGAAGAGGTTTTCTGTAAAATGGACTAAACTCTCATAACACTTTGTATAATATAACTGGAAAGTAAAGAATAAAAAAGACCAAAAAGTACCTTTTATCTCAATTTAGCAACTATTTTGGACAACCTAGCTCATTTCACAGAATACCTCAGCTTACTTTCGTAGTTTAAATGTATCTTTAGAAGGTTGTTCAGGAAATAGTATAGGAAAAATGGATATCAACAAATAATCAATATTGATATTTATTTTTATGAATAACAATGCTGCCACTGGATAAGGTGGTATAAAGTAACTATTACCCTAGTGCACAGACAAATAATATACCCAGACACTCAACCTCCAGGTTAAAATAGTTGCGCTCCTTTTGGCTGCTTGAGTCCTTCAACACTAGGATTGCTGCTGTTAGTCCTAACATCACCCAACAGTGATACTACCTAAGACCAGTGGTGAAGGTCTCAAGATGGCAAAAGGAGTGCAACGAGACACCCGTAAGGTTGAGAGTCTGTTTCTTACTTGTCTGTGCTCTAGTGGTATGTGCAAACTACTACCTTTTAGTTCCAGTTAAAGCAGTATAAATTGTGAGCTGTGATTCAAGGAAAAATAATACTGTTATAGAATGAGTATCTATTAATTAAACTTGAGATATATACAAACACTTTTAATTATGAAATAGAATGTTATGCTCTTTGATGGACAGAGATGCTTCTATTATTTCAATGTTTCTGTAACATTGTATATTATTATATTTATGCTCTTTGGTGGAGTCTTTTTGCAACAGTGTAGTGGTGTATTATTTCGTTTCACAAATTTAATGAGTTTTTAGAAAATGTCTTTGTGTTAAGATAAAGAGAGAGAAAGTCTAAATGATAGTGACCATTTGTTTGTGAAAAATTGTCAAAAAAGTGAATATTTGAAACAAATAGAGATACAAAAATTGTATGATGTCAAATGATTATTTTCAACTTTATTGAAATAATCGTATGCTTTTTTGTTTTGTATGTTGAGTTGAAGTAGCCACAGCTTGCCCGAAGCTTTGAGTACTAAGCTTCGTAATTACATTACATTCATTTAACAACTGAATACTATACAGCTTTAAAATAAAATAACCATTCCAGTGTAGAGGTGAAAAATAAGCTTTTGCTTTATATGCTCAATTTTTTCAACCAAAATCACTGGAAAAAAGAAATAAAAAAGATAATTATTACTTTACTTAAGTGGAAGTGAAAAAAAAAAGATAAATTCTATATATTTCAATCATTATGTGGTATGGTAAGTCACCGAGGTTTGCCCCAGGAAGTTCCAAAGTTCTATTTTTTTTGATATCTGAATGTTTTGAAATTTTAATTAATGACATGAACATACAATTCCAACATTTCACAGCAAATAAAGAGCTTAAAATATTCTACTGGAGGTGTATCCACATCAAAATGGCTTGGCATAGTTATAGAAGGGTTCTCTTTTGTATTGAACAACACACTATGTGTTGGTCTGGGATCATTATTATATCGGTGTAACTTGTGGCTATAGGATTGGTAGTTGTGATATAATCAGAGTTATTTGAATTTTCCTCCTCTATAGATTAACTTGGTAATATATCTTTAAGATAATCACCACCATTTTCATCACTTGTTGTATGATCACTAAGATCACTGACATTTATATTATAAAATACTTTTATTCCAATTGCCTGCTGCCATCTACAAAATATTCTTGAACTTGGAGAAAAATATGAGTGATTGCGGAATATTCCGTGAATGACACATAAAGCATACTAAGTTATGGCAGAATATATCCGAAATCACACCTGGGGCAAATTTTGACTGGTGGAATATTCTGTAAATTACAGGGGAAGGGTTAATGGTTTATCAAATAAATAAAAATAGTGAAAATATGTTTAACATAACTAATTTAACCTGCCAAAGATTTTATTACAATTGATTTTTAAAAACTTATTTAGGAATTGATCCTTATAATTAATGTATTATGTTCTCAAAAACATGGTTGACATTTACCTGTAAAAGATGTGCTGCCTGGATGATCCTTGCTAAATGGCAGTCTGCGGCTAGTTCCAAACCTTGTCTCTCTGCCCATGCTTCTAGCCTTGCCAACCTAGTTTTAAGGCGTATGCCCCAAGCTTTTGTGCAATAACAAATATTGTGGGGGCCTTGTTGGACATGTGGACTTGTTGGAAATGTCACCACCTTGTTAAATGCCCACATATTAACAAAGTGGAAAAGCTGGGAGAAAAGCTGAATTGTGAGTGCAGCATTTACTCTGCAACGACGTAGCAGCGCCATTGTTGATGTGAGAACTTGTAAAACCTAAATAAAAATAAATGATTAATTATATTATAATACACTTTAGAGCTTACCAATTAATTTAAATGCTATGGCCATTTATTTTAAGAAAATAATTAAATAATGCCAAAATATTAGAACAAACCAATATAATAAAATATTTGTTGAATGAAGGCACACATTTACACTGTAGGAACGGGTCAAAAAAATATTTTATGATGTTAAATAGTGTGTAAATTTGAAGAAAAAAATTACAATATCTACATTTAAATACTGTCTGAAATAGCTAAAGTTTAGAAACAATGTGAAATAATTTACACTAATGTAAGGTCTAACATATGTAGGATTAAGTATTGTAAAAATCTATAATGGTGGCTATATAGAATTTCTATTACAAAGCTCATTGGCTTTTTGAGGTTTTATTGGTAAATAATAATAATAATTAGCACCGCATCTTACTAACCGTTCGGGTTATACGCTTTTTATAGGTAAATAACCAACTATCAACTACCAAGTTGATTAAACACTATTTTTAAAATGCTAGAAACTACTAAACCTCAACCTCAACCTTAACTTTTTTAAGTTCTTTTTCCAGTATTAAATGTTGTGTATGTTATTTGTTGTTGTGTATTTGTGTTATAATAACAAACAGTATACAACAATTATTGGCGTATTCTGAGAAAAATTAATAGGTATGCTGTACTCTAAAAGTTGCAACGGAGATTTGGGGGGAGGAACCTCAACCACCGTTGTCCAAGAACATAAAGAGATTATTTAAAGAGATATATTTGAAGATGGGTTCATATAGAACAGTGGTTCTCGAACATGCAATATTTCCCTTTAATTGTATGCTACCTTAGGAAATTATAAGCCCCCCCCCGCTCTACTACTACCATATTTTCTCTTCTTTTATTCATCTATAACGATGATTACCCTCCACATAAAATGTAATAAAAATAAGTTCATGGTGTCAGACCACATTTAGGCTATACCTACCAAGTGGCTACCAAACTGTTTGGCGAATTAGTGCCAACTATTGTGGATAGAGGGTGTCATGTGGTCAGCACAACGATGACTCCAGCCATTAAGCTTGGCTTACCATACCGAAGCAACCACTACTTTATTCGAGTAGCTCCTTATTTATCCACTCTAGGCTGAATCTAACCCGTTCTAGACTCGCTGCTTCCCGGATAACCTGGACGCGCCGGGAATCAAACTCGGGACCTCTGGGTCCGTAGCCAGAACCTACTACCACTATACCACATAGGTGGTCCTCAAATTGTAATGATATGTACATGGTTAGAAATTAAAGTAAATAGTAATGTTGGGGCTAAGAGTGGTATAGGCACATTTCTGAATGCATAAGAGAGACAGATTCTATTCAATTATCCTAGTGTAATTAAAAGCACAAAGTTAGCAATACTCAAAGCAAAAAAACCATAATAAGAGTAAAATTAAATGCTACATCGATCACGTGCCCATCATATCTTGGTGAGAGGGAATCAGGTGGATTGTCCAACTCACGTTGCAATTAAAACTATTTTATAAAGCCTAACTTATCTCACACTATGCTGCTTGGAAATAAACGAGTCTCCCAACATGATAATGTATGCTCCAGAAGCTATTTAGATGTGTAAACTCTGACTAACATAGGGGAGATTATTTCGGACTATTAATACTCTATCGCTACGTCATTGATATATTGCTAAGATAGCTACACATATCTTTTGCTAAAAGCACTGGTGCACCCAAGGGGAGAGGGGCAAACAGGGTATTTGACCCCCTTCCCACTCTTTCCCCAACTCCACAAATAATGTTAATAGAAATTTAAATAATATTAAGTATAACTAACATTGAAGATGTGTTGAATGCATATGCTACATTTTAAGACAAGGCTTCAGACTTAAGCCTAGTATTCAAAATGTTTACCATTACACACGATTTTAACAATTGAAAAAAAAACATACAAATAATAGCTTTGATATCATTTGTATTATTTAAATTACTTAATTACTATAAAACTACTCAAATATATTTATAAAAGTATTTAATATCCATAAATATTCTCGGCCTCCCCCAAAGTAAATGGCTGGATGCACCACTAACTAATAAAGTAAATTATAAGAAAATATATTTTATTTTACCTTTTCCTTCTAAATCATCTTGAAATGGTGAACTCAAACACCTGACTTTTGGGATTCTTTGATGTATAATTATATAAAATCACAATGATTAATATTTTGTTAATGTAAAACAAAAACTAAAAGAACACTATTAAAACTCCACGATCCTTTCTACTAAAGATAAACAAGAATTACCATCAACAACGGTTAAAGTAGCCTCGTCACCCAACTTAACCCCCATCCCCCATTTTCCCACTCTACCAGTGGTTAAATGCCTAAATTTGAAAGAAGGGTTAAATGTGTTTACCACATACATGATAATACATGTAACTAGAATACCTAGACATAAATCAATGTATTTAATTAGTGTATAATTTAAAGCTTGTTACGTATACTAACTATTATTTTGCAATTAATTATATATTTATTTTATGTATTTTTACTTAAACCATACTAAATTAGCTTAATAAATAAACATTGTGTTCTTGAATCATTTTTCAATAGTTGGCAAAATGCTTGGCTTGCTTCATAGGAACAGCATGACCTGGCTTGTGAAAACCCAAGCTCATTGGCCAATTACTTATGGATGAGCGGAAAAGAATGTGTTGCCACCTCCTAGACATTGGGCAAGGTCATTAGAGACTCCCTAGCTTGCCTTACGTTTTTCAAGTAGCAATCCCTGGGTTTCCCATTGTGCAAAGTAGAACCTTTTGGGAGAAGAATTTCTAAAAAACACAGTATTCTTGGAATATGAACCAATATTAGTTTTAAAATTAATAATTCATTACATGTATATTTATTAACAATTTAAACATTAGTGTTTATACAGTTCACACAGACGGCATTGAATTAAACAAAAACCTAGTTCATATCATTTTGAGTATGCGGCGCAGGACTAGCATACCCAGAGAATACGCCACTGACAACAATTGAGCAAAACGGACTCATTTGACATGTGCTATGTTAACATTATAATTATTATACACTTTGTTTATTACTGTAGAATATTAAATAGTTTAGGCTCTAGTTGGAGAGACAAGAAGGCAGACAGGCAGACAGAGCGACAGACAGAGGGAAATTAAAAAAACACTTTTTCGGATTCGGGGAGTCATGAAACGTCGACATTCATCAAAATCTCGAGTTCAATTTTTTTGATGAGCACAATACTTTCTCTACTTGTAAGATAGCGAGAAAGTAAAATGGGGAGTGTTAGTTCAAATAAAGGGAGAAAGTCTTGGTTAAAAAATTTCATAAAAAAGAACGATAACTGGGTTGAAGCGGAAGTGCAAAAAGTACTAGGCAGGTGCCTATATTTATTATTATGCAAACATAAAACTCATAAAGGGAAATTTGAATGAAATAGAAACTTACAGATTATCAAATTAAATAAACTGCTTTGAGGATATGTTTCCCAGATAATTTTTCTTGAACAGGGAATTGAGGGATGTGAATGGCTTCCTGCTAGCAACACGAATGGCAGGACTCTACCTACCCTCTATTGTCAATGAAAAGGAAAAAGCTGGACACTTTTGGAGGACCTCAGAAGCTTCACTGGACTAAAATGAATGCAAGCCCATCCCATAAAGATCATCTATGGAGGAGCAGACTGGGGAAGTCCCACAAGTGAACGTCCAGATGCTGAGGAAGAAGCAACCCCCAAGTAGAATAACTTACTCGCCTTTTTCAGAGGGGGGAATAGTGAAGTATTCAGTTGGCAAAACTTGGGAACAGCGTGAGGCGATATATTATCCAAGACGAACAATGATCTGTGACAGTGTGGAACAATGAGACAATTGAGCACAAATGTTACAAATGCTAAACTAACTACAGTCATAAACAAAGTGTATAATAGTTATAGAGTATTAAATCTTAAGTGCTTGAGTAATAAGATAAAAGGTCATCCTATGCTGCATAAAATATATTGAAACTATCCAAAGTGTGTGTGAAAAGTGAAAAGCCTTAGGGTAAAAGTATATATCCAACAATAGGATGTTACTAGGGGTTGAGTGCAGGGTTTAAATGGCTAGAGATGACAAAATAGTAGCCCTCACACCTCAACCCTAAGGGTATGTATATTCCGATGAGTGTGCACATCGCTCATCACTCATGAAACAGCCTGTGCATACCAAGCAGATTGCTCATCGCACTTCGTATCCGGCCTGAGAAAACCAGTTTGCACGGGTTATTCGGACTGCATTGATTATTAAACGGCGATGACCATTTTCCTAGTTATTTTACTCGTTTTTATCACATTACATAAATAGAGTGTAATAACCCAGCATTGCCGAGGTCCTGAGCATCCCAAATTATAAGACTTTTACTGTAGTAGGCAATCAAATAACATAATAAAATATTATATTATTATATTACTAAACAATACCTAACTCACCAATCACTATGAAATATTAACAAATTAAAAAAAAACCACTATAAATGCAACTTACAGATCTTGTGTTCTCATCATCAAGGTTTTCCTCTCTCTCAGACATAAACTGTGGCATAACTGCTGCTACATCTCCTTGTAAGCAGGACACTAAGTTCCTGAAATACAGATCAACTATGTTGCATTGTTTTTTCATTGTATCTTAGTAAACATTCAGGATACACACATACATTAGGTACACTAATTGGATAGGTATGAGAAAAATTGAATTTTAGAGTAAAGATACCCACATTTGTGAGGCGGGAGCATGGGGAATAATTGAGTAAAAGCTCTCTCAGTACAATATACCAGGATTCAAACCCCAATCTCCCCGTCACTGACAATCCAGTCCAACAAGAAACTGTCAGACTCTGCAATGTTGCATTATTAAGTATTTATTTACAACATTTCTGTGGCTATGTATTCAAGAGTTGAGCAATATTTTTTTTCTGAACCAAAAACAATATAGCCGAAGCTAATATTTGAAAGTTCACCAGTTTATTTCATTAGGACTTTATATTTAAATCTTAAAAACCATAATTTTGCATTTTAAGTAAGTGTAAACAAATAATTTAGAATGCTACTTTGTTCAAACTTTATTTTATTATGGTGTGACTTGGCACTATTAAGGAGAAAGTTATAGTCCGATTCAATTAAGATTATGTAGGCTGCATTACATCTTGATTTAGATTTTTACTGTTTTACCAATATAGACTTTTTTTTATATTCTAATTAATAAAGCCGGTCATTTAAACTGCAAATAATATGATGAAATTGTTAACTAAGCATATTACATGTGGTGTGTGAATTCTTCGACAATGCTAGAAATTTAGTTAGAAAATTGACCACTTTGTGTGTGACACAAAATCATGTGGATTACATTAAAAAGGAAAAGTATAAATAAAGATAAATTAAATATTGAGAGTCGTAAAATAATATTTAATAGTTTAAGCTTAACTTATCTTCAGCTCCTCTATTATATTTGTTCCTTTACTTTTAAACAAAACATCAATTCATTGTGAATATTTTTTTTAAATATGGTGACAAATTGACACCTTGACAAAAAAATTGAGATGTTAAGGTTCACCTTGTGTTTAGGTGTCATTTTTCAAAATCTATTTTAAAAATATTTCTGAACAGCACACAATCTAGACCAAATGTAAATTTCAATAAACATTATGAAGAATGAAATAAAGGACAAACTGGATAACTCAATCGTAAATCAACGATATGCTAAACCAAAGATTCCGAGGTGGATTACAATGTGCAGGTGTTATTTTTTAATCAACATATATGAAATGTGAATTAGTTAAACTTGATTAGAAAACTAGGTTTATAAAACAAAAGCAAAAAGCAGAAACAGAGCTTAACTGTTGGGTGGTGAAGCTTCTTTCATTCCCACTACACAATCAATTTTATCCATTACTTCTATTATAGAAATATCCTTTATTTCCTCTAAAAGCCCTACTACTTTATTAATTATATAATTATAATTAGTCTTTCTTTCGGAATTCAAGTATCTTGATTATTTGTTCAAACACATTTTCAAGGTTCAATAATTTAATGTTTATTGGTTATTTACAGTAAATAAAATTATAGAATAGTAGGAAAATAATAGAGCACACATAAAGGTAAGAACAATAACACATATTTACACACACTTCACACTATAATATTTTCCTACTATTTTATCTTTTATTTATACCAAATTGTTTTTGCTCAATACACTTTATTCCATACATATTATTGGTTATTTAGGGTTCCCCGCAAATAAGATTCAAAGCATCTTTAACAAGCAACAGGCCATCAATTTTAATTTTCTCTTCGACATAACAAGTCTGTGACAAAACCCTGTCAAATCAATTATTTGAGACTTGGATCCAGGTTCTCTTCTAGATAATTAATTTATTTGGTTCAATAACTAAATTAGAAATGAAAATGTATTTAGTTACAATACTGTCTTTGAAACGTAATTTTAAATATGAATGGTAAATAAAGATTTTTTTTTTGACATGTTCTTCTATCTACCAACTTATTGCTTTAAAAAATATATGTTTTTACTATTTTTATGTTTAATCAAGGTAAAAATATATCTGTTTTAGTAACCAAGATATTGGCTTAAAAAATAGACTACTCTAAGTATTATACAATTATAACTGACCTAAATGCGATTTGCACACACTCTGATAAGATATCCTGTGCATCCAGGGAGAAGGCGGAGATGTGTCTGTCTGATTTAAGAAAGTGGAGAAGCTCTGAAGAATTTGCCATCCAAAAGGCCAAAGATTTAGGAGCTGCATAACGCTCCTGAAAGAAATTTAAATATAATTTGCTTCATGATAGAGCAATAAAAGTACATAAAAATCAAGAAATATAATCAATCTAAGATAATAAATTAATCTTATTAAATACAATACTAGTGTATTAAAGATTAATCATATTGATAATAATTCACACTAGTACAAATAATAATTAATTAAACTGGCAAATTCTAAATCAAGTTGGTAGCAATTTTAAAGATATTAAAGTAGATTAAATAAATTGCGCAGTAAGCCTATTAATTTGAAATGGAAAAGAAAATGTTTACCCTCCAAGATATAATATTGAAAGTTTTGAAATGTGTGTGGAGGCAGATGAACAAATATATCAATGTAAACATTTTATATGAATTAATATAAAGTTAATTGCTCTGGAGAACAAATGATTTTACAATATTAAATTAAAATAAAAGTAAATTTTGTGATAATGTGATTGAACAAAATTATATTTATCATTGTTATGTATATTCTATTATTATCTATATACTAGCAAGAATGACCGAATATGTAAATAGAATGCCACATAAAAGTTTCATATTGTAGACTAATATTTATTTTATGTTAAATTACAATGATGTTTATTTAAGATGCAACAGTTCCATTTGAGAGGTATTAAGGAAATATATATCATAACCATTTATAGTCCTAATTTGTTGCTTTGATACTGTAACCTGTCTCTTTATTCTCTCCCATTAATGATGACGACCACCTAAGTTTATATGTAAACTATACATGGCATGTGTGATGTTAATACTGTATTGTTGTCTACACTACAATATCAGCCTACTGCAAAGTAAACTAAAATGTGAAATTACACCCTGGTGACACACGTGTTCACCCCTCCCCCCAAAACTGTTTAGGGGGCTGGGGAACATCCAGATTATGTGTAGGCCTTCCAGGTATTGCATGTAGTCAAAATGTTTGAAAAACCCACAAGAAACTTTGACGAAACGTCATAGAAGGCTATGCCCAAAGGCCTAGGTCAGTGTATCTCTTTCCTCTACCCACGTTAACTTTTGGGTCATGTCATTGGCGCATTTCTCGCCAATTGCTAAAATTATATTCTGTACCAATACTTTATTTATTAGTATATATTATAGTGTTTTGGCCAAAGAAAATACACTTTATAGTAGGTAAGGTTTAATAAGCAAAACTCTACACAAAATGTTCATGAGTTCAAAACCAGCCGAGCTCGGCGGATTTTTTTCTGAGCATTTAAACTCCATAGCACAACTTCCTTAAGAAGGGAAATAAAGCCTATGTTGATTGTGGCATTTAAAAGAACCTTGGTAGGTATGTGAGATATGTTCTTTCACTTTCACTCAGAAATTCTTATGTGCTGATATAATCAGTTGGTTAGGAAAGTAATGGTTAAATATCTCAAATAAATGAGTTTGGAATAATGGTTGCACCCCTGACTCTGGACCAGGAAGTTGGGTTCAATTTAAAGTTTTTTTTTGTTTGTTTGAAAAAAAAACCTTCTTTATACAATAATAATAATGGGGTGATTTAATATTATGTGTTCTTAAGTTAGTGTGAAATGTAGATACTAACATTTGGATATACAAGTGTAAATCAATTAAAGGGGTGTTTCTCGATAAACTATAGGTTTTGAGACTGCATTTATTATGTAAGTGATACTATCCAGGAACAATGCTTTGTGCAGTTATGACAAATATTTCAGATTACTAAAATAAAAATGAATCTACAAATTTCTGGTCTTTAAAACACAAGTAGGTTTTTAAATATTTTAACTGCGATGGTATAGTAGGAATGATGAGGGTAGAGAGAAAATGTACTAACACTTTTTTGGAGGAAGAGTGGGAAACCATTTTGAGCGCTTACAGAACATTAAGCCAAAAGTTTATCCCCAACTTCCCGTTAATGGACAACCACACAAATTGAGCCTGATATTTAATCTGCATGCCTTGAGTTACAAACCTCCCTCCTCCATGTCACAAGCTTTAACTTGGCTGTATGTTGAGTGTCACATTATTTTTTTCTCCATCATCTAGCACAACCCAGGGTGTCTGTCACTTGACTCAGGGAGCATCAGATGAGCCTTAGCACCACAAAAATACCACTTTTAGTGTTTTGATAACTTAAGATTGTGTGTTGTGACCATAGTATTTCAAACTGTAGTTTTTGTCATGCAGCTCAAGGCCTTCAAACTCTTTCTAATTTGTTTTTAATTCTTTTTAAAGCGGTTTAGAACGGATGCCTATACTTTGAAAAGTGTGTGTGGGGGGGGGGGGGGGGGGTGCAGTATGTATGTGGTTTAGGGGTAAAAATATAACAAAATAAACAGTGAGTGAAAAAATATAAACACTTTAATCTTTCCGATTATTTTTAGAAGACCATACTAATATTCATTTCTAATATATCAGTTAGTTAAAATATACATGTTTCAACATCAAATTCAGGAACTAGGGAGTAGCCCTAAAAATAATTCCTTACCATCTCTGGCTGGTAGACTTTGCCATAAGCCACTACAGAGGAACCTTGAAATGTTATTTGTGTGGAGGGAGTTAGAGAATTATTCAAAGAAAAGAAAAATTGCCCCCAGGTAAAGTAACACTGAATAACGTTTGAAAAGAAAGATGAATGAATTATTACTGCTTATACTTAGAAAATTTAGATGTGACTAGACCATATTAGGTTTAATGTTTCACAGCCCATGTATAGTACATTTATTGAGTTAGGCTAATTGGATTCATTCCTAACATATTAGTCAATCATCATGTTCAAAAATGTTTTAATATATACGGTGGTTTTCCCCTGGCAATTTTATAGCCTCACTTTGAGAGCAGGCTCAGAAACAGCTATCTTCTAAAAAATACCTAGGTGAAAAAATTGATATAAGAATAGAGAACATACCAATTCATTTTAGTATTTTTCCGCCTAGTAAATAGATTTTTTTTTATATACACAATGCTAGATTGATATCATAGGCATAGTCAAAAAGCATGAGTGTTCACACTGCAATGAAGTAGTTGATTATGATTAAATTAACTGTTTCTATGAAGTGTTAAAAAAAAGCATTAATGAAAATGTGTGTGTATGTGAAGATTTGAAGATCTAGCAATATTAAAAAAAACTTAATCTCCGTCCATCTGGAGTAAAGCTGTTCACTTTGTGCTGGCCTCTTACCAGAGACATAAATTAAAGCATTAAGGATTATGAACATGTACATAATACCTTTTGTATTAAGGTGTACTTGATACCATATTTCACTTGGCTATTTGTGTTTTAAAATCCCTACAGAGAGAAACCTTTCTATATTTCTTTTTATCCAGGCCTCATACATTTTTCCTTCCATCAACATTACCAATTTCCAGAGTTGTTGACCTTGACATTTCACTAGCCATGTGTGGCACAATACTCTCTTTGTTAGGTTCTTCTGTTCATTCCCAAGATGTCAAACTTCATCAGAACAAAACACATCACAACAAGAAGAGAGAAGACCAATCAATTAGTCATTCATCACTACACACACAATGAAATGCAATGAAAAAAAGAAGCCTTTTCCATAAGATTGAGATTGCGAGCTCATAAAATTTGGAACTTGAGCTACTCTGGTATATATTTAAAGCTCAGCTGGAATGAAACTCGAAATATTCACAGAGTGCTAGCATACAGGTGTTTTTTGAACCAAAAGTGTTAATTTTTCTTATTTCTTCATTTCCTGACTAAATAATCACAACCTTCTCTCTCACTCTCACCTTACCATATGCCCTGCTTATATAATGTACATTTTAAGCTTTGACTGGACTATTTAGAATATGCACGAGGTCAAAAAGCCTGTACAACTTTGTAACCACACCAAAATCAAGTAATAACTAGAGAAACAGGGAGCAAGAATAAAAAACAAAGAGAATAAAGGGATGGATGTAAAGAAAGATAAATAGAGGGAGGAGAATAAAATAGAAGTAATGGGGTATGATATACTAGAATGGGTAGGAGAGAATAGATGAAGATATAAGATAATCTGTGGGGTAGGAGAGAATAAAAAATGTATAATGTAAGAAAGAAATGAGGAACTTGGCTATCTTTACAGGTGTGAGGATTATGCAGTTGCCTGGGGCGGCAGAATTGGTAAGTAGCGTGGCAAAAATGAGATTTATTATTATTTATTTACTACCCTTGAAGTAGTCACGTGTTTCTTCAATAAGTTACATTTAAAATAGCATTAATATTTCTTAAAAATATATTATGCTTACAAAATATTCAAATTTTTCTAATCTTCAAAAGAAGTTTAAAGTATTATTTAAGAGTTAAGAGTCTGCTTAACAATATGGGAGGACACTCAAAAGATTTGGATACTCTTGATTTTAAGTAAGAATTTTCAATTATCGCAAAGTTAATAAGAATTTCATTATCATTTTAAGATGTTTTAAATTATGTATATAGAAATGGACAGCAAGAGTTTTTTCAAATCTTTTCAATGCACATGGATTTTTTTTTCTCTTGGCATCATGTTTTGCTACCTGTTTAGTTTTTACAGTATATGTGTATATATATTTCGCTAGTGAGTTAAAGATAAGGAAGGTTAAATTTAGAAGAAGTATACCCACAATTGTGTGGAGGAATAGCAGAAAATCATTTTGAAAAACCATATTAGGAAAACCACCCTCAGTGCATCCTACCAAGACTTGAGCTCTAATCTTCTGTTATTGGCAGTCTAGTCTAACACAAGAGTGATGCCTTAGACCAGTGGATGCCAACCCACGGCACGCGTGCCACTTATAGCACCCAGACATAGTTTTAGTGGCACGCAGACGAGAATAAAAAGTTAGTGTAAAAACTGAAAAGTTACAAAAATTGTTATTAAAGATTTCTGTAATTGTCTCTAGCACTTTAGCACTGTGTACTTTAGTAGTTTAGTTGTTGGCCGCAGCATAGAGTATCAATGTGTCATCGCTGAAACTGGACAAATGTTTGTTTACCATTCCGTTCCCCTCCCATCAGTCTTGTGTAGTGTTCACTAGTTGAGTGTTGGCATGCTATCTTGTTTTAAGCTGTGCGCGAGTTTGTTTATAATGTCTCTTAAAAAGCCTTTTACTTTCAAACGAAAGTATGAGGAAGATATCCCTTCCAGGGATTTCAACACAAGGTGAGAAGAACAGTTTTTATTCACGAAACACACCAAAACCAGTTTGTTTAATTTGTGGGGGTTGTGTTTCTGTTATCAAAAAGTTCAATATAAAGCGGCATTTCAAGCAAACGTATATAGGTTTCAACAGTAAATATCCCATGATCTCAACTTAGTGAAGAGACTTTATAAATAAAAAGAAAATATTTCTGCATGGACACAAACTTTATTTCATAAAAAAAAAGTGAAGTATTGGCTACAATTGTATAAGTGCCTGAAAAAAGAAGCCATATTCTGATGTTGGGGATATAATAAAATCTAGCATGCAAAACATGGCGGCGATCTCAAGGTTCATAAAATGGTTTATTAGATCTTACTTTCATGAAATACTGGAGTGCAACGTATAGAAGAGATGGCAGACAATGTTAATTCCCAAGTTGCTTCCTTGTTAGACACCTGTAAATATTTTTCCTTGGCTTTGGATGTAAGTTGTGATACTAAAGATACAGCGCAATTAAGTGTTTTTGTACAGTGCATAGATGACAATTTTGATTTAATTGAAGAACTCCTTGACTTGCGCCAAATGATTTCAACTAAAGGCTAAGACATTTTCGAAGAAATGAAAAGTGCCATTGAATGCAAACAAATACAGATGGGAAAAGTAGACAGTGTATGTAAAGACGGAGCACCTGCCATGACTGTTAAGACAAAAGGGTGTGTGGCTTTGATTGAAGAATATTTAGAAAAGAAGATATTTAAGTACCACTGTATTTTACACTCGCCCCCTTTCCCATAAAAAAATATTGTACAGAATCCTGTAAAACAAAGCTTTAAATCATCCATCATGTTAATATAAAAACAAAACTTTTTTTTAAATAAAGTCCTACCATCACTGTATAGACCCTCCCTATTTTCATCTCATCCTCTATATCTATGTTTGCTCTAGGCGCGAAAGGAATTGTGTATACACCAATCAAACAAATTGTTAAAATCAAATTAATTTTTCAGCTTCCTCCACTTTCATTTACTCCTTTCGTTTTCCCAAATTTTATTTTAATCTTTTTTTTTTTTTTTTGCATTCCTCGTCACTACATCTATTTCTCTTTCCTAACCCCCCACCCCCTTCATCAAACCCCACTTTCCCTTCAACGGCTTTTTTTTTCCAACGACTATATAATATCGACATTTTTATGAGGAATAAATTAAATTTTCAAAAAAAAAATATAGCCTATGTTACTCACTGATAATGTAATTATATTGGTGAAAGAATTTTTTAAATAGGTCCAGTAGTTTTTGAGTTTATCCATTACAAACCAAAAAAAACAAAAAATCAAATCTTTCCTCTTTATAATATTAGTATAGATCAAGAAGCACTAGTGCCAAGGATTTGAATTTATCGTCTGTTATTGATCCAGTGGTGCATTGTGTTAACAAAATTTGTGCAAGACCACAAAATCATCGACTTTTTCGTGATTTGATTTTTGATGAAATAAAAGATGGAGAATTTCTTCTTCATTGCAGTGTATGTTGGTTATCAAAATACAAGAGAATTGAGAGATTTTGGAATATGCAACACAATGTTTTGAATTTTTTGTAAGAGATCAATGAGCTGGCTAATGAGTGTACACTTCTTAAGAAGAATGGCTGTGGGATTTGGCTTTCCTGACGAAAATAATGAGGCATCTGAACAATTTGAATTTACGCCTGTTTGGTAAAAACTGTCTCTTTCCAGTGTAATTCAGTGCATTATCATCTTTCAGAGCTAAACTTGTTCTTTATTACACTGATTTCACAAATGTGATTGACTCACTTTTCACAAATGCAAGAGTTAAGAGGAAATTTCACAAAAGAATTTCCACCAAATTTTGAAAAAATACAAACATCTTTGTGACGTTGTCACAGACATAATGCAAACATGGACGATCTGGCTCACCTGATCTGGTCCCCTTTGACTGGGCTGGATCTCGACTTCATGAAACACGCACACTCAACTCCACTCAACATCACGCGGCTTACTGACCGCCCGTGGCTCGAGGCCCGATTAGAGCAAGACTCGGACAATTGAACGTCAAGATGCGCTAACCCGTATGCGCCGACGGTTGTGTTCGAGTGAAACAAGACTCATCCACCGGCGCGTGATTTGAAATTATCACGAGAATAATCGAGACTTCTGCCGAAGCAACGTACACCCCTCTCCCTTCGCCACAGTGTGATTCCCGCCGTTTGTGAACACGTGATTGACTTTGTACAGTATATAACGGCTGGACTGTGTAGTGATGTCACTCATTTCTCTGCACTCGATTAGGTGAGACACTTGTCTTAGATTTAGACGTAGGTCGTTGTTCGACGTTTTCTAAATTATGTTTGGGTTAAATTGTTCAAAATTTAAGTTTCAACTTTAAATATAAATCACGATTACTAATAGCTGTATTTCTCTGAGACTGCAGGATTTGCCTGTCAGCCATTATGGTTTATGCGCTAGCTTTTTCTTTGTACTTAACGTTGTGTCCGCCTCACGGACGGGTTGGAACTTTAGCATGTCGCCATCTTGGGGCGCTAATTATTTCTATTTAACATAGTTGTTCTGCTTGCTAAAGTTAAAGATTTGTTACGATTGTGATTCTTTTTAAATTGTTACTCAACTCGGGGGGCGCGAGCCCGTGCACCCAGCACATTGGTCATTACTATAATAATAATTAGATTGAACTAATTTGATTGGGATCTATTGTAACAGGTTAGGTTTAGGTAAATCATTTTCTCTGTCGCGCCTTACAATGGCAGTCTATTATAAAACTTCATACTTATGTCAATATAGTGTCGGCATCGCCAGGTCGTGTAGACCTATACATATTAATTGTATTTAACTTTCCAGCTAGGTTAGTCGCCTTCTGCGAGGGTCAATTTAATTATGACTACGTTGGTATTAATCATTCTGTTTTCTCTTAACGACTTGGGGTCTTGCCCCTTTATTTATTGTTTACTTCGGCCCTTATCGGCCAGTCACTCGACTTTCCTAGAGTGCCTCGCTCTTGTATGTCTGCTAGTTGTTTGTAGAATAAAATAAACTCTCTTGTAACTTACCTACCTTTTATTTATTGTAATTCGAACCTATCAAATCATATGAAGGGGGGGGTTACATCTTATATCTTTTTTGCAAAACCCATTTGAAACTAGATTATATGACTTCTGAGGAGATGAAAAAATGTTGAGCTTTTCACTAACTCATTTCAATTTCCAATACCAACCTTGTTCATTATCCAGCAGAAATTCAAACAGAAATACTAGACTTGCAGAACCATTCTTCTTAAAAAGAAATATAAGGAGATAATTCCTAATCTAATGAACCAAAATACGACTGAATTTTGGAAATTGGTAACAGCCAGTAATTTTGAAAATTTACATATCCTGGCACTTAGACAATGTTGTCGGTTTGGTTCAACATGTTTGCTAAGTCGTTTTCAATCATGAACATATTTAAAAACAAATAGAGGTCTAAATTAACAAATTATCATCTCAAACATCTAATCTTATTTAGCTATTAAAAATAAATCCTGATATTAATGAAATCATGAAGCCCAAGCAGATTCAAAAACCACAATAGGAGTTATATTAAGAATGTGTATTATACTCATATATAATTTAGTCATTTAACAATTTTGTGATGTTATTATTATTATTATTATTATTATTATTATTATATTTAGCACCGCGTCTTACTACCCGTTCGGGTTATACGCTTTTGTAATGTTAAAAAATATAAAATATATTGTATATGCAATGTCTTATTTATATATATTGAGTGTATTCATATTTATTAATTATTTATATTTTATTCATACAACTTTTTTTTTTTGGCACACCTGAGGTACAGTGTTCTAAATGTGGCACACCTCATAAAAAGGTTGGCCACCACTGCCTTAGACCATGCGGTCACCGAAGCAGATAATTATTTTAATGCTGCTTATAACAGTTGTTAGCAATGTGAGAAGTTATTCCAAGCTTAAACTTATAAAAACCTACATTTGAAGAACTAGGCTTCAAGAACGATAAGCTGACTGTTACTTCTCTTCAATTAATCTAAAATATCACTAACGATCAAACTAAAAAAATTAGTATAACAGTTTGCTAGAGCTAAAGCATATAAAATTGATTTTAAACTTTTGTTTAAATGATAGAAATAACTTCAGTGGCCGAATGCTCTAAAGCGTCACTCTCCTGTTAGAATGGCCTGCTTAAATAGGGAGATCAAGTTTCAAATCCTGGTAGGGTCTACTGAGGGTGGTTATTATTGATATGGTTGTATTGGCAACTCTGCAAAGTTTGTGTTATGTTGGCTATCTCTATATCATACTCCCTGTAACTGTATCTTACTGCTAGTAGTTAGTTGGTCTTTTTACTGGTCAGTTGTTTTCTGGCATACATTATATTAAATACACTGTTTACACTATGTCAATGTGTGTGTGATTTCGTTTCATGGACTATTAATCCTAATAGTTATTCCTAAATAGTTTCCCACTCTCCTTTCACACAAATGAGGGTCGATTATCTCTAAAATGTTTTCTTTCTCTTACTTATATCAGAGTAATTATCATCTGCTTGAAGCTTGAACAGATAGTAAAGGCGGTAATATAAGAAAAAATATATAAATATATGAATGATAAGTTTTGTGTTTGTTTAATGTCTTGAGAGGGTCGGGCGGTATTTTCATGTTTTGCATAAAGCAGCAAATAGGCACTAGCCAGCCCTGGAAAAGTAAGAATAGCTGAGGGAGGAATAGAGTGGGTTTAATATAAGGGTAGGAATAAAGAGAGGATTAACTTAAGCACAAATATATGATTAAGATCCATTCCAGATTTAATTGGGGAACCCATCCTTGCTATTCAGTTATGTAAATATGCTATTGTAATATTGATTAATCACACATACCTGTATGATGGTGTGAATGATGGCTGCCACTCTAGCCAGCAATACAGTCAGTCTGTGTGCTCTTTCAGTCGGAGTGAGTTCAGGTCGATAGTGTGTTGAAGCACGGTACCTTGCCACAAGATAAAGGGTGTATGTGGGTGCAAGCTTAAAATAAGGATCTTGTGGATCCAAATCTGAGATCACTGCGTGGAGAAAGGCTTCTTCTGTTTCTTCCCTGAATTCCAAAACAGCTGGCAGAATTGGGTCAGTCCCTCTAGGATATCGTTCATAGTTTGATAATCTAAAATTTAAAATATTCATTAGCCATGTTGAATATACAATTAATAATAAATAAAAGTTTATTTAATTTTATAAACTAATTTATAATAACAAATACACGATTTTAATAATATCTAAAATATTAATTTATAGCTAAGATTATATTTTTCTAAGTGTTAATGGAATATAAATTAAGAATAAGGTAACTATCAAATTATATTGGTATTTCATTAGAGGAAATTACCTTCACCAGTAGATGTGTGTATTCAAAGATGTCAGGGTCACAAACCATTTGATTGGTAATGATGGGGAAGGTGAGATTCAAATCTCAGGTGAGTACACTAAAGAGGTTTTTTTTTTCTGCATATATTTAACAATGTAGTTTTCTTGTAATCCATCCAAGCTAATCTGCATGTACTTCTCTAAAACTACTGACCTCATAGCTCTATCTTAGAGTAAGATGTTCTAAACTTAAGAAAACGTGAATGAGATATGTTCTTTTAAAATAAGTGTTGTTAAGCATTAATTATTTTTTAATTTGTTATAGTTTTGAGTATCTATACATGGAAAAGAGCTAATTCGGATTAATTTCTTAGGAACCCAGAAATTCCTTTGGAATGTTGTTTTAAATTATCCAATAAATTAATTTTAAAATGTATTATAGTTAAGTCCTAGTAAAAAAAAAGGACATTAAATTTTTAAATACCATGTTGCATTTAATAGTAAAGAATTAAACATCTAGTGTGTTTATTCTTTAAAAAAAATCCTCTCTGAAAATCAAAGATTGGCCAATGCATTTTATCTTATTTACAATTTTTTTTTAATATCTACCAATGATGTTTAATGCACTTAATGGAGCCACCTACAAAAATGATTGATGCAAACAAATAGATCCAACGCAGGAAAGGTTACTGTAAATTACAAGAAATTATGAGTTTTAAAAACAAAAACCAAAGACTCACAGTCAAGATTTTCTTTTTATAGTTTTCCTCTCGGGGTTGTTTTGTAAAAGAATTTTGAATAATTAACATGTATGTGTTTTGTAAAAGAATTTTGAATAATTAACATGTATGTGTTTTGTAAAAGAATTTTGAATAATTAACATGTATGTGTTTTGCATGCTTGTGTGCTTTGGTATGTAAATTAATTATTAGAGAACATTATCTGTACCATAAAGAACCTCTTAGACAAAAGAGTTTAGAAAATATAAAGTCCAATAAATTTACAATTCGGTTTCCTAAATTGACAGCATCTAGAGTCTAAACCATATTGTTGATGAGGCTGAAAGTTGGTATCAAGGGGTTTAATAAGTTTTCCCCAAGTAACTTTTGAAATTAGATATCCAACTTTAAAATTAAGGCTAATTTACTGAAGGGCAAAATGAGAAAAAATTGATTTTGATCCGCATCCGCTCTATTGATTTTGATTAAATTTTGTATCAAGGTATTGTTTAACATTACAAACATGTGTATAACCTGAACATTTATTTTAACAAGACATGGTGTTAAACAAATTAAAACATGAACATAAAAATGATTTTAAGGGTACCTTGCATAAGGACAAGTTTACAATTTTGATTATATCTCCACATCTATATGAGATAAATGACTTATCTTTTTTAAAGTTGTAGTACTACTGACAGAAGGCATTGTGAAAACAATTTTTTTCAGTTTCAGGGGGTCATGAATAATCGACATTCATAAGATTCTCGTGTTATTTTTTTTATCGGTCACAATTCTTCTCTCCCCAAGGGTTGAGGAAAAGTAAAAATATTGTTTTATATTAAAATAGACTCAAGGGTTTACTTTTTACCGAATATCAATACAGTAATAATATGGCCTCCTTTATTCCTTTAGATATTAAAATGTAATACAATATTCAAACAATGCCTTGCTTTAATTAATATCATATAAAGTAAATAAGAGAAAATATTTTCACTTTTCTCCTAGTTACGATATTAAGCAATTAATGGATTAGAATTTTATATAAAAGGTGCTCATATAGGTTCAAATTTTTATTCTGATGCAAGGTTGACACTATTTTATTGATAAAAAAATGTTCTGAATTTTTCAGATTTTCCATAAGGAATCTCAATTTTCCCAGACACTTTAAAGACTAATATTGAGGAGCTAAATTTTATTTTTCATTAAAGTGACTAGTCTAAAGTCATATCGTTAGTAATCAGAGCAGGATGATTTACTTTTATGGGGTTTGCAGTTGTTATACAACCCAATGTTTCAAGTAGATAAATAAAATGGGGGGAAGGAAGAAATAGTTTTTCAGACAGAAATAGAGCTCTTTGTTTTTCCAGTTTTCCAGATGCATGGAAACTCTGATTAAATAAATTGTTATCTAGTTATTAGTTATTAGTTACTTAGTAAACATAATTTTAATAAACAAGTTCACTTGTAGGAGTATAGCTTATTACTAAGAATGAGCCATGAGCTCATGCAAATATATTCATAGTAAATAGAATTAAAGAAAGGGAAAAATTGTTTAAGGTAAATTAGCTACATAATTATCAGCAAAGACATGCATGCTCTCAACAAGACTAGCTGCAATATATCCTCTAAGGTTAGAAGGGACATTTTCATAGTCTTTGAGCCATAACTTACCGATCACAGCATTGGCCGTTTAGTACTTAAATGACACTAATACTTGAAATGAACTTTATTGCCATTTAAAGTATGATTGAGCTATTTAACATATATTAATATGATTTTCCCATTGACTCCTCATACTGGTGAGGGTGCATTTGCCCTAAGTTATCACCCTCGTCTATACTCCTTTAATTAAGTAAATGATAGCCCTTATTTAAATGTACAAGTGAATAACAAAATTACAGCCTACCTATTTCCATCTCTACTGCTGCTGACAGATCTTTGTGATCTTGTCTCATCTTTGTTTCCAAGACTAGATGTTGACACTGTTTCAACATTTCCATCCACATCAAATGTAGTTTCATAATTCTGAGACGTACCATTATTGATGTTTTGACATGATGTAGAAGTGCCACCATGACTAACCGAGTCTTCTCGTGATGATTGTCTAAACCATGACACAGCAGCCAAAACGACACAAAATGCAAACACATAGTACAAAAAAAAAAAAAGCAATAACTTCTGTGGACATAAGAAGGTACTAAAAAGTTTTTCAACATGCAAAATTATATTTAACAATAAAAAAAATTTAGTGTGATCTGTACTAAATGTAGCTCTCAACATGCAAAACTATGGTGTTGAGGTATGAGGTAAGGAAATAAAAGAGTAAGTGTGAGACAAAGATGTGCGTGTATTGCCATTGAGAATAAATATGAAAGTCACAACATTTAAGTAGCCGTTTTATAAACAACTTATTATCAGATTATCTTAAAATATCACTTTAAAACTGATGAAAGGTCCATTGTATTTAAACACAAGGCAGCTAAATAGCTTGGAGAAATAATACAGATTTAGCATACGAGTAACTATCACACTTAATTATTTCATAGATGATAAGTTTTAGTTTGTTTGGCAATATTTGAAAAACTTTCCCTAACTCTATGATTATGCTTTTTAAATTAACAAGGTTAGTGTAGTTTCCAAATGAATACTAGTTCAATACTTTAAAATTCATTTTTCTGATTATTTTTATTAGATTGTTTAATTTGAAGATAACCCAAATATATGTCTAGACCCCATCTAAAAGATATCCCTTTATAAAAATATAATATTATCAATTAGTCTATATATGAAAAGGTTCAAATATGAACAATTCTAAATACAAACAAATCTCGGCACATAAAAACTATACATTATACACTAAACAATTTGAAGCAAATAACATTAATTGTCTTCAAAAGGTTAATAATTATTTAATACAAAAGAGTAAAAACTAATTTAACCATCCCACATAATAATCTATAATACAAAAAGTTGTTACTACCTTAAATAAATTTTAATATTATTCTCATAATCTGCATTTGAAATTTAAACTATGCATTTCAAATGCATACTGTAATATTACCTAGTATTTATATTTATATGATTTTATATGCAGGAGCTTATTATGTTTTAAATGGTTTGGTGATATTAAGGATAATTAATAAATAAGTAAAATCATACACAAAAAAATGCCTTTTCGGCTGTCTAGGTTTATCAAATGGAGGGAAAAAAGATTTTTTTTTAGAGACGAGATCTAACATTTTGCCAGAAAATTATATAAATAGTTGATTAAGGATAACTGTAGTGATTAGTAAAGTCTTAAAAATTGTTCTGCCCAGTGAGGGGATTGGTTATGAGGGGATAAATGCAGCCAGAAGAGCTTAGTAGTGGTGTATATTTGAAACATTCTTAGAGTGAAGAGAGGCTGGACTAGAAGGGACTAGAAAAGGGTAACAAAGTTCCCAAATACCTAAGTGAAAATTTTTTAGATTTTGTGGTTTGAGATCAAGTATGGCTATTGAATCAAATAAGTCAGTGGTTTAAAGCATATCTATTTATTGGTGTGTGACATACATACATACATACATGTTTGTGGTTGTGTGCATTCGCCAAAAGTAAATATATGGTGGTGACAAGAGCTTGAGATGAATGAACACAGGATATCTTATTAATGTAGGACTTTAAGCTCATGTCCAGAAAAGTATATACAGTTTTTGCATTAAAAAGGATTATACTGAGAACTATTTAGAAAAACCGGGTTAAAATAAGTATTTCCTAATATAATCATAGTTTAATGGATGCCATTTATATAGGGATAAGAATGTGCCTGTGTGTTAGTCACACTATATTCAACGTTAATTATGTATTTGCAATATCTATTCACTAAAAGAATATGTTTGGTAAGAGGGAAAACATGAGTGTTTATGATAGTTGAGCAAGCATGCTAATAGAATATTCAAGCTTTCTATTTTTTCTAATGCTTAGTAGATAAAGTGTGGTAGCTATAATTTTAGCAGTCAGCCAAAAGTAGTCATGTTAACAAATTACTTTAGTTATGGTAGTTAATAATGTTGCACTGACCTTAAAGATGTATAGTCTATAATACTCAAGCATAGGTTCTTTTCTTCTACTAGTTACATTAATCTTGGTCCATTGAGGGTTCATTTTTATTATCAAATGACAATACAATAATCAACATAAAAAATATGTTACCTAACACACATTAATTTATTATACAGTTATAAATATACATAATTTTATGTGTATTCTTATAATAGATTTAGCTTACAAGCAAAGTTATTTAAAAGGAAAAATTTACAGAATTTGAATAGCTGTGAACATAAAATATGTTCTAAATCAAATTAATGCTTACCTGTCAAAATTATAATCCAATGGCTGCCTAGCAGAGTCATGTCTCTGCCGTGTTCTGTCATCATGTGATGGATCTAAGAACCTGAAGTTGTGTATTCTTCCAAACTTAACAACAGCACCATTCTAAAAAAAAATCAGAAATAATCAAATAAAATCATAATATTCGCATATACTCACTGTTAAAATAAAACCAAATTGAGTGATAATAGCAGCAAGCTGTAAATATTTCACAAATAATGATTGATAAACAAAACATACACACAAAAAAAGCTTAAAAGTTATCCCACAATAAATAGTCTGTCCAATGGCAGCAATGTAAACTGTAAAATTTGTTTTCATTGTAAAAGCCATTTTATTTGTTGCTTTTATATGTTTCTATCCAGCTGTCCTGTACCTTTTTCAAATATAATACAATAACATTAATTTGATCATTGTTAAAATTTTCTCTGCAGTAACAATTATAAAAGAAGGAACATAACAATAGAATTTATGCACTTCAAATTTTTGATCTTTTGTAAAAACTATTGCTTAATACTTTACAATTTATATTTGTCTGACGCAAAAACTAACTACACTATAGTAATATACACCCGTATAGAAAGCAGATTTAATAGTTTTGCTATGTCTAGACCAGTGATTTCTAAACTGTCCTTGCTTATGGTGGCGCCCCGAAATCTTGCAATATTTTCAATGAAATGACAGCCCATGTGGTTTTAGAATCGGACCAGCGATGTGTTGATGTGATGCTAGGAAGGATATCTAACAGGCACTGTACAAACCATTAACCGTTTCACTTCTCAAGAGTAATACGATGTCAGAATTTTATTAGTTGTTTAATAACTCAGAATTGTTCTAGTATAAAGCAGTCTAGAAAACAGATTTTTCTCAGCCCGTTGTGTGAACAGACTTAGGTTACTCAGTGCATCAACTTAAATATAGTGAATGGACTGATCTGGCTAATTATAGAATTTCACGGTACTTGATGTTTTAATATAAATAGTTCTCTACGCGGCTTTGATCTATTGAAGACTGAACCAAGTGAATGGTGTTGTTATCAAGTAAACTTTTAAAATTTGTTGTCCTTATTTTCCTAAAAATGGGCAAATTTTTATTGAACATTAATAAACACTGTAAGAGTGAAAATAAAGAGGACACAACACAAAATAATGATGGGTGTATGAAGAAGAGGAAATTTCGTAAATATGAAAGTTATTTAGATTTTGGCATTACATCGACAGAGAGGAAGAGAAACCGTAGTGTGTATAAAAATTTTGGCATCAGAGTGCATGCTTCAAAGTAAGCTAAAACGCCATTTATAAACCAATCATCAAAACATGGTTGGTAAACCTCATAACTATTTCACTAGAAAGATAAAGGAAGTAAAACAACAGAAAGATTGGGGAGCCTGCGTAAAACTGCTTTCAAAGGTGACTTGTCTAACAATACTATAAGTCGCAGAATCATGCAAATGTCAGAAGATCTCGATGATCATTTAATTAAAAAAATAAAAGGGAAGGATTTTGGACTGCAGCTGGATGAGGTCATGGACAGTAATAAGGATGCACATTTGATTTGTTATGTACGGTTCATAGATGGAAATTACATTGTTGAAGACGTTCTTTTTTGTAAAAGTATCACTGCAAGTACAAAGGCCCAAGACTTGTTTGAAATCCTGGACACATTTATAATTGAAAATAATTTGGAGTGGACAAAGTGTGTTGGTGTTTGTACTGATGGTGGTCATTCGATGTCCAGCCGTTATGGAGGATTGCAAGTGCTTATTTGAAGCAGAGCTCCGGATTCACAATGGACCCATTGTATTATTAACAGAGAAGCACTTGCATCAAAGCATCCGAGTTTTCCACTGAAACTTGTCTTAGAATGTGTGGTGAATGTGGTAAACTTTATAAAAACTTGAGCAATGAAAGATGTTCTACTACTGTCTATTGCAATGGCTCTCTCGTGGTGCTGTATTGTACTGGCAGGAAATTTACACTTTTCTACTAGAGGAAAAACACGAGTAAGCCAAACACATCGTGGAAACAGCTTTTTTGGTAAAACTTGCATTCTTATATGCTATATTTAAAAAATTATTAAATGTGTTGAATTTCTCCCTGCAAGGAGGGAACATGCACGTTTTGAAATTGGATGAGAAGATTTTGGTCTTTAGAAAAAAAATTACAGCTACAAATAAGAAAAACGAATGAATACGGTGGAAAAGATTGTTTTCCCCTGTTACATCAGATTGTGATCTCCAATGATTTGAAAAATACTTTAAAAAATGTATTGATAAGTTCGCATGGATTTAAGATCCATTCAGGACCAAAGCACCATGTGAATTTAATTCTGTAGAAGAAGAAAATCTTAGTGAGCTGTCTTTGGACAATACACTGTAGATAAAATTTGACCGCATGGAAGAAGGCGACTTTTGAATATAGGTAAAAAATGAATATCCACTGTTATGTGGTAAGGCTCTATTAAACTTAATTCTATTTGATACCTCATATTTGTGCGAAGCAGGGTTTTCAGCAATCGCTGTGCCAAAAATCATTGTTCGAAAATCAACATGGAACAGGAAATGAGGGTGGATGTGTCCAGTTTGATTCCAAGATTTGAGAAGACGTGCAGTGAACAACAAGCTCACCAGTCCTAATAATTATGAATTATTTATTAATTATTATTATTATTATTATTATTATTATTATTATTAGCATCGCGTCTTACTACCCGTTCGGGTTATACACACTTACGCTAATGTGTAATGGTAGGGTGATTGTGAGATGAAATGAAGGACCTACAGTTTAACGTGGAATCCGAACCACGATGGAGGCCTGGCATTCCCCACATTCACAAGATGTCTTGTCAGAGGTGAAAGAAGGGTTTGGAAATCAGATAAATCTTTGCCGGACCGAGGATTGAACCCCAGCCGCCAGCACAGAAGTCTGACACCTTACCCCTAGACCGCCAGGTCACCAATTATTTATTCAATGATTTTAGTGTTCAAAATGTGTACCTATTTGATACTTATACATAAATGGTTTGTGAATTTGAAATATGTGCAAATGTTAGGTAGTTAATGGTTCTGACTTTGGGCACCATGAAAAGATCCTGATACACTAAGGGCACCGTGATCCAAAAAGGTTTGGGAACCACTGGTCTAGATCTTGATTTAAGTGCCACTTTTATAATAAACTTATAAGGAAAATACTACAATTAACATATCCAGCATACATAGTAAATTTGGAGAAATTAAGTTGCTCTTTTTCTCACATCTCGTAAACTTTCACAAAATAATTAAATCCTTTCTTAATAGTTATGTTGTAGGTATTTGTTGATCTAGTATTAGTTTATGTGTATACTCATTGGTGTGTTGCCTATATATATAGCTTGTCAAAACTGTATCTATGATATATATACACACACAGACACACACACATACACACCTGATCGCTCCCCATTTTACTAATCATAAGCCTCAATTAAACAGGGCAAAATTCTAGCTACTCGCCGGCATGTAAACTCATGATTGAATAGGCTTGTTCCGACAAGCTTGGCAAGTGTTGCTTACACTCTACTACTCAAATACCCCATTCGCTCAGTAGGTGTGTTTCAAGCATATTTTTCTCATTTGGATAACCAGTCTCATACCCACATACTTCTAGTTTTTCCTTCTTTCCCCTCAACTCCTCCTGAAGTTTCTGTATTAAAAGGGCAACAACAAGAATTCTTATACAAACTAGTACACACGACATTTCAACAACTACTAGTTTATCTTTATTACTTACACACAACAATTTTAGTAGCTAGAGGGTAAAATATTGTGTGGCTAGTGAGAAAAGTAGCCCAGTCTCCCACTTTATTTGCCGAGTTAAAGCAAGCGGCGAGTAAACTAGCCAGTGCACTTACATTTGGTGAGTTTAATAGATGTGAGTAAATTGGAAGCGAGTAGTTAGTAATCTTACTTTGTGTAATTGAGACTATAGAAAGGGTCTGCAATAAATACCTCAAAGAGGAAACATATTTCCATTCATATATATCCAATGAGTGTCATACTTAGTGATGAGAATGTATCACAAGTACAGTTTACACAATTTCTGTTTACTCTGGCAACACTCCATATTACTATGATGTATACTTGACGTAAATGAATACCTCCTCAGAACTAGGGTGTAACTCATGTGTTGTAAAATTGACATAAAGATAATAAGAAGGTTAGACCTTATTCTTTCCATATTTTATATCTAATTATTTAATTTGGCCATTATATGCATATTATGATTTGTTTAAAATTTGGCAGTGGGTATAACAAGGTTGTAATCACTCAAAATATGAAATAAGCCTATTAGTTTTGTTTTATTAGAAAACACATTTTACTGGTTAAAACGTTTATCTGGAGAGGGATTTTTTTTAACAATGTCAATTGCAAAACATTATGTACACTCAGTATCAAAAAAATAGATCCCCTAAAACCATAAGGACATTTTAATTACCACAAAAATAGTTAATAACATGTTACTAAAAGGTGCAGGAGTAGAACTCACTTAACACAGAGATTTTATATTGTATTGAATACAGTTAACAATTTACATTTTACTGGAAAATATTATACAGCAGGCAGAATTTATTAATCATCAAAATGTAAATAGGTAAGGAGCAAGAAATGTTAGCTTGAAAACTATTCATTCTTAGTATTACAAATATTATATTTACTATTATTACCATCATCATTATTAGTGTCTTTTGTATTATGACAGGTCCATTCCTTTTGTCAGTGAACTTAAAGACTGCCAATGTGCTCTGTGCTCTGCCCCCTCCTTCAGTCCCAGAATGTTCTTCTTTCCTTCAACTCATCTAATATTTGAACCCTCCTCATTCCTAAGTTTTACTTTTCCTCAACCTTTCCTTTGATGGTGTTATTTGTTTCATATTGAAGAATCACACCCAAAATGCACCCACTCATCTTAGGACACCATTTATCAGCTCTTCTTCTCTAGCAACACATTTCAAAGCTCACCAAGTATTTCCTTTCCATCTTCCTAAGAGTCCAAGTTCCTGCTCCATGCAGCACAATTCTCCAAATGTAGTATTTCATCAATTTCTTCCTCAGTTCCAAACTCAACTTACTGGCCATCAGCAACACCTTCTTGTTGAAAGCGTCCTTCAACATGAAATCCTCGACCCAATTTCCTTGGTGCAGTAGGCATCCTTTGTCAGCAGACTTCCCAGGTACTTTAACTGCTCTATGTTTTCTTCAATTTTGATTTTTAGAAGCTCGTAATTATTTTAAATCCCCATACTTATAGCTTCTCAATGTTGAACTTCATTACATAATTTCACGATTGCTACCAGCTGGTCCATTTCCTGCAACTCTTTATTATCTTTTGATAGCAATGCTTGATTATCTGTGTATTTTATTGTGTTGATGACATGTCCTATCCTGAAATTGTCACGTCCCTCCAGGGCTTCCCTACAGTAGTTAATACCTCATATGTTTTTTAAACTCAATTTTTTTATTAGTAAAAAAGAGAGTTGGTTAAGCCACTTGAACCAAGAAATAAATTTTATATTTATTTTAATTATGTAGTATACAAGGTAAGTTTTAACTGATGTTACAAAAGCTAGGAGCATATTCCTTGTGAAAAACTAGGAAGAAAATGTTTGTAAAGATTTGCTCTGAAGTCACTAAGGGAGCAATGAGCCATTGATAATCATGTACTTAAGACTAAACAACAATTTTATAACACAACAATTTTATAAAAATGTAACAAATGAGTAGGGGAACAGTAACTGAAGAGAAGTATGTATTTTAATTATTCAATGCACAGAAGTTAACACTACAACAGCCCTTCTGCAAACATTCGTGTCTTATTATAGCATATGCCCAAATTGACGACCACCAATATTCAGACAGCACCGACATCGCCAGAGCATGGATTATCACACTTTTTGAAACATGCCTGGTGTGTTTCAGACACTGTTGCACACTACGAATATTCAGGGCTGAGTGTCGGGTTTGTGTTCCATGGGTGTGCCGTACATGCCACTTATGATGTAGCCCCACATAAAGAAATCCAGAGGATTCAGGTCTGGCAAGCATGCTGGCCATAGAACAGGCTGCATAGCAGGGTGAAAGCATTTAATTTTCAACAGCTCATTGCTCCTTTAATAATGACTTTTAGAGCAAAACTTTATACACATTTTCTTCATAGTTTTTCATAAGGAATATGCTCCTAGCTTTTTTTTTTTAACATTAGTTAAAATTCATCTTGTATAATACTAAACTAGGTTGCTTATAAGTCTCTAGTTACAAGTCTTATTTTGCTTCCTTAACAAAAACAAAAAAAACAAAAAAAAACTGAATTTTATATCTCATAAGCAGAACCAAGTGAACAAATTGAGGAAGATAAGAATAGTAATAAAATAAAACTTATTTTTAAAAGGATTATTTAATTTTGTTTCAGAAGAGATGGTACGAATATACTTTTGGTTTTAATCTCAAATTATGTTTATAACACTTTGGAATGGGCCTTGGCCAACTCAATTTATCAAATGTTTAGCATTGAGAAGAACAAACAAGTGTCTATTAGGAAAAGAAAAATCAATGTCACACCAAAAATTTAATAGCAGATCTATTTTTTTAAATCCTTGTAGCAGAGCATTATGTTATGATAGAGATTCAAAGTTTAATACAATGACTATGACCAGTAATTAAAAATACAGTTAAGAAATCTCACAAGAATACTGAAAATAAAATATTGTACCCTCCATTTACCTTGCTTAGTTCCATTATATTGTAGCTTTTCATTTACCTTGCTTAGTTCCATTATATTGTAGCTTTTAAGATAGCATATGACTATAGTGTAATCATTCAGTCAAGGTACATTTTAAAGTGTAAACTGAGCGTACAAGACCAAAGAGTAATCTATTATTAAATTAAATAAATTTAAACTAATACAGGACCTTTGGCTTAGAACTTAATGAATGTTTGAAATTTACCCATATAATAAATTGATTAATGTAACAATATTTATTTCCACGTCGAGATAAATAAATAATCAACCTTCTCTTGATATTCATATTTATTAACACTACTATTGCATCTATTCTAAAATTCAGTTGATATGGAGGTGTTATTGAAGGACTGTTGAGGAACTCAAATGGATAACTATCCCTTTCCTTTCCATCATAGTAATGGATAGAGTCCATGCTAGAGTAGAAGACACCTTCTCCTTCAAGTAATTTTAAAACCACCTCGTTGACAAACATGACATTGCTCTTCCTAGAACATGTTGACATATTGACAAATGATAATATATCCCTGGCTTTAAGACGACTGCCAAAGGTTTCCTTAACTATGTCACTAAAATAAGTATAAAAGCATAAAATAAGTGAAACAAAGTAATATACACGGTTACTGAAACATAATGGAAACAAGATCATCACAGTTCACCTAAATTTATGAATGAAATAATACACACTGCTAAATAAAGATAATTTAAAATATTATCTCAGTTCACCAAATAATATAAATTTAATAAAATTCACTGTTAAAGAAACATAATGAAAAACTAATGTCATGGTTTGCCGAACTGATTAACAATTCACCGAGTTATATCACCAGAAGTTATTTGTTAGAATTGTTCTATCACTCTTAGGTAGGTGCTAGTTTCCTCGTAATTTTTATCTATACATGTTTTAGTCCGTGGACTGATGCTGGGGTATTTTGGGATCAGAAAATATGGTTTAGGGAAGTAATCAATCTTATCAGAAAATACAAAACATTTTGGTTTTCTACCAGTGAGATAACTTTCTTTCTATTGGTTTGGGAAATTTCAAACTACCTATTCCACCCAAATGAGATTCAATTTGTATGTTACATCAAACAAATTAGATTTTTCAAAGTTCAAATTTTTCTCATAAAGATAGTTTTCTCCATTAATCCCATACCAAATTTTGTTTTTCTCTAGGAATAAATTTGTTTGTTTCATATGACATTGTGGATTCGCCAATTTGTATTTTTTCACGTGTCAGATTTTTCTTAAGAAGATGGTATGCTCCGTAAGGCCATATCAAATTTCAACTCTGTAGGGTATCGGCAAGTGGGGAAACAGCCCTGGAAGAACATACAGACCCTGCATGGATTTAGTCATGTAGATAGAAAGAGTGAAGAGTTTTTTTTACCATGAAATATATTATTTAATAATGTAGTTTAATCATTAGATCGAGTTTGATATATATTATGATCAAAGATGAAATGACATTTAATGGCTGAAATAAGTATCTAAGTTTACATAATAAAAGTGTATATATTGTGCTATAAAAATATAGCTATATAGGGACTGAGACTGCTTTGAATAACCTATTAGCCCCCTTTGATGAAATAATAAAAGTTATACAAATTCAATTTAAAATAAAAATTTAAGTTGACAAAAAATAGATTATAAAAATACTGGTAAATAGGATTTTAATTTTTTTATTTTCCATTTTATTTACACACACATACACGTTCATTTAAAATATTCTGAAAATATATGTATCTTTTGAGAGTTTATTTAGTATTAATTTGGAACAGTATATTAAAACAAATAAAACCAAAACTTATTTGACTAGTTATCTAAAATTTTCCATAGTAGACTATCCTCAACAATTGACATGGGATCAATATGATCATCTTGGGAATTGAAGTATTTAATCTTCTACAAATTTATTTACTCAATACTGCTATTTTATTAATTTCAAGTGTTACAATTACATGAGCTCATCAACATTTATTATAGCTACATTATTTCACGAAATTAATGGAGTCATTGGAACAACTTTCCTTATTAGCTTAATTCGACACATTTACATCACTTCTCTTTAAATAATCACTTTGGTTTGAAGCCGCTGCATGATATTGAGATGTTTGACTATTTCTTTATATTTCTTATAAACTGATGAGCAAAACTCATACTTACTCTTGAATGTGTTTTGAACACATTTAGTTCCTAATAATAGTACACTGCATTATAACATTCAGACAATCAAACTTATTATAGTGAGGGCAAGTTTCGTAGTCAGAATTGGTGCACATCAAGATCGGCTTGATACCAAACACAAGACAACACCTAACTATATGTATATGGTATCTAGCATCACTTGAGGTGCATTTAGTATGACAATAATTTTGGTCCTTTGTCTCTAATGTGTTATCAATACAAATATAATTGTTTTTGAATGAAAATACACTATATACATGATTTTTGAAAATAATAAAAAATTATGTCTTTAAAAGAGCTAAAGTAATCCTAAAATGTGTTTACCTGCAAAATAGTGGTTTCATATATTCGTTGTCCATTTACATAAGTCTCGGCATTACCACTACATGGAGTAACAGTGACAATGCCTTCTGTGTTGGCAATGACACAGTGTCGGGATTGTACATTTGGACCAAATAACTGCAACGATTGGGACTGGTGGCCATGTTGAGATCCTGCTACATTCATGAGACGTTCACTCCCCACCTCCGTTACATTAGGGTGAAGCTGATGTTTCTTTGGAGTACCATTATTAATATCTGTACCATCTGTTTTAACAAAAAGTATAGCAATTGGATTCAACTTTAGGATAAAATACTAAGATAAGCATTTTAATTCACAGTGCTAGTGCTGTATTAGAAACAACACGGTCTATTATAAAATCTAATCATTTATTTTATAATTATGGGACTCAGTGACATGAGTTTGTATTTTTGTCTTGACCATATTTTATTCAGTGTCGCAGGAACAGAGGCAAATTTTACACCCCAAAAAAATTGAGGAGAATAAAAAGTATAATTTTTACCCCCACCCCCTCAACCCCCACAAATATAGTAAAACTTTTGGATAGTGTAAAAATCTTATTGAGGCAAGATACAATGTTCACACTAAGTCAACATATTAAAAATAAAATGTGCTTGGAGCATACACTGAAGAGGTTTTGAAAACTCTGATAGTAGTACAAGCTACATCAGCTACTACAGAAAGAAGTTTTTCAATGCTTGGACACATTAAAAACTATCTCCGCTCCACAATGAGGCAATGTAGACTAAATTCCCTGAGAGGCTCAACAAAGTTGAAATTTCAAAACCAGTTAGTGGTTTTATAGCTAGTAACAAATATAGGACAAAGTTGTATGGAAACATACTTTGATTTTCAATGTTTCATAATTTTTAGTTGAGCCACATCAGATATAATTTTTCCTAGTTTGTTTTGTGTGTATTAATTCTAATGTTAGGAATGACTAAAATATATGAGAAAAATGCACAGTGGGACCATTAAATACAAGTATCCCTTATTACACGTGATTTCACTTTAAGCGTTTTCGCTTTAAAGTGATTCAAAAAAATATAAAAAATAATACATGGTCAGCTGTAATTTCGCAGTCAGCCTGTGCAGTGGTGGTGTGACCTTATGCATGCACATTCCAGTGAAGGCAATGATATTTACTGTACAGTTTGGTGTTAGGGGGTGGTATTGACAACATTGGAGATGCATGGAAAGAAGTTAAACAGTCGTGTATGAAGGAAGTTTGGAAAAATATTTGGCCTGAAGTTTCTGATTCTCATGATTTTGATCCTGAACATGAGCTTTCCAATTTAAGACATGATGTTGGATTTGAGGACATAGACCAAGCAAACGGGGATGAATTGCTCCAATTCAATTCAACAGAACTCACGAATGAAGATCTTTTGGAAATGGAGAATGGCATAAGTGATGAAGAGGAAGAGCCCTATGTTGTTAAACATTGAGCCTATCAAACAGCTTTCAACAAAACAAATTGCTGAATATTTTAAGCAAATTGACAGCAAAATTAGGTTAATTAAAGAGACCCTAACATGGATAAAAGCGCCAAAGTTGCCCGAGAGATCCAGATCTCTTTGGCTTGCTAAAAATAACTCTATAGAGAGAGGAAGAATGCTGCCTGTCAGTGGAGTCTTGACCATTTCATCAATGAAATTGAAAATCGACAGTCTAAGGACCCATGGACTTCACAACAGCAAGAGCTTACCATTCCAGGGCCTTCAAGAGAGCAGGAGCTTACCGTCCAAGAGTATTCAAAAGCCTACCATCCAAGGTCCTTCAATTGAGCAAGAGCCTACCATCCTAGGGCCTTCACCTCACCAAGAGCTTACCATGCCAAGGCCTTAAAGAGAGCAAGAGCTTACCGCCCCAGGACCTTCAAGAGAGCAAGAAACTGCCGTCAAGAGCAAGATAATGATAATCCAGATTTTCCAAATCAAGTTAATTTACCACGCGAGTGAAGGTAACACTAAGTGTACCTGTAGCATTGTATTAATTAGATGATTTAATTAAAAATTGTGTTAGTTTACAAATTTCGGGGATATAAGATTGATAATAGGTGTAGGTTACCTATAGTATTGTACTAGTTAGATAAAGTAATAAAAGTTGCATTCATTTACAAGTTTTAGGTTTTTATTTACTTTTTTCCTTTGGAGTAATCCCTATATCACCCATGTTAAAATCAATTAAATTGCGTTTTCATGTTATGCAATTATTTATCAAACCAATCACTCGCATAGTGTAAGGGACAGTTGTACAACTTTTTCCTGGTATTTTTTAATCTCAAAAATTGTATCCCCTATAAAAGCAAGTAATCCCCCCCCCCCCCCACCCAAAAATAAAAATGTTTCTGCAAAACTGATGTTATTATACCATAAAATGTGATATTAGGGGATAATAAGGCATAATAATATTTCATGTACTGTACAGTATGGACATTATCAATAATAATAATACTATAGTACAGTCCAATGTTCATAGGAAGGGCCTTTTAGAGAATACAATAATATTTTTATGGTCCAAAGTTGATATTAATTATTAAAGATATTTTATAGGCATTGATAATATCTTTATCAAAATTAACAGATACAGATCACATGACTTATATGTGAGAGTAGATTTAGTAACTTTTCTGTCAGAAATAGTCCTTATTTTGAAAATTGGACTGTAGTAACTATGAGCTTATTAAGTTTAAATTCACTGAATGTAACAAAGATTAAATTGATTAAAATAAGAGTATAATTCCCTTAAAACTTAGGAAATGCTACGAGCAACCATAGTGCCAGTGAGTAAAATGGAAGAGATTTTAAAATACAAACCTGGATTGAGTTCAAGAAAGAAGGGAAGTCGATCCAGGCCATCCTCATATCTGTACTCTTGTAGCTCGTTGCCTTTGTTCCACTTCTGTTGCAGTTTCTTCTTTCTTTTGCGAGGGTGGTAGTCTGCTGGCCGCCGCCGTACATGGAACATGATGGATCCTGCAAAAACACAAATTCGATGAATAATGACACTAAACAAAATCTATCTTGAAAAGATTAAAACCTCACCTTCCAGTGTGTTTGTGTGTGCATGCACATGAATGAATGTGTTTCTGTTAAAATGTTAACTAACCGAATTAACTAGGTCAACTAGAAACATCTCAATCCAATTAATGAATGAAATTTATTACAAGAAGTGCACCACATTTATTGTGTGTTTGTAATGTGCACACTTTAAGACAAGAATATTGGTATTTATATACCTAAACAAAAGATGAAGCAAACATCCATCAAATTCAAATCATATTTATTTCAAGGCAGTGGTGATGATGATGATAATTAATAAATAAATCAATCAATCAATTATTGTTTATTTAAGATCTAAAAGAAATTTCCATAATTAATTTTATAATACAATCCCGAAGTACTAAAGGTACATCTTCAGGTCTTGCAGTTGAATATTAAAAAAAAAAAAAAAAGTTTTACACATATCATAACATTTCCTCTCAAAAATATTTACATAGTTGTTTGAAGTATGCCTTGAGGCATCCAGTCTTTAATTTTACTTTTCGCTATACTTATTTGAGAGATTTTTCAGAGTGTTGGTGGCGGTAAATTACACAATTTGGGGATAGTACATCTCAATTTCTGCTTACCATAATAATTAGAGTATTTGCCGATTATATACACTTATTTGTTAGATATTAAGCAGGTGTTAAAGGAATGGGATTTTATTTACTTATATTTATTGGGATGGTAATATCCTATAAAGAGGCTGTACTCATATAATTGGTTAAGAAGTAGAATTCTATGTTGAACGTATGTATGTTTGTTAGAATTTTTCATAAGAAATTCCAAATATTTTTAATTACCTAGATAATATATCAATGTCAAGTGTGTCAAACGCTTTTTTAAAGTCAATAAATAGTGCCAAAACATGCTTATTGTTGTTAAGAGTACGGGAGTAAGGGGATCGAATTCTGTAGAATCACTGTGTGGTAACAGTCAACTTGGTCGGTCTAAGTATTCAGAAGTTAAGCCAGTTCTTCCATGAGCATGGGTTCCCATTCTTCTTACTCTTTATCTTAGGACCAACATCACATTTTATATCATCCTTTAGTATCTATTATTAAACCAAAATTCACAAACCTGAATATTATGTCAAACTCAAACAACCACCTTGAATGCAACCTTACCCCTCCCACACGATATCCTGACAGAACGAGCCCACGAGAGGTAGGTTCGCGACACATCTTTAATTTCCTTTCACATAATAATTCAATATTGAGTTTAACGTTTTGAATGTGAACCTTGGCGCCAACTTTGATAGACAGATAAATAAATGAGAATACTATGCGCACTCAATGAATTAGCTCAAAATGGTATGGTTTTCAAAATATTGGCAATTTTTTCCTTAATGCGTAAAGCCATGTCAATTTCATTTACATACCCACCCTCAAAACAACTCATTTAATTTATTTCACTTGAGAATTAAAAATATTATTCGTGGTGACACCTGTAATTATCTGTCAAGACAGCCTTGAATTGGAGAGTTAGGTGGTCATCACATGGGAAATAAGATATATGCCTGGTTAGAGTTTTAGATAGCTGGTTTATTTTCAGTATTGGATTGAAGAGTACATGGATGAATATATCTGATTGACAGTTGAGGTAAGTGTGGTGGATGAGGGTTTAAGGGTATCTAAAGCCTGAATTGTCCTCAGCTACTTGCTTATTCTCAAAGAGTCTGTAACACACTCTTTTTACCCTGAAAGGTGGAAGCCTAATGGATTACACTATGAACATATATTGTAGGGTATATCATGGTAGAATAATGCAAAGTAAGCTAACAACCTTAAAGGGTGAATGAAAGGTGAACTTCCATGGCAACACCTCTGATAATCGTGGTTGCTACAAGACCGAGAGCGACTGTCTTTCTCATCCTCTGGCCATTTTGGGATTCATGTTCTCCTCCTTGGTTTAATGGATTTTGTTCCAACATGATCTTTATATTTAATATTTATATATTTAATACCAGTAGACCTTTTTTTTACCCTAGTGCTTCAATTTTGTTCAAAAAGTATAACTTGGATGTGTTTAACATGACAAATAGCACTACAAAAATGATTTTTGGGCAAAGATTCATTGAAGGGAAGTTAATTGATGACCGATTTCTTTTTATAAATGGCTCTAATGAATTGGTTCCAAATTGGTATTTTAGAAGTGTTTGACATGGCAAATAGCAGTGGATACTTGTTTTGGGGGTAAACTTTCATTTATGGGTAGTTTACTGATGACTGATTTTTTAAAAACTTGAAATATTTAAAAAAAAATAGCCCTAATGGTTTTGTTCCAAATGGGTATCTTGATAATGTTTGACATGATTATTAAGTGTATATTTGTTTATGGGGTAAAACCTTTTGTCTGTAGAGTTTACTGATGATTGATTTTTCAAAAACTGGAAATATTTTTAAAAAGATAACTTTTGGTTCCAAATGGGTACCTTGGGAGGGTTGACATGACAATTAGCCCTTGTAATTGGTTTTTGGTAAAAATTCAATAAAAGGTTACTGAATGTACCGTGGCTACGACCTAACATAGTCATCAACCTCCACCACCTTAAAAGAGTGAATACACACCCCATTCTACCGGGAAGTAAGCACCTAATCACGAATACTCCACGCACGTCAACACTGAACACAGCTTATCGTCAGTAGCAACATAGAGTTTAGTATTCTTCACATGATAATATCAACAGATCTTGAATATCTGCCAAGGGTGTCCTGGAATTTTGTCAAAACTTGTTTAATAGAGAGTAAAAGTTTTGACAAAATTCCAAGACACCCTTGGCAGATATTCAAGATCTGTTGATGTGCGTATAAACCGAACGGGTAGTAAGAATCGGTAATAATAATAATAATAATAATAATAATAATAATAATAATAATAATAATATCTGTTGATATTAGCAAGTTCAGAAAACTAAACTCTATGTTTTTATTGGAGAAATATTGATTTGTTTTGGCCAAAAAATTTCAATTCTATAAAAACTGTAAAAATACTTGCGCTCCCTTCGGCCACACCTTAAACTGCGCTGATCCTAACAGTGCCAGCCAGTAGCTGAAAGACATAAAACGCGGCCAGATGCAAAGCAATACCTTGCAGTCGGTGACCATCTTGGGGACACACACAACACACCACAGGGAGGGAGAGCCCCCCACTCTCCCTCACACCCATGCGCCACTAGTTTGCCTTTGTCAGGGCTGCGCGAAATGGCCGCGGCACCACACGAAACAAACGACACCACACTGATCTTCACAAAACCACGAACACACAGAAATGCTAACTTTTCTAACTCGGAGGCTAACCCGGAGACAACCGATATGGACATTGATCACGAAGGCAACGGTTCATTCACCCTAGTCGACAAACTCGCAGACGTAAGAGGAAATGTAGAAAAACAGACAGGACACAATCAAAGAAAACCCTCACCAAGGTTGACAACAAATAAACCCCACTGAACATAGACACACAAATAAACAAAGACACATCCTCAACACAGACATACACCAACAAGAAATAGAGACTTCCCCCAATAGTGACTGTAGGGATCCATAATTACAAAAAGATCACCGAGATAGCAAAAGACACCGAGACTACAACAGGAGTTAGTTACATCAAGGACGGACTTAAGATACAAACCACCTCGACCCACGACTTAAAACCTGTACAAACTCTCCTAAAGGAAATGAATCAAGAGTTTTACACCTACTCACTGCTGCGAGACAAGCCGGTGAAGGTAGTAATAAAGGGATTGTCACCCAACATGGATCCCGAAGACATAAAATCAGAGCTAATCGACCTAGGATACCCAGTGACTGACGTGCGCCAGATTAGCCTAAAGGCAGAAGCGACTAACACCACTCAGACAGTGACACTACTGCAACTGTTGGAGGCCAAGAAATATAAACTCGACCCACGACAGACGCAACCGACATAGACAGCGCCCCCACCTACCACCGGTAATAACTACCCTCCTATCCCACGCACCCGTAAAATTGTCTCTCCGACCAACCAACCACTCCCGGGCCCATCAGCTAAACAATCCGCAGAGGTCGCATCCATCTACCGCTCCTATACCGATGCCACGGTGGGATGCAACAGACGACCACAACAAGAAAACACCACTTCCCCACTCTCAGATATAAAAGACATCATCAACCTGCTCAAAGACCTAAACATTTTCAAGATACTCACACACTTTAGACCATACCTCACTAGACTCGGGGAGGCTACAGACACCACTGAAAAACTGATAATACTGTTAGAGGAAGTGACTGAATACTTCTCGACCGACTATGACTAACACAAACGTGACGATGACGAAAAACATACAGCGGGTTTTTATATGGAACGCGAACGGGATACTTACGCAAGCTAAGGAGCTCGAGGATCTTTATAAAACGTATTCAATAGATATTTCCCTAATCAATGAGACCCATCTAAACCTAGAGAAAAATATCTACTTTTACGGACACATTATTTATAGAAACGATAGGCCCAAAGGCAGGGGAGGAGGCACGGCTATCTTTATCAAGACCCATCTACCTCACTACCCACACAATTTTCAAAACCTCCAGATTATAGAAGCCACGGGAATAAATGTAAATACCAGCGGCGGGAGTTTCCAGTTTGCGGCCATATACAAACCCCCGACTAAGACGCTACTACCACAAGACCTAGACGTAATCACCGAAGCAAACAAACTGTTTTTTGCGGGCGATCTTAACTCAAAAAACACCATTTGGAACACGACTACGTAGTTGTTGCCCCTGACGAACCTACATTTTATCCATCAAACTACATACAAAGACCCGACATCATAGACGTGTCACTCACCAACATTGGTGTAGCCGCTGAGGATATGACGGTACTAAAGGGGCTGGATTCCGACCACAATTCTATATTGTGTGAAGTTAAAATTTACACCAACTTTGAAATAAGGGGACTCAAACAAACAACAGCAACTTGTGACTGGGACGAGTTTAGGCGGACATTATAGAATATTTTACCAGAAATACAGGATGTAGATTCAATAGAACAGGCTGACGCTACATTACAACTCTTCACGACCACGGTGCAAGAAGCCTACAGGGCAAACACCACTAGGACACCCATACAACATGACCTCCGACAAGAGTACCCAGATCTGGACTTTCTTATAGCCCAGAAAAGGAAAGTGAGAAGGGACTGGCAGACTTACAGAACCCCACACCACAGGACGACCTACAACCGACTCCGAACCCAAGTGAAGATGAGAGTCAAGGACATCAGACGACATAGATGGGACTCATGCGTCAATGAGGCCGCACTTAATAGAGAAAAGTTGTGGAAAGTAATACGACAACATAGGGGGACTACCAGGAAAAAGCTGAAGCCATCGCTGTGGTTCTAGAGAAATAATTCAAACCTAGAGACTAGCCAAGAGATCACGACTTTACCAGAGACAGTCAGGGATTATCTGGAAGAACCAAACGACACTAGGACAGAATTAATTACTCTGGAAGAGCTCACTACCACTATAAAGGAACTACCTAGGAACAAATCGCCAGGACACGACTACCTGACTAACGAGTTACTAAAACAAATGCAAGGGAGAGCGGTACTAGCGTTATTGACCCTACTTAACTCGCTACTGACGCTCTGCTATTTTCCGGATGACGAAGTTGGCTTGAGTAATAACAATCCCCTAACCTGGAAAGGACCCGATGTGCCCTCAGAACAGAAGACCGATAGATTTACTCACGTCCCTTAGTAAAGTTTACGAGAGAATAATACTCAAAAGACTGAAAAGAATAAACGATAGGCTAGGTGTTATTCCAAACCTTCAGTTTGAATTTAGAGACCACCATACCACCACCCATCCCACAATAAACATAGTAGAAGATGTAACAAAAGCATTTAAAGATAAAAATAATACATAATAGCAATTTTCTTAGACGTCAAGAAAGCTTTCGACAAAGTTTGGCTCCTTGGTCTCATTCAGAAATTAATCAAATTCAACTACCCAAAATGGTCAATTTTCTTGATAGCCAGATTTCTCAGACGGAGTACGTTCCAGGTGGCTATGGACGGCCAGAGATCGAAGACACATACCATTAGAGCAGGGGTACCACAGGGTTCAACACTAGCATCACACTTGTACAACATTTATGTAGCAGACATTCCCACTCACAATCAAGTTCAGGTTAGACTTTTTGCCGACGATACTATGCTATATGTAGCCAATAAAAACATAAATTATGCATCAATTGCAATGCAACGATACCTCCTCCTCCAGGACTGGCTCTCAAACTGGAGAATTAAAGTAAATCCCGCCAAATCAGCAGCCATAATCTTAGCTAAAGGTAGGATACCGCTCCCCGCCCCACTTAACCTATTTGATACAGAGATCCCACTCCAAGACGAATTCAAGTACCTTGAGATCACAATAGCTAGAAATCTCACCTGAAGGAGTCATATAGATAAGATCAATGCCAAAGTAATTGTTAGATTCATACAACTGTACTCATTGTTCAGAGGAGGGCAGCTCTCAATTCCCACTAAAATATTATTATACAAACAAATAATCCAACTCATAATTCTTTATAATTGTGTAGTATGGAGCTATGCCTCCAAAACAAACACTAGCAAACTTCAGGTAACTCAAAACAAAATATTAAGGACACACACGGGGGCAAACAGACGCACTAGAATAGCCGACTTTCACACGATGACAAACTACCGCCAACTGCAGGAAATCTACCAGGACAGAAACAATAAGTTCTACGACCAGACCGAAACACATGAGAATGAACTTATTAGAGGACTCTGACAGTACGACCCGACTGAACCACGACACCATAAACGACCCAGGCTGGCGTAGTTGAGCATCTATTTATTTTATATAAATGTCTAATATAACCTAAAACATAAAAAAAAATCAAAAAATTATAAAATCCCTAGTTGATAATCCTAGAAGAAAAAAATGTATAAAACAAAAATAGCTAGATGTAATATTCCTAGTAGAATAAAAATTTAATAATACTTGATCAACTACGCCAGACCGACAGCAGAATCGCCGACAACCTCACCATCCCACCTATCCCATCCTAGATTCGAACCTAAACCCGACCTTCACGCACAAATCTCACATTTCATGCTATTACTACCTTTTTCACGGCTGGATGCCACTGGGATAACCGGTTAGCTTTTTTACGAATCAGCCCCAGATGGGGAATGGAAATATATCACCTCCATACCAAATTCCAAGAAAATAGAATCCTACCCAACCCCCATCTCATTCCCGGACTTGACCTATTATCAACCCTCAAAGTTCACCCACAATCACCATCATACCTTAAACACACCTTCCCCCATCCAAAGGACAAAAATCCTTCTTATACCCGAGACCCAGCGCAAACACTAACAATCGCCATTTCTCATCTCATAATGTTTTGTGTTATTTATTACAGCTTCATTTTGGTTTCACTTCATAAGGTATATAATTTCAATCACGAGGTTAAGAGTCACGACAGTGACTCGGTGTACAAACAATAAATCAGCCCTTTCTCAGATGAACTAGATTGGCGCTTTTGGGTCGGGCAACAGCCTCACGGCATAGATCACTCTTTAACGCCGATAGAAATAAGGACTTAACCAACATGTAAGTGATTTTTATTTTGTGGATGAATTTTTATATGATTTTTTTAAAGTGAAAACTAGGCTTCGTCTAAATCTATTCAAAATTATGAAGAGCTTAAATATGGTTAAATTTCGAATTATATATTTATTTTTACCAAATTTAATTTCTATTAGAATTAGAACATTTTTTTGGAAACTAACATCTTTAGGTCTTAAACCTTTTTGGTCCGTGTTTGGATGGTTTGTTATCAATTTAAAATTATTTAATTTTACCTTTGTGTGCTATTTTGCACTTTCAATTCTTTTGGTATATACTTACAGTTGAAGTAAGTCTAAGCGTAACTTATAATGCATTAGATAGCTCAATCATGTTAGTTAAAATTAAATGTAGACTTGGCAGATAGGGTAGAAAATAAATAATGCTTTTCGTGTCTAAGTTTCCACCACCTCGCGGGTTGGTAGAAGAGAAGAGTAATGTTTCTAATCAACACTAGATTCAGGTGTATAGTTACGAGCAGAACTCTACCTGTTGTATTAAAAAAAGTTATGTTTTATAATAACGGCAATTCGATACATGTAGACTTTTAAGGCACGTTTAATATTATGTGTTAATAGTTATATTTTGAGTGGCTCAAGCCAATTGTGTAGCTGATAGGTTGTGTCCTTACTTATAATCTAATTTGCATATTGTTGGCAATAAACAAATTTGTTTACGTTTGTCTACATTTGAACTTATGTTTCCTAACAATTAATATTCTCTAATTTAGCGAAATGTGTATTGATCGCTTTCATTTAATATTGCTTTGTATACTGGCGAGTATTATTGAATTTATCTGCGCATTGTCTGCAATCACTTAAAATTGCATTGTTTACCTTTGAGTCTTATTTTATAATTTGATAATAAAACGGCCTTCGGGTCAATGTTAACTTCATGTAATTCTTTGCATTTATATTGAGCAAAATCCCAACTCCCTCAACGTCAATAGTCAAATGCATTATTTTACTGAAGGTTAAGTTAACTAGGTATTGGGCTTAGTATATTTGAGTGTAGGTGGCGATATCCTTTTCTAATTCTTTGCCTTGCTACCTTTGCACTATGGCTAGTTCCTTGAACCCACACAACACGTAAGTTTAATTAACTTAAGATATGGTGCATGAAGAGTGATTTTAAAAAATTTGAATTATTTTGAAAATTGCTTTAACATTTTGCTTAAAATGTATATCTGGGGAGTGTGTGAGATGATCATTACAAATCAAGCTGTAAACTTGTTTTAGGGGGGGGGGGAAATTTGGTTGTGAGTAGTTTTCCCGACAAGTTTTTTTTAATATCTAAAAAAAATGCGTATAACCCGAATGGGTAGTAAGACGCCGTGCTATTATTATTATTATTATTATTATTATATAAAAAGTATTTAGCTATTTGGTTCAAGATTGGTATCGAGAGACTATTTTACATATAAATAATAATGTATATTTATTTATATTAAACAAATTAATTTATGGGTAGTTTACCTACAAAAAATTATATAAAATTTGAATGTTTTGGAAACTAACCTTTAAGAGTGATTTCAAAATGGAAGTCAATAATAGTTTTTCGTGAAAAATAAGAACACACTTTTATTTTTAAAATAACAATTAATGTGGTTTAAAATTTATGTATAAAGAATGGTTGTTGTGATTTTCAAGATTATTACTTTTATTTTATGAGTATAAATTATATAAGTATATTTTACTAAAAACCTCTTGTTGGAAATTTTCTTCAAAGCTATAATACACAATATGATAAAAGTTTATGGAATTTTACTGTACGATTTATTTTGTTCAAGCGAATGTTAGCAAATTGTCTAGTTGTAGGAAATTTTTAAATGCCGTTGACTAATTACTTGTCTGAAATGGTTTGTTCATTGTAAGGAGCCGAGTTAAGGCGCGGGAGTGGGGGTGGATTGCTGGTACCTGAACTATTGTGTTCGGACCACCACCCCCTTACAACGAACAATTTTAAAGTGAGTTGTTTCACTTGGAAGTGTTGCTAATAGGCATTCCACGAGGGGAGAATATTTGTATAATCGTACCGGGCATGGGACTTCCCAGGGCTCAGGCCCTAGATCCAGATTCATAAGTTTAACAAATATATAGAAGATGAACAAAGTACCAAATAAAATATGAATGAAAAGCAATAAGATGCCTATCTATACAAAAGAACAATGAATGCCCAGACCAACAAGTGAGGTTTCGTACGTGGGAACTTACTGGAATTTGTTACAATTATATCATTGGTTTGGTTCAGTCTTGTCCTTCGCTTGTTAAGAAATTTAACGTTATTTATAATTTTTACATCAAAACTAAATTTGGCACTTAAAGAGAGTCTGGAAGTAAACCATAGTTCAATGTAAATACTTAATCATGTGAGTAGGCTAATATTTCAGTGTTCAGGTATGTTAATTAATTTGTGTAGGCCTACATTGCTTTTCTTTTGTAAAAGTGACAACAAAGTTTAAAAAAAAAATGTACAAACCAGAATTGGCGTATAAGCCGGGAAGAGGGGAGGCATCCCTCTTCTGCAAAGTGCTCCTCACCCCACTCCCACCTCCCACTCCTGACTGGAATATACTCCTCTCTTCACTGAAATAAGCTTGCCACCCTTTAGATTTATCTCACTCCCCTATGATATTATCGAACATGAAGCTGAAAGATCTATTTGTATCAAACTATAAATAATTTCTAGATGCATCCAATTTTCAAAAATTTGTTGGGAGAAGGATTTTTAGTGGCTTCCATTGTAAATGGCCTCATGAGACATTTAATTTTCAAAGATTTCCCAGGCGAGGACACTCCAAATAGCTTCTATAGTTATCCAATTTTCAAAAATTTACAAGGGGAAAATCACTTTAAGTAGCTTCTATAAAAGGAATCTAATTCAAGGCCAAGACCACTCTAAATAGCTTCTAGGGGCATTCAAATTTCAGAAGGTTTATGGCGCAGGACCACTACAAATAGCTTATAGAAGAGTATAATTTTAAAAGACTTCTGAATGAGGACTACTGTAAATATTTCAAAATTTATTTTTTATTTTTTGCTAACTGCCTCTTCACCCACGGACAAATAAAGTTTCACCCCATCTTAAGTGGAATATTACTAAAGAGGGTGGGTCCACACTTTAACCCTATACCGGGCCGGTTTGAGCACCTGGCGGGCTAACTGTAGCCTTTCTTAAATATATTTTACACACACACGCATTGAATATATATATATATATATATATATATTCACGAAAACTACTATTTGGCCTTTTAAAGGAGAATGATGGACAAATAGGTCAATTTTAATGAGATTTAAAGATATACAAAACTATATATATATTTATATCAATGCAGACGTCATCATTATTTTTCTTTTTGCTTGATATTTCCAGGAAAAGTAGTGCTAACATTTTATTTTGTTTCTTAATATTTCTATAGCCAATCAAAATTCCTATTCTAAAAATGTATTTCTAATCAAAAACTGTATTTCCTTCAACCAAATACAAATAGCAAAGAAGTAAAACATGTTTTTGATCTGACCTTCATGACTGTAATATTGTGAGGAAAGGCATATATTTGAATTTAAGAATGATTTATTCAGTCGTAGTTTTTTCTAACAACTATATCACATTTGAATTGATTTTTCTTCCATCTTTAACCGAAAACAGTACGTTATTTAACGCAATTTTTAATCTAGAAACACAATATTTTTAAGCGATATCCAATTTGTTTTATTAGTTAAATTTCAAATAAAAAAATGATATTAATACAACAACCAAAATAATTTGTATGTAAATTAATTTAGCTAAAAATTTAGACATTATAAAGGTAATCACACATGAGACATCTGGCCCAGAGTGTCAATGCTTTCCACTGAGTTATTTAGGTTCACTCCATGCTCAGGCTAATTTATTATTCTTAGTTTATGCCTTGAATGATCGTGTGAAATTGTTGTCATTCTAGAACTATTAGAAAATCAGTCATTAGAGAATTATCGAAGGGATTTATTCTGCCACTTGTACAAAGTTCATTTTTAACAAGGATTAAGTCTAAGCACAATGCTATGAAATTATCACTTAGCACGGATGCAACCCGTTTCGTTGGTCGAATGGCTGAGAACAGGGATGGCGAAACTTTTCCGGCCAGTGTACCACTTTCAGACTGGCTATATTTTTCTGGTAATTTCAGGCAACCTGAGAAATCAAGGGTGACATCTACTACTTGGATATTAATACTTAATAATACTTAGCAGCACGTCTTACTACCCATTAGGGTTATACGCTTAAGTACTAATTACTCTAATGGGTTGGTAAGGTTGAATATAAAGGAATCGAACCCACATTTGTGTGGAGGGAGAGTGGAAAACCATTTAGTAAAAACTACCACCAGTACACCCGAACGAGATTTGAGACTCGATCTCCCCATCCTCGGTAGACTAGCTCAAAACGAAACCAGCGCGTTAGCTCGCTACGCCACCGAGGTGGGTCCTTTGATAAGGCCCTGCAAGATAAATCCGACACATACACGAATGTATATTTGTTATCATACGCAGCATTAGCATTGGCAATGAGATAACATTCTCTCCCTTTTTATGTTGTATCCGAGATTAAAGTGTCTACTAATGTGTTTTTAATAGATGTTCAAAGCGTATATTTAACATAAATCTAATACACCACTAACATTTATTTATTTTTATTTGAGGTATTTAACGTGAATTTTTTTAAAGGAATTATTATATAAGCACACGAGAATTTCAATGAGCGAGAGCAAAAGGACATACCAATGTTAACGGGAAAGGTATTTTCACATAGCTTCCAAGGTTCATTTATTTACATGCCGCAATCGACATGGGACCTGCGGCTTTACTTACCCTCTGAAGTTAGTTTAGCTAGGATTTTTAACGTTTAAAAAAAAAAATTGTCGACCCAAACTGGGTTTGAACCCTCATTCATCGGGCCCTGAGGCGAGCACTTTATCCTAAGACCCTAGAGGTCAACACAACTTTGACACACATATTAGTGGTTTGTTGCGAATATCTAATAAGATGCCGCTTATTTTATTTATCTAAGACAATACACACCAATATAGTTGAGTACAAACATTTTACAACCTTGTACTTACTAGCAATAATTTTGAAGCTTCGTGAGTGATTTCAACATTTTCGAAACTATAAAAGAGTACGTATTGTATATGAAGATGTGTAGAAAGCAAGGGTGGGATTAGGGCAGTAAGCATAGATAAGATGTCAAACTTGGTTTCTGATGGTTGTTCTTTTATTCAAGCTGATATTTTCCCCGTGAATTCTTTATTACTAAGATATTAGAATTTATAACGCCAGACTACCCATTCAGGCTGTACGAATTTAACTTAACATAAAAGGTAGGTGTGAGAAAGGAAGAATGTATGTAGAAATTATACACCCGAATTTTGGTGGAGGGAGAGGAGTGGGGACATCATTTAGGAAGCCCCATCAACACACTTGGCCGAAATTTGAAACCCAGCCTCTTTGTCAGATCAAACGGGCTTGACGTTAAGTACACGTGTCCACCAATATGGGTCAATAGAATTTAATGTGATTAAAATTTAACTATGATTACGTTTAGATAATCATAATAATAATATGATTACTATTGTTATGTATCCAGCACTCTTTGTGGTCTGTCTATTCTATGACGAAGTGTTACGCGCCATGCGTCCATGCTACCATGTGATCGATTTAAAAAATGTGGCTGGTTAATGACCCCGTGCCCTATTGCATTTTTACCGCGAATCAACTGCCTACTACCACGCATAAAGTTGGGATAAAGTTCAGTTAAAAACACACCGGAATAATTGGGTCCAAGCTGTCGTGCTTGACTTTGACTGAAGAGACCTAGCCCCATATTATCTAGTGCATTTCTGAAGAATCTAGAGTGGTTTTCCTTGTAAAGTTAAATGGCGAAACGATCCTAAATAGCTCTGAGTGTGATCCGAAATCCCCCACCCCATCCACTAGATTCAATACAACACTTTAAGCCAGTTTCATAGTCAGACTTATGGGTCGGTTTCTAATGCGATACTGACCCTTTCCATTCGAGTTTAGGTGTCGTCTTGTATTTAACATAGCGCCGCATGAGGCGTACTAAGTCTCACTATGAAACTGGTCCTATATCAAGAAGGTTTAGGTGCTTGATTGTGAACCAGGAGTGTGAGTTTCTATATTATTCAGTACTAGGAACAGCATTTAGTGGTTCTAGCTGTTAAGAAACGAAACGTAAGGTAACACCTGGCTCTCAACCATACGAGCACGCTACGTACCCGGTAAAAATAATAACAATTAAAAATTTTAACTGCATATATGGAGTATAGGGCCGCATTTAAATCTATTCTCGTCAACAGAGTTTGTACCTTGACTTTCCGAGTTTTACTACTTCTTCATCGACGGTCCTCTGTCACGAGATCCTAAGAAATAAGGCCTTCCCCGACGTTGACGTTTTTGCAGTTTGAACAAGTATCCTGAAATGTATTGATAGCAATTAGAAATTATTTGACGCAACGCAACGTATTTGTTGTGAAAGATCCTTAGGCCCAGTGCACACATCGGTTTTTTAAACGTGCGGTGCTACTGCGGCACCTGAAAAATCAATACACACAATACGGTGAAATGACGTATAGTAGGCCTATGTATTTTGCCGCCATCATAAATGGATGTATATCGGATAAAACGTGTAGATTTTGATTTCTGGTGCATAAAATATTTTGAAGATAAAAAGGCGATGTTGGAATCATCCGTTTACTGACTCAAAAAATTCATTGGTAGCAGATTTGTTACATCTTTTGCAGATTTAAGAGAAAACACAAATAAGTTTTTTTAACTACTTTCTAATGAGCGTTCAATCATTCGATGAGCTTGCTGGAAGCATTATTGACAAGATTAAGTCCCAAGATACGTGGATGAGTCTCGCCATACCTCTAGTGGAAATGTAACTCTAAGGCAAGTTTATTTTATAACCTTTTTATTCTATATTTTCCAAACTACTTCTGACTTTGAATGTTTACTATAAAAGTATGAATCAATAAAATATGTCGAGGCAGTCCTCATCAGGGTATGGATGGATCTCGGTAGATGTGGTAGATGGAGATACGGGTTGTAAATTCAGACCAGGGCTGGCTGCTTGGGGCAAAAGAGTAGAATAAGGACGTGTTCGGGGTTCTGTTATTCTTGTAGAAGATAAGTGAGATGGAGTTTGAGGCAAATAGTTTGAATAGTGAGGCGTTGAAAATAGGGTACATATGAGGTGGCTCATATGGATTTTTGTGTGTTAATATTCAGTGTAGCCTTTCTGTGGAGGTAAATTAATTTGTGAAGTATTTTGCTAAGACAGTCTCATCCGCTTGATGATATTGAGTACTTCACAACGAAATTCCAGCTTTTGATCATCTGTGAAACCCCTCACAGATGGAAGGATACATTCAAAAAACAATCTGTTTGCATTTGGTATTGGCACTGCGGTTACAGATGAAGGAAGTGGAGCCTTTATAAACTCTATTAGAGAAGATTCTACATCAAGATTGCGTTTCCTTGAATTATGGTCATAGCGAGGAGGCTGAATTTACTTTGATCCTCCTTATGGTGTTGGAATATTTTCCTCCGATTGCTCTAAATCCTCTTGCTCGTCATCAACATCTAAGATGGACTGGATATCTGTTGTGGCACCAGCTTCTTGTAAGAACGAGCATAAATATACCTTCGAGCATAAATGCATCGTCTTCCTGAGTCATTAGCCTGTCCAGAATTATTTTTCCCCCCTCGTACGTTTGATAAAATTGTCCTTTATATTTCGCCACTTCTTGATTAATTTGTTGCCTGAAAAAGAAAAGCAAACAAATAAAGTACCTTTCAGTTTTATACATGAACATGTCATGTTTTCTCCTTTTATTACAGATACTTGGGTAGTGGATGCGATCATCTTGATCTTCACTTGACTTACAGAATTGGGCACTCAACAGTTAGCAAAATGTTGAGAAGAATTTGCAAAGCTATTTGGGAAACCTTAAAAAAAGAATCCTTTCCTAAACTGACAGAAGAACAGTGGAAAGAAATTGCTGAAGGGTTTCAAAAACGTTGGTAGTTTCCCAGTTGCTTAGGTGCCATTGATGACAAACATATAAGTATTATAAAACCAAAGATGAGCGGGTCTCTCTTTCACAACTATACAAATTATTTTTTAGTTGTGCATGATAGCAATTGCTGACGCGAATTGAAAATTCATTTATAATGACGTTGGTGATTTTGAAAATAACTCAGACAGCACAATATTTGAAAGATCTTATTTTTATAAGAAGATCGAAAATAACTAACTAAATATTCCAAAAGGACAGCGTCTCCTAGTAACTGTAGGCCCAATTATGCCCTACACGTTTATTGGTGATGAGGCGTTTGCCCTTTCTCAAAATGTAAAGAGGCCTTAGATCGGAAAAGTTATGAGACAAAAGAATCGCTCGGGCTCACAGGAATGTAGAGAGTACATTTGGCATACTTTTAAATAAATGGAGAATTTTCCAAAAAGCTATAAACACAAACTTGAATTTTGCCATAATTTTAATAAAGACATGTTGTGCTCTCCACAATTTTTAGTATCTAGATATGGGATCAACATTCAATAAGAATTGAGTGTACAAGGGTTTTTTGAGGACCCTAAAGATCACCTATTCAGTCAACTCAAGCAAGAAATAGGTTGGCTGATTATTTTGTTTCTGATTTTGGCAGCGTCCCTTGGCAAACAAATTATATTTAAGGGCTTTTAGGGAACAAACTATAGACTTAGCATATTCTATAGACTTAACACATTCTACCAAAGGCTTGAACTGTAACCATTGTACAATAATGAACAATACATATGATATATTGAACAACAGAATCGCACAATCTTTGTATAATTGTGTATCACAGCTTCGAAGCAATTATAAAAATACTAAGGTTTTGAGTAAACTAACCTTAAAGAAGTTTCTTCATAAAAACAAATACATCATCATGTCAATAACCATAAACATTATTTATACATAAATTTTAAACCAAATTTTTATGATCTGTTTTACAAATTTCAAATTTTCAAAAATAGATTTTTTGTGACCACCCTCATATTAGTTTAAATTTATAAAAATAAAGGAATATGCTTATTTATCATGAAACTCTATCCCAATAACCAATATGAACTCAACATTTAAGGTAAACTTCAAGAAATTTCTATTTTTCCATAAGTTGCCGTAAGTAAACTACTCTTAAATTACTTTATTTAAAAATATAAACATAGATTATTTTTTATCATGTGAAATAGTTCCCCAATACCAATTGTGAACAAAATAGTTACAGCTAATTTAGGAAAAAATAATAATTTTTCAATAATGAGTCATCATACGCCTGTTTTTACTCCAAAGGCTAGTATACAGTGTTATTTGTAATGTCAAGCATTCCCAAGCTACCCATTTGTAACCAAATTGCTAGATTCATTTTTTAAATATTTCAGGTTTTTGAAAAATCAGTCATTTGTAAACTACCCATAAAAGAGTATTTAGCCAAAAACCCGTATACAGTGTTATTTGTTATACCACATTATATCCATATGTACATTTTTTTTAAAGTAGATGAAGTCATTTTCTAAAAATTTAGAATTGGAAAAAATCATTAATCAGTAAACTACCCTTAATTTGAAGGCTAGGGTCAAAATAAAAAATAAAAATGTCCATATGTATAGCCCTATAAAATTTAAATCTCAAGTTTGAATAAAATCAATCCAACAGCTTTGGATCCGTGGCCAGAAACAGACAGGCAGACAGACATGGGGTAACGTAGAAATTTTTAAGCCATTTTTGGGGGTTCGGGTCTAAATAAAACTAAGGATTTATAGAACACTCGAAAGTGATTTTGTCATTATTACAATACTTTCTCTTGATATGAGACAGTAAAAAGGGGAATAATGTACTTACAAATTTCATTTTTATCCCTGTCGTCTTTCTCGTCTAATCCTTCACAAAACATCCGACAAACATTAATCCATGCACGCCTCTTCTTGGTTCGGTCATGGTACTCCTCTGCAGCGACATTACAAATTTCAGGATAGTTTCTCACTTCACCAATAAAATGTTCTATAGCCAACTGTTCAAAATCTTATCCCATCGTTTCACGTTTCACGGCAAAAAAATTGGATGTGTGCACTGATCAACATACAACAAGGTACTGAGAGACCGGAGTTGCGTTTACGGTACCGTTGAGGCGTAGTGGGGAACTACGGCACAAAATGCACGCACGACGAACGTGCGATGACGCAACGTTGCCGGAGGTATGTGTGCAGTGCCCCAGCTAATTTATAGTAAACTTAACCAAACCGTAATTCTGGTGCCGCTGCGTCACCACACGTTTAAAAAACGGACGTGTGCACCGGCCTTTACGGTGGATTCACACGTTTGCCGATAAACTAGCGCAGAATAGAAACGTGGTCACGTGACGAGTTCCAAGCCAATCACGAGATTTTCGCCTTGTCGGCGAGCTGTTCCGCTAAAGTTCAACTCATATCTACTCTGTCCGCTCTGCCCGAGACGTTCGGCGCAGGAGAACCAATCCAATTCCAAAACCAATCAAATCCTAAAATCAACCATCTCAAATCAGTGCGCATGCGCTGTACAACCAGAAGCTAGCAGACAGCTTTGTTGGCCGTTGTGAAGAGATTTGAAATAACCAGTTAATGTGAAGCGTGTGTATCGGTGTATTGGATTGTGTCAAAACACCGAATTATAATTTGAAAACTTCCAAAAATGGGGAAATATAGGCCTATTTCTACGTCATATTACAAAAAAGTACTATATTGTATTAATGTCAATTGTCAGTTTTAAAATACATTTTAAATTATTTTTTAATAATGTGTGAATTATATTGTGTGAGTCCGATAGCTGCGCGGTTTGGTTGCTATGTGTGTTCCGAAGAAGATAAATATAAGCCGCCCCAGCTTTGTAATGCCGGGATAGCGATCAACTTAACGTTCACGTAACGTAACAACTCAAGCAAAACACACAAAATGGATATGGACTGTTTGAAAATATATATTTACGTCCTACTTTCCCTTCGGGTTATACGCCTATGTTCCAAACCCTTCCTTCACCTCTGACAAGACATCTTGTGAATGTGGGGAATGCCAGGCCGCCACCGTGGTTCGGATTCCACGTTAAACTGTAGGTCCTTCATTTCATCTCACAATCACCTTACCATTACACATTAGCGTAAGTGCGTATAACCCGAACGGGTAGTAAGACGCGGTGCTAATAATAATAATAATAATAATAATAATAATAATATACGCCTATGTACTAATTATATCAATTTGTTAAGGATTAGGAAGGACGAAATTAGAGGAAGTGTACCCGCATTTACGTGGAGGGAGAGTGGAAATCTATTTAGAAAAACACACCCTCAGTACACCCGATCTCCCCATCTTCAGAAGTCTAGTCTATTGCGAGAGTATCACCTTTTAGACTATGCAGCCACCGAAGTGGCGAAAAAACTATTTAGAACTATTTAGTTGCCGATTAAACTTTGGCCGACATGTTTCGGTACGTGTGTACCATATTCATAGCGCAGGGTCGTCGTGCGAGAACACATTCAATACATTAACTGTGTTCTCGCACGACGACCCTGCGCCATGAATATGGTACATAGGTACTGAAACATGTCGGCCAAAGTTTAATCGGCTTCTAAATTGCTGACACTTTCCCAAGGAGTAACGGGACTCAAATCAAGTTAAGACTTCATATCTCTATTTAAACACTGGACTTTATTAATAGCTTGTTACGTTTTAAGCCTTATGTCATATTAATTATATTTCTTGTAATACAATATTTTCACTTGGTTACTCCATTCAAATTTGCCATCTTAATGTTTAAATATTAATTGTATTGTTCCTCAATTCATTTCTGTTATTAATTATTTTAATATGTTTTCATGTATTTATTCTTCTGATTGATGGTCACCATTTGACTTGATAATGTTATGTCACGATTATTTTTAATCATATTATTTCTATCTCATATATTTTAGTGTTATCGAAAGCACTGCTTGAATTTTTATCAATATTAAATATTTATAATTTTAACTTGTTAATTACTTTTAATTTTTTTTATTATTTTATTTTGTATACTATCCTTTTACCTCTTTATTGACCTTAAGATTTTTTCAAAGTCTTAACCTGTAGATAAGTTTAAGTTAAGTGAACTGCATCGTGATGGCTTACATTTAAAAAAAACGAGGAAAACCGATAAGTTACGTGAACATAACGAAAATGTTAAGTTGATAGCGATCCCAGTATAATACTATAAATCTTAATAAGAAACTAATGATATCAGTCTATTTAGGAGGCGGCGACCTACTTGCATATACTGTCCGGCCCTAGAATTACTCCAGCTCACGGTAGACAAGAGATGGCTCAAGTACGTCATATTATCCAGCTCAAAGGCAGTGTTACATAACCCACCAACCAATATTCTCGAGAAAGCTTTTACCTAATGAATGATGGGTTTAAAAAAAGTAGCTATGGACAGAGAACTTCCATGTCCATGTTCGTATTATTTATAAAGGTGTTGGTTTTTTCTCTCTCATAGCAGAGTGAGGTCAGGTCAATTTGATGCATGGTTGTAATAAGCAATTAAAAAGCTTTTTTTTTCCACTACGTCTTAGCACCCGCTTAGGTTATTTGTATTTAAAACAATTACACTAATGAAATAGGGATGAAAACCGTAGACATTTAGAGGAAATGTACCCACGTTTGTGTGGAGGAAGAGAAGGAAACCATTTGATAAATACAGCCCTAAGTACAACCAAAAAGGATTCAAACATTGATCACCCTGTCACCACCAACCCGGTTTGACTCTAGAATGACGCACTAGACTTTGAAACCATCGATGCGGCTATTTGAAAAAGATTATGATGGTAGAAGTTTAAGTAGGTAGAAATGTTTATGGTGCATATAATCATGTACAGTAGAGCCGTATTATCCGACCTAAACGAGAGGATATCCGAAATGTCGGATAGTAAGGAAATAAGGGGAGGGGCTTGGACAAAACAAATAAAATTAAATGGAAGTTCAGAATAGGTATGAAATAAGGATTAGTAATTACTCCATAGTAAGGATGTGCGAAGTCCACTTCTTCAATTCAAAGAGGTAACCTGGTGGTCTAGGGGTAAGGTGTCGGACTTCTGTGCTGGGGTCCGGGGTTCAATCCTCGGTCCCGGAAAAGATTTATTTGATTACCAAACCCTTCCTTCACCTCTGACAAGAAGTGTATTAATCACAACTTGTGACGGGGTGGAATGTCAGTTTTCCACCGTGGTTCGGATTCCACGTTAAACTGTAGGTCCTTCATTTCATCTCACAACCACCCTACCATTACACATTAGCGTAAATGCGTATAACACGAACGGGAAGTAAGACGCGGTGCTAATAATAATTCAATTCGAAGTGAACTCGAATCGAATAAATAAAATATTCTCGAGTTTGAATCGAAGTTGGAATATTTCTTTTAGTTGTTTTATGCTTGAAAAAATTGTGGTTATTTATATTTATTTATAAACTAAAATTACTTGTGCAATGTTTTATTACAGAGTTGTTTGTGATATTTCATATTAGTTTGATAAATCAAGCTATTATCACAGCATGCGATTCAATTTCTTCAGATTGTTTCCATATAAACATTAATTTGTAACGTACTTAACAGTTCAAACATCATTGGATTATTTTAGCTGTCAATATTTTTATTGACAAAGCTTCGAAGCGCAGTTGAAGCTGATGTTTGTTTCGAAGCTTCGCATACCCTTACTCCATAGTATAACTTATGCAATTTATTACAATAATAATAATAATTAATTTAAAGAGAACAAAGGATTTTATATTAATTAAATGTAACTTTAATTATATATTGTAGGCCTAGCATTCAAAATTATGGTCGTATACGTAGGTTTTTTAATCGACGCATATTAACCTGTTTACCATTAAAGAAACCATTAAGGATAAACAGCCCTCAGTAGTCCCGAACGGGATTCGAGCCCCGATCTACCTAAAAACAGCAAGCCAGTCTTACACCAGAGTGACGCCCTAGAACTAGACCATTTGTCCACTGAAGCGGGTCTTATTCGTAGGTATAACTTTATAACAACATAAGAAAATACCAGTAGAGAGCACTGCGCTACATATTTCTCCCCGCGTATTCAAGATACATAGTATTTGTAGCTATTCGAATAAACATAGGATTATTCAAACAGCAACATGTCCTCGAAGAAGTTCCACCAAGTGACATTTTACTGCCCTGTCATGCCCATTAAACTTATAAAACTAGATGCAACTGTGTTTAGTGATTGTATATCCTGTTGATAATTATTATTATTAGCACCGCGTCTTACTACCCATTCGGGTTATACGCACTTACGCTAATGTGTAATGGTAGGGTGATTGTGAGATTAAATGAAGGACCTACAGTTTAACGTGGAATCCGAACCACGGTGGAGGCCTGGCATTCCCCACATTCACAAGATGTCTTGTCAGAGGTGAAGGAAGGGTTTGGTAATCAGATAAATCTGCGCCGGGACCGAGGATTGAACCCCGGCCGCCAGCACAGAAGTCTGACACTTTACCCTAGACCACCAGGTCACCCTGTTGATAATAATAAACATAATATATGCATTCAAATGATTATCCCTTTGTATACGAGGCTCACAGACATAGTTAAATACGATGGTGTGTATTAGCATATCTCCTTGTTTTATTGAGTTTCACCTAGCATACAACGCTAAATTATTTGTTACAACAATGGACACACAGTTTTTAATAAGATGAGGAAACATGTCACACATCTCCCCAGACTTTGGCCGACATTTACTAATTACCAGCATAATTTATACTCAGTATGTCCATTAAACTAAAAACCCCGTCTACTACACGTCCGATCTATCTGCATATTTGTGTGGTAGCGATAATATACTTATAATTTAAATAAACTGTGTCCGCATTTGCGCCAAGGAAGAGTGGAAAACCAATTGGGAGGGAGAGACTACACACAGTCGTCCCCTCCAGTTGCTAAATGAACCAGACGAGGTCGAGACTTTTTTGCGCCCACTGATGCGGGTATTTTGAGTAAAGTGTGTATATTGATATGACACAATGTGGTGTTAAATATTGTTTTAACATAGCCTACATTCATATCCCCCTTATTTAGCGAATCTATAGAGGCAAACTCGGTTTTACCCCCATTATAACACGAAAACTTTACGGTAAATTTTCCCTCATTTCTCATTACACATTCGAAGCATGAAGGAATAAAGAAGGTAGAATGTAGAGGAAGTGTAGAGATATTTACGTGGAGAAATAATGGAAAAGCATTCACGAAAATACCCTAGTACATCTGACCAGGTTTCAAACCACGATCTCCTCATCATCGCCAATCTAATATAATTTGAGTGTGACGACTTTAGATCATGTGACCACCGATGTAGCTACTTAATAGATGTATACATTATATTTAAAAAAGTATTGATATATTTTATATGTTCTTACTCGTTTACAGATTCGCTGTCGAGCACTTTTTTCGAAATGTTTTAACGTGTCATTCCCTTGGTCCACTTTAAACTTAATCCATCTCGACGTTTATCTAAAGGCCCGTTCGCACGGAGCGTGTTTAGACAGATTCGGCTCGTAGATTGCATTATCACAGGTCGTGGGACCGATATATACGCGTTGGCTTGGAACGGCTCGGGCGTTGCGGCGAATTGTCGGTAAATGCTTGAAACATCAAACGCCTGTGGTTAGTCTGATGAGCCAGTAGAAGGGATGGCCTAAACCGTGATTTTGAGATATCGGTGATCATCGTGACCGTGATTGTAAAATATCGGTGATTTATACCAGTGATTATTCACGGTGATTGGTAGTCACAGTGTTTTGTCGACATATTTTTTCGCGGTCTCAGTTAGTTGCTGTATCGATATTTTTCCCCAGTCACCGCTCTTTAATATACTTGTAAAACTGATGTGTTTGTCACTCCTGTTTTCTAGTTCAAATAAAAGCCTACCATTTATAACAATTTTGAATTATTCGCCCCGTGATGGACGCCATTTATATCATTATGCTATTTTGTTGATGATAATTGCCCCGTGTTTGGGCAGTATTTGTACCATTGAAATAATACACAATTATTAGGTTAGATGGGATTTTAATATCACTATTGTCTTGATCGTAAAACTGATCATGTCATTGACAATTTCGAGACGCGACTAATAAATAACACGACCATACGTATCGAAGGCTGTAGTGACAGACACAGTCACAGTGAGGGTGCTAGTGTCAGGGCTAGTGAGCCAGTGCCCATTTATTTCACCACGCCTAGTATATAACTCTCTTCGAAAGAACTTTCTAAAAGGTGGTGTTAAAAAAAATTAAAATAAAAAAAATCTCGATGGCAGTAGAATGCCCGAGAGCCGGAAGATGCCTCAAATTACCGTTTAAAATTTCTATTCGATCTTTCCAGAACAGGAAGTTATTATTTATTAAAAACCTTAAATTGTCATATTGACTCAACTAACGTCACGCACTCTGACGTCACTTGTCAGTGGCTCATGCCTTCTTAGAAGAAGAAGTGCTTTAAGCACCACGTAATATACTATATAATTTAAATAAAATAAGATACGTTTATAAAATTAGGACGATATTATTGTCAATGCTCTCACATATTCTTTATGAGCAGGTCAGTAACATTACACATTCTCGTCACTAAGTGTTAACAAACTAATGTGTTGGACCTTAGATAGAAACACAGGGTTGCCAACTTTCCGCTTTCTAGAGACTAATACATAACAGATTTATTTTTTATTACCAAACCCTTCCTTCACCTCTGACAAGACATCTTGTGAATGTGGGGAATGCCAGGCCTCCACCGTGGTTCGTATTCCACGTTAAACTGTAGGTCCTCCATTTCATCTCACAATCACCCTACCATTACACATTAGCGTAAGTGCGTATAACCCGAACGGGTAGTAAGACGCGGTGCTAATAATAATAATAATAATAATAATAATAATAATAATAATAATATTTTTTGTTAAACTCAAAAAAAATCACCTTGGGAATGAACGAACTGAGAACAAAGACAAACTTTGAGGAATATTAATATACAATATTGCTTTATAAAATGTAACTTATTATTTTTAATAAACACAACTATACCTGCTTTATAATATATAATTGTTATGTTTGGGTTAGAAAAGTAAATTTGAGAAAAATCCAATAAAGAATATTTATTGGAATATGAGAATTAAGGACATAGACCACTACTGCCTGCGACTGTGGGTAACCACATCGCCAGACACCAACCGATATTTTGAGAGTCACGGTCAAAGCTTCCATACTGGACTGCTCAGCTGTCGCCGGCTGGTGAAAGTATCGCTAAACACCGATCAATGATACTTTTGAGGTCCAGTCACTGGGAGAGACAGTAATCAAGGAGCAACGGTGAAAAAAATCACCATCAGTGAAATATCGCCCATCTCTAGACAGTAGGGGCTCGGGCACGACTAGTGCAAACCACGCGTCGTGGAAATGGTTAGTCTCGTAAATTTACAAACCACAAGCCATTCGAGACTTGCCATACAACAGGTCGTGGGAACAAGGCTTACGGCTATGTTTACACAGTCGAAAAATTGTCTTCACCCTTTTTCGTCGTTACAATGTGTTCAATAAGTTCGAATGTGTGTACACAGTCAACATCACGACAAAACTGTGTTTCAGCAGTTGAAAAGAGTTGTGGAGCGCCACAACATTGTGACGACTTCTTTGTCTTACGACTTGGATGCGCCTAGTGCGAACAACTGGATCTGTGTACACCTGCGACAATTCTGTCATTGCTCACCAGATTGTGCTTGGACGTTGCCCATAACGTCAGTCAAGTTTAGGAATAAATATCACATATAGTGCCTATCTATCTTTCGATCGTACTCGTTCTCCAATTGGTGTCCTGCTGAGAAATTGATTGTCCAACTAGATCCAAAAATTCTCCAAAACTGGAAACATTCTATAGTAGGGAAAAAAACTTATCGGAATAGTTCATATAACGCTCAAAACTTGTATAAAACTTTCCAAATGAAAGTCTTTCACTGTAAAGAGGGTGTAGTTAAAATTGACGTTCGCATCCTCGTCGTTTTCTATTGTAGGTTACAAGAGTAAAAATAGCACCTACTTCTACGTCCATTATGATAATAGATGTACCATATAATATATAAGTTTATGAAACTTGTTTATCCTGGCAACAAATATGTTCCCTATAAACACAAACACCAACGACGCGACTGTTTCGATTGAGATAGAGGTTCGAATCTCATTCGGGTATACTGAGGATTTATTTATTTCGTAATGTCCCCTACCCCCTCCACGCAAATGCGGGTACACTCTCTAAATATAACCTTTCTTATCCCTAAAACCATTAATGTAATTAATAAATAAGGGCATAACCCAAACGGGTAGTAAAATTGGGTGTTAAAATCAGTATGCTCTTATTAGAAACATTATTTTAGAAATGTTGTTCAAAATGGGTATTTAAGTTGAGTTTTACTTGATAAATACCAATGCATACTGGTTTTTTTTATACAAATTATTTCAAGGGTAGTTTAAACTAATTTTTGAATGTGTTGCTTTAAATTTAAACCAAATTAGAAAGTATGTGCAATTGTGTAGCACCATTTATTTATTTTGCGAAGTGTCACGTCCCATTTACACATTTGATAATACATGTTCCTGTATCTGTATTTGTTAATTTGATAATACAGCTACTGTATGTATCATACTAAATTACTCGCTGATCCTGCAACTGCTCCAAACTATATCACGGCCAACGCCCTTCCGCCCCTACCAAGCACCATCACTCAACTCTCCCATAAATGACACGAGTTAGCAATACAAAGATAATAATTAGAGTAGAACAATTATAAGAGCGTTGGCGACGTTATTTACAATTAGTTAAAAAAATTATGTTTGCAAAATGAAACAAGTTAATTACTTTATGATATTTAGAACTCGAAAGTTCACTGACGCACTTACCAAAGTACGCCACCTATCCTTATCCAGTCAAACTATCTCTTTTCAGTTACATTGTAATATTAGTAAAATAATAAAATACTCATGTAATTTGGGAAGAGAATACTTATAAGTAAAAAATAAAATTGCGTACAGCCCTGTTAAAGAGAACGGTGAACTAGGGGGTTGTGGGGGTGTAAAATACAATAATACATGTAGTCTTTTAACCATACGACCTTCGGATACCCGGCATTGCGTTTTATCAAACATACTATACAATAAGTTTATAGGAATAAAATAATAGTTCTGTAATTTATTGCATCGTTTATACCATACTGGTGACCTGGTGGTCTAGGGGTAAGGTGTCGGACTTCCGTGCTGAGGGTCCGGGGTTCAATCCTCGGTCCCAGCACAGATTTATCTGATTGCCAAACCCTTCCTTCACCTCTGACAAGGCATCTTGTGAATGTGGGGAATGCCAGGCCTCCGCCGTGGTTCGGATTCCACGTTAAACTGTAGGTCCTCCATTTCATCTCATAATCACCCTACCATTACACAGTAGCGTAAGTGCGTATAACCCGAATGGGTAGTAAGACGCGGTGCTAATAATAATAATAATATACCATACTGTAGAAGTATAGAGTAATTATTATTAAACCTTATATGATGATGGAACTGCAATTTTTATTGGATTTAATTTGGGTTTGGATCCCGACCCTTTAACCCCCTGTTTCTTTACTTTTCGACATTTCGCTTATCCGGCTAACTGTAGATTACGTTTAGGTCGGATAATCAAGACTAACAAATATAATTTTACAATAAACTCAAATTTTCAAAAATTAGTTATCAGTGAACTGCCATTAAACGATTTTTTCTACAAAACAACACGTGCACGCTGTTGTTATAAATGTAAAAAAATACACCAGATGTCCATTTTGAACAAAGTCGCTAAAGTAATTTTCAAAAAATCATAAATATGAGTAAATTAGGAGTCCGTAAACCACCATTAATTTTAAAGATTGAATTTAAACCACGGTTTTACCAAGAGTGGTGGCCATATTAAAGCTAAATATCATGTATGAACGATTTCCATGAAACCGTTTTGACTTTAGAGCCAAGTACAGATGGATAGAAAATCCTGAACAGTAATTATTGTAAATACCATAATTTTTTATTTATTTTTTTAGTTTAGTTTAGAACGACATTATTCATCAAAATTTCAAAAGGAAAAAATGTATATGATTACACTATTTTCTCTACGTGAGAGAGTTAAAATGGCGATAACGTCAATGAAAAATTTCTAAGTTGACTTAGAAAGTTATTTTAGAGTGACTCAAAGAAACTTAAATGATTTAAAAAAGAGAGTATAGTGAAAATTAAATAAATATTAAATCTTAATTTTAACTTAACTATTTCTAGTTTATATGCATGCATGCGTTAGAGTGGGCAACATTTATTCGTCATTTTCCAATATTCTCCGTCTCAAAATAATGTTGCCTATTAAAACCTTTGGCAGAGGCATACATAAATTATCAAATGCTGGCATCAGACAAAATGTATATGCAACGAAGTGAAAGTGCTATTTAACAATATTACAATCATTCAAAATCAGTGTAAATTTGTAAAAAAAAAAGCTTTTTTAACAAAAACATTCTGAAAATTACGCTACGTTTGGCATAGATTGTAACTGCCAAAGTTTATAGTGGTAATAGAATGTAGCTATGCTGGTCTGACAGGTCTTTTGTACAATGATGAGTGAACAAAATCGAGCTCAGTAAGTTCAGTGCGACGGTAAAAGGAATATTTTACCGAGCAGACAGTGACAAAAATAGAGTCTAAGCAAATTTTGCTGTGTTCATTTAAACACCATCAATAGTCACCCCGCCTCTTGGACTTACCCCCCTTTCTAGTCCATCCTCTCAAAGCTCTGGGATTGGACGACCACCCATGATCGGAAAGCCTACCTTTTTGTCAGATCGGTGTTTCTTCAGATTATCTTATTTTTAGCTCATTTGATCTTCCTTCATTGATCATCCTGTACTTCATACTAGATAAAAGTCAAAACCCATATGACCAGGTTGGTATCATACATCATATTTGATAATCCGTAATCAATCGTGTAAATGCATAGTAAGAAACATCATCATGATTTAGGATATTAAAACCATATGTTTTGATCAAAACTATGCACCAATATAGGATCATCCCTCATTAATCTAAGTCATTACGACTATTCAGAATTATGGATTAATATAAAATCGTAACTCATTTGTCAAATTCATTATGAACAATCTGAATTATGCATCAAGATAGGATCGTTCCTCATAGGTCAAAGTCATGATGAACAATCGGAACTATTCATCAATATAGGATTAACCCTCATTGGTCAATTTCATTATGTTCGATCAGAGCTATGCATCCTACTCTGTGCAGTATTATCAATCTAAGTCATGATGCTTGATAAGAACTATGAATCATATTTATATATATCCTTCACGAGTGATACTTACACGATATTCATACTTAATCTCTGACATAACCAGTGATCGTCCTTGATTGTTAAGTGCCCTGTCTGATACTTATAATAATAGGCTGAGCTTTGGCTAAGTCAGTGTACTCGAACGGATCAGAATCATGCATCACAACCAGACATTGATGAATTACGCCATGCAAGATTCGTTTACTACTCTATATATGCTGATCCCTAAGTCATTTTATACTTGATCACCAATCTTTGATTGTCAACATCAAGTACTTGTGAAATCGATCAATTTCATGCGACCCGCCTCGGTGGCGTAGTTGGCTAACGTACTTGTCGTGCTGAGCTCGACTGCTAAGGACGGGGAGAGATCGAGGTTCGAATCTCGGTCGGGTGGAACTGGGGGTGGTTTTTTCTAAATGGTTTTCCACTCTCTCTCCACGCAAATGCGGGTTCACTTCCTCCAAATTCAACTTCCCAATTCCTAATCCATAGCGTAATTAGTACTTAAAGCGTATAACCCGAACGGGTAGTAAGACGCGGTGCTAAATATTATATTATTAATTTCATGCGTGTTATCGATTAGATGAGCCATCACCCAATTAGTCATAAGATCATCGTTCATGTCTGATAAATAGTCCCGCATAATATTGATCAGAGTCATGTAACATTGCCATCCACCAAACTGATCAGTAATGCTAGATATCGATCATAGCTATGAATCATTCATGATCTATCTTACCAATATTTATACTTGATCATCATTCTTTGATCGGAACCAATTAGATCTATGCTTCGCTCAACAATTCAAATCAGTAAGGTGTGGCCGAGACCTATGACTAAACGAGGGATGCCTGTTCATATAATTATAAAAATAAATTATAAATAGAGGAACTATGAACATGATATGAATTCATTTCCCAAACTTGACGTTCCTAATGTAGCCTATAGGTTCATTCACCTTATCTTGGTAGAGAAGAGTTATTACACTTATGGATATACAGACTCCTATTTCACTAGTATTAGGTTTGATCCTTGCCAAGGAAACCGTTTTGAGGTTTAGATAAACATCAAACATCAATGACTGCTATCTCCCATAGTTAAACAGATGTGAAATCATAGGTCAATCACGTATAGACCGATCCCAAGCTGTCACGGTGAAATCACTGTCCCGAAACATCCTATTTAATCATACCTCATTGGTTATAGTTATAAGACACTAATGTATTAGAGTCAATGATTCGAAGATTTATTTAATCGTCCTTCATTAAACATAACATACATCATACATTATCGAATTCATAAGACATGTATTCATCGTTCATTGATTGAAGACGAACAAAATAAAACAGTTGATCGATCCTAATGGATAAAAGTTATCCTTATAGATATTTAATCTCTATTTATCGATTGGAGAAATGCTTCCTCCTATCTTCGTCATAGTTTGAAATACTTACCCTTCACTTCAGACTTGTCCAAACCAGCCCCCTTTTCTTACTTTATGTTTTGAAAACTTAATCCACTTCACTTGAATAAATAGGGCACGTGTAGCCCGAATGATAGTAAGACGAGGTGCTAAAACAAACAAACAAAAAAGGAAATCCAGTTGAATAGAGCGAATAGCTCCAGACGCGTAAATCACAAATGGATTGTGTATGGTGGAAATTTCAAATGCCTGATGGAAGGCCAATGTGGGTTGGTGAAAACAATCTATATAATCGAATGCGATTTTCCAGAAAATTTCTCCACACATCCCCACTACATGTGTCTACTCTATCCACATCTGAAGCCGTGGTCCCAACTGCTGATCACTGGTGACTCAATCCTGGGAGTCACGTTTATTTGCTCAGCACTCATCATCTCGATGACCGCGATATCTACTGTAACTGGATTTCAATACATGACGTGCAGGATCTGGCAACTCAGCAGAGACGTCACCTGAGGTCATATCGCTTCTAAAACCATACGGAGCGCTCCCACCCCTGCACTCGACTGCTGCAATAAAGCTGGTGTATATATTAGTCTCTGATACTGGTACTGTGGCGGCAACTACACGCTCTACTAGCATAGCAAGTTCAATTTAAGACAGTGCCCCAATCATTTCATCCAGACTTACAATATATATCACGGATTTGGCAGGATTCTAGTACAGGGCTAGGGGGAAGTCACTAGCTTCTATACTATGAATAAGCCGGTCACAAAAAAAAATCATTCCGAGACTTTGGATTAATCCGGGGGTGAGCCTCCATCGTTAAGCACCGCAGATCAATCTCTAGTGTTGCTAAACGCCCATTCCTCTGGCGGAAAACGATACCAACGCAGATTTATTTAAATCCGTAGGTGATACTCAAAATAGTCGTAAACTTCACAGAAAATTTCAAGAAGTATTGTCTGTCCTCGTCTGGGAGCGAGAGGTACACGCTTTGTTCTTCCTCAGCAAGCATACTTATAACCTGAACAGTTAGTAAGACGCAGGGATTTAAAAAAAACGTACGAGATAGTACCAAAAACGGACCTGCGGCCAGGAGATTGATAGTAAAAGCCAGTCTTAAAACGATTCATCCATATCCCCGTTAAATTTGGACGGAAACAGGGCTGAACTAGTCATAGCTATATATTCCATATTATTACACACTATAGACCTCCGCAGTAGACTGCAGCACTGCCCTTATGGTAGAACCTTGTGCTACTGCAAGTTTAGAATTGCTATTACATGGCGTCTACTGTACAGACGAGACTACTAAGTACTAACCCCGATGGGATTTCAAGAAGTGTTATTGGGTGCAATGCAATCTAGAGTACAGCCTCCTAGGCCAGAGATCAAACTAACTTAGGTGACCCGCCTCGGTGGCGTAGTTGACTAACGCGCTTGTCATGTTGAGCCCGACTGCTGAGGACGGGGAGATCGAGGTTCGAATCTCGGTCGGGTGAACTGGGGGTGGTTTTTCCTAAATGGTTTTCCACTCTCCCTCCACGCAAATGCGGGTTCACTTCCTTTAATTCAACCTTCCCAATTCCTAATCCATTAGTGTAATTAGTACTTAAGCGTATAACCCGAACGGGTAGTAAGACGCGGTGCTAAATAATAAATAATAAATAAATAAATAACTTAGGTGCTGGAATGTGCCTTCAACTGTATTGACCTGGCGAGTAGTAGGGGAAGAGCGGATAATTTTCCTTTATCAATGTAAGAGCAACGTTCCCAGCTACCTGGACCCTGCTTGTTTGCAGTCAGCACTTGTCCTTAGAATTGTCCTCTGTTTTGTTCAAACTGAGTCCTCCAGCATGTACTTTTAGCAACTTCCTTTCTTTGAGATCCTGAAACATTATGGTGTTTTCTTGTTTGAGATCATTAGTAAGATGCATTCGTAGTCTTCCTGGTCCCCGTTAACTCTTCTATCTTGCATTTTACTCACTCAATAAGCCATGTCTTCTCATAATGTGACCTAACCAGTTGGCCTTACTTCATGTATTTCACCTGCAGAATGGTTCTTTATTCATATGCTATTTTTAGAACTTTTTCATTTGCCACATGATTCGTCCCCTTTTTTCTGACTAAGGTGAAAAAGGACATTTTCAAGACTGGGGGAAATTGTGTTGACTTTCTTGTGAAAACTATTGTTGAAGGACGGCTGGTCATCTAAAAATTTTGTAAGAAGGACCGAATTGGATTTTAAGGAGCTACTTTGTTTAGTAGCACCCAAAATTACGAACAGGATACCAACCTTAGAGCCTTCCTTATTGCGGCTAGCCGTTGCTCTCTGATACCTAAAAACTGGTGATTCGTACATAAGCTTGATGTATTTGTTGACTAAGACGAGGACCAGAAATCAACTGAATTGAATTCAAAAGTTGCACGCTAATACTTGCGCGTGGGTCCACCACACCAATTAATGTTTCCCAATGACGGTGGGAGATAAGACAATGGCAACTGGGTTTGATTTTTTACATCCGATACTCGGTCGATGATCGCGTGTAGTCAGACACACAGGAAACGTCGATAGGTGGCTTGTACTAAGCTTAAGTGTCATCATCTCAGCGCCATGAAAAGAGATACTCCATATTTAACATTTAACGAGTTTCCTCATCTTCAGCTTCAGTTTAATAGCCAGTAGCATTCTCTTGTCAAAAGTAGCCTTGACCATTGCTATTTTGACTGCACCTCTGTCATAAAAGTTGGACCAAAATGAAATTTACCTGCATTTGCATTAGGGATCATGGGAAAACACCGAGGAAAAAAAACACCTCTGTGCACTCAACCGAGATTCGAGCCCTGACTTGTCCATCCAGGATGGACGAGATTGGCAAATTGCACGCGTGCTTACTGGTGTGGGTCACATAGTTTACATTTTGTACTAAAATATGGAACATTTAATTAGTATTGCAAGTTAAAATAATTGCATATTAATCAATAAGCCTAAAGAAAGCTAAAGAAAAGTCAGCAAGTAATCAATAAGTTGGTAGATTGAACGTTGGGGTGACGGTGGTAAACACGCATGGTAACAGTAAAATACACATTGGTAACGACGCAGGGATAATCAATAACGTTATACTTGACTTTTCAAATAGAAACAATAACAATCCCACTATGTGCTATCATAAATACTTTTCCACGTCATTATTACCTTCCCTCTTTGAAGCGATGATTCAATGACTGATTTTACTATGTAAAGTGGAGTCGATTGTGTTAAAAAAGAAATGCCGGTTTGGAAATGCAAAGTAACTCTACGTATATCCGTTTCAGAGCGCGGTTGTTAGTATTAATATCACTAATAGCACTTGTTTCAATCTCCATTTTATAAAACCATGGATACACAAAGGTGAATACAATGCGAGTACTCCTGTTGCCCTACAGGTACAGGTTTTTAACCCAGTACTTCCAAAATTATTTTTTGAAGTTTGAGAAAATAATATTTTGAAATGAACAATGCTGGCGCAAGAAACTTCACCCTAAAGTTTGTTTGATGTATAAGTTGTATTTACAAGTTATGTTAGCCAAAATTATGTACTGTGCACGTGCAATGATAATTAAAGTTCCTATCTAATACATAAAGTCTATGAATTCCCATGAAAGGGAAAGAAAGTATACACGGATTTTCTGTAGGAAGTTTTTTCTGAAAAGTCCTTTTACCTTCCAGAATAGTAGAATTTTGGTTGTAAAGAAAGACAAAATGGACTTCATACAAAAATGGGTGTACATTATCTACGCTTTACTTTTTAGTAAAACGTAGATAATATTCAAAGATGTTTATTGACATTACCTATCATATGTTCCTTGAATCGTTTTTTCTTTTAATTCCACGTTTTATTAGAAATTGTGTACTAAAATATTAGTTTAAAGTGATTAGCCAACACACTAAATTTATTTATAATAAATAATGAAAGCGAAAAAAAAGTTAAATGTATTTATTTGTCTGTACGAATGAGTTATTTTACATTAATGTGTGTTCCTTGAAATTGAGGAAGAAAATTATGTTTTAGGTATTATTTGACATGATACAATTCAACGTTACCTTCAATTATCAATTAAACGGGATAAAAGAAAGCAACGCTATACAATTAGGTACTTACGAAAGGCGAAGCTTGAGGGATGAAAGGATATAATAACGAAGATCAGCCGTAACTGACATTTCAAATTAATTAAAAAATGACACCTGGACACGGGAATCGAACCCATGACCTTTGGCATGGCATAAAATATGAGATAAGAATGACCCTGAGCACGGGACTATACTTGGATAGCTGAGTAAGAGAGCATTGGCGCGCTAAACCAAATGTACCTGGTTCGATTCTCGTGATCAAGTGTCATTTTTTAATTAATTCGAAAATTATAAAGGAATTTTAATACATATTTTTGTATTTAAATAATTTTTATTTCTCCTCCTATATTATTTTTCCTCTATATAGTGTACTCTATATATTTCCTCTTTTTTTTAACACATACTCTGTGTATTTGCAATATATTGTGCGATATATTTTCTGTCCTGCTTTTTTTTATATGGTCACTATAAGAATATGTATTGAAATTAATACCTATAACCCTGGGAACGAGACTAATTTGGACGGTTAAGTGGTATAATACTGATTCGCTAAGCCAGAACTACCGGGTTCAATTCCTGTGTTTCAGATGCCATTTCTTAATCTATATGCGGACAATATTTGTTGATGAAATATATTACGAATAAAATATTAATTTCAGAATAGAATATGCAAATTAGCTATGTTCAAACTACGTTTAGATTTTCCTGGAAATTATGATTTAGTGAAGAGAGTATAGCCTTAATATTTCTCATAACCCCTCGCGTCAAAAGGATTAATAATTATCACGTGGACAACTCGATCATAATAGATCTTAATGATGTGTTACGCAATCATATTCAAGTAGGGCTTGCTATTGGAGGGCAAATGAACCAATCACAGATAGTATACAGGAGAACGAGAAGCTATAACGTGATTCTCACCCCTACGTATGTTCTGTTCTATTATTCAAAATAAACGGTCTTGCTGCGAGATTTGTTTCCTTAGCACGCCATCATGTAGAGAATATTTTTAACATTTTGTAATGAAAGCGGCCACGCATGCAACTCTATATGATAATATATGAGATTTACATTTTGTTTCTAAATAATCTTTCGAATACCATTAAACAATTGAATAAATCACTATTTTTTTAACAAGGTCTACTTGGACACATCTAACCAACATTTAATACACCTGAGGTAGGTAAATTGTAGCGTTTTACATCAATAACAATACAAATATTTTCATTATTTGATATTATATAGTTTCCAGCTCTCTAGATTTGGATTTTATAACTAAATTTTGAAATATTTTTTTTCCCCCTTTGTTCGATGAAAATAATTTGAAGGTTTTGTTAAAAATGCATTAAATTCTTCCCGTTACTATACCCAGGGCCATAAAACGATTGAGTTAAGTAGTCAAACCATAAGTATATTCAGAATTTCAGAATTCAGACAGCTCACCTCTTTGAAATAAACGTGAGACTTCCAAAGGTTCCTAAGAATAAACAATATTAACCCTTAATCAGTAGGACCTTGGTGTGAATTAACGTTTAGAAAATACAAACACACTTTTTTCAATCAACAATGATAATATTTTACAGGGTTATTAGAAAAGCCAGGAATTTGATTACATGTAATTTTTTTTAAATCATAGACAATACTCGTGTAAATTTTTTTTTTCATGATCTCAGCTTATATAAATATTTTTTATCGATATATATTTGGTCAATTACATTCATTTTGGAGTTTCAGGTCATACTTACTTAGAATGCGTCCTTTTAGTCATTTTTGGGCATTTTTAAATACGTTTTAGGCATTGATGTTTAATAAGTCTATTTTTAAAAACCATCGATATTTTATAAATACTTCAATTCTCAAACATAGTTTTTTTTTTCAAAGAGACAGTGGTCGGAATGAGAATATAATATAGGCAATGAACTTTGTGTCCTCTTTGCTTGTATGGTTGTAAAATATGCATTCTTGGTTAAAACTGCAAATAAACTTAAGAGGGTTGCGTTGGGAAGGAGTTAGTTGCTATTACTTCTCAAACAGGTATTTGTAAATCCCTATTATATTTAGCAGAATACAATAGTTTAGTTGATAAAGGCTTTTCAGTGATTGGATATTTTTAGTTTCCCTTTAGAGTGCTTGTTTGATTTTGCAGTTTGCAATCATTTCATGTTTCTATTCTAATTTTTAGGTCATTTTTTGTAAATCTGAATTAGTTTTATAGATAATTTTTAGGTCACCAAAGTCCGGTCCACGATTATTAGTGTTATTTTATAGGTAATGATATTATAAATCAAGAGTTACAGCTGCAGATCACATGACTTGACTTATGAACAAGGGAAAATAAGTCTAATAACTTCCCTAGCTATCAGATAATTTTCTTTATATGAAAAATGGACTGTAGCTAGTTGGATAAGGGCCCATTATTATTATTACTATAGTCACGATAGCTATATTTTTTGCAATGTAAATTGGTGATCAAAATTATGCATGTGGAAAACCACCTCGAGTAAAACCAGTCAAGATTCAAATATCAACCTCCCTTTCACAGGCAATCCATGATATTGTGAGCAAAACGACTTTACAACATCACTCAGTGCGGGTGAATTAATAATAAATTATTGTTTTGATAAATAAATAGTAAAATATTATAATTAGTAGGCTATACCAGTTTGTGCTAGGTCAGTTCTTCTAATGCCTTAGTAATCTATAATATTAGTATTGGGCGTCTGAACTATATCATTCGTGTAAAAATATTATAAATGATAACCGCGATCAAGTCTAAACATTACACACTTTTTGGCATAGTCAAGTGTAATTTATAGCCACATATCCGATGCCTCGTAGACGAAAGAACATGGAATTACATCAGGATGGCGTGATAGTCTTTTGAGATGTTAGTCCTCAGGGGGGAATAATTTTTTTAATTTATTTTTTTAATTAAATGTAGTAGTGACTAGTAAATTATTTGATGAAATTAGAGAGTATAGAATTCTTATTAATTTTTAATAATATACTCCACATCATTGTGAATACGGACTAAGGCGTCAGTCACACATAGCCTGGTTTGCCGATGAAGGGAAGGTCAAGGTCCGGATACCGGCAGGATGTACTGACGTGTTTACTTCATTAATAGTTTTTCACTCTAATTTCACGCAAGTTCGGGAACAATTCCTCTGAATTGTATTTTATTCATCCCTATTACATCATTGTAAATATACGAATAAAATGGACGGGTTGTAAGACACGGTTAAAAAGGAACAATAAGGGGAGATATTCTATTCGTATACCGTTAAGTCTATTATCGTACAATATTTAGTCAGAATCGGCCCTTTAATTCAAATTATTAAATTAAAATCAGATTAATGGTTTGATAAATAGTAATTTCCTTCAATGAAACGAAAGGGGGATTACGTTGTTATGCCTATATGAGTGGAAAAGTAAATTACTATTTAATTTTAACTTAAACTATATTTTCTGAACAATTTATCATTTATTTCCAGGCTCCTAGCACTGATAAGGTCATTAGTATCCGATACTACAGTTATAGCGGTAAAAATGTACCGAATCAGACTACAGCTTTAAAATAAAAACTTCAAATACTAAAACAATATTTTATACATTTTAATTACTTAATTTGGATTGACAAATTAATTTAAATATACATTCACAATGTATTGGGGCATTTTACTGCAATCAATTTGGTATTACTAATTAGTATACTTTAGCCCTTTATGAAGGAGTCAGGCTATGTGTCGAAGGCTTGGCGTACCAACTCCAAAGTCCTGGTAATGCGATTTTACTACAATCTGAACTAGCGAAGCGAGAACCACGAGATGCAATCATGTTTAAATAAATGGTGGTAAGTTAAAAATAATTTCAAACAAGAATAGCTGATCAGGGGGTCAAATCCTGGCCTACTACATCAGTGCACATGAGGCGAGAGTACTGGTCGATAAACCCTACTTTTAGCATTACGAGTGTCACGGAGGAGTGTCCACAAAGTTATAATTGTATCACTCGCCATAAAAAGAACTTAAAATGGCAGTTGGAAAAGCGTGGAAAAACGAATAGTAAAATACCTTAATAAAACTACTCTTAAGCCAAGGTGTGTGTGATTGGCCACAGCGAGACGGAAGGAATATCCACCTTTTCCCTGAATTGAATTAAACTAGCAAATCAGTGCGTATATTGTGAAATACTTAGGTTCTTTAGCAAAAGCTTTGTTTAAACTAAAGAAAATAAATATTTTCTTCAAATGAATAAAACACAAAATGACGTAATTCAATAAAATGTATTTTTGCCTCTTTTTAAACCCTAAAATCACTATTATTTCAAATAAAGTTTTTAAAAAAAGCCTTGTTTACCAAAGCAATTTTGCGAAACTCCAAAATACCTACTTTCAATATTTTACAGATCTAGGCCACTTACGGATAAAAAAAATTAATGATACAAAACCATAAAAAAAACTTTCCACAGTGATTCCAATGCCAGCTGTATTTTTAAGTTAAACTCTTCAAATTCAACAGTCACTCCATGAATAAAAAAAATGTACGGAACCCCACACGGACTTTCTCGCTCTATTGTTTAAAAATTGGACTTATTAACTCAAAATTCGTAATATAATGTACACTAGTGAACCCGAGAACAAATTGCGCTGTATATATGTAAAACATTTTTTGACTCATTGTTTTAAATTTTACAACTCTATTTTTTAAAATTAGCGTCTTTATATGTATATTTGGATCAATAAAAAATATCTATTTGGGTACCCAAGGGTCAACACTTCGTATTAAAATTTAGACTTCCGGTTTAATTTTTCGGCATTTTATTAAGGGATGCACATCTTATGGTTATAGCATTGCTACTAAACTTCTCTTTTATACATTTTAACCAATAAAATGGGTAATTATTGACTATTTGAGTCCAAAATGAGAGAGATAGATCATTGCTGTACCAGATGCAGATCCAGAACGGGGATATGAGGGGGGGGGGGGGGGGGCGCACCCCCTTCAAGAAATTAAACCAATTAAATCAATTTTATACTCACTACTAAAGTTATTGTCACGTAATACTATATCACTGACCAGATTTCATTTTTTTAAATTGTTATTGGTAATATTATTAAATGATTAATATACGGTAATTATTATAAATACTTAAGACAACCACATTAAGTAGTAAAGTGGTGAATATAGGCATTAATGGAACTACCCAAATTTCAGTTGCGCGCCTCTAACCTTGTTGCACAAACCTTATTTAGGTTTACATTCATTTTATCATTTTTATTATTACTATTTCAATGATTAATAATAAATAAAGATCTTTAAAATAATGTTTTTAAGTAACGTGTTTTAAACAAAATCTTTGAATAATACCACACACATAACGTTTTAGTATGTATTAGTGGTAAAATTTCGATTTATGAGAAATAACTAGCTATACTATAGAGTGGAGTTAAAGTTCGATTGTTCGAAATTTGAATAATTCCATCTATATTGTCTGATTGAATAGCTAAAAAACTGTTTATATAATAATTGTTATAATGTTTAAACTTATTTCCCTCTTAATAATCACTATTTGTTGATATATTATTATTTGCTTATAATAGATTTCAATACTGATCACAAATTTTGAATTATACCCTTCAATAGAGGATTATTCTCAAGTTTAGCGTTACACTGAATAATTACTTAAAGATTTAGGCCCAATCTTACAATGTCACGTTAAAGTGCTCGTAACTTAGCCGTTCGTATAGTCTAACCCTTGGTTAAACTTTGCGTTGCGTTTTATAATACTATTTTGATGTGATCGTTAATTTACGGACGGGTGCCTTCCAACAGTTCTTATCATTAAGCTTCTCGGAGTACTTGATTTGTTACAAAACTTTTTATTGGCTTAATTTGAACCATTAGATTGTAAGTTAACTATTTAAATGTCTGAGAAGTTATGGAGTTGTTAGAAAAATAGATTAAAGTATAATGCATGTTTATGTTGTTAATAACGCGTCATGTTATTATTATTATTATTATTATTATTATTATTATTATTATTATTATTATTATCACCGCGTCTTACTACCCGTTCGGGTTATACGCATACGTCATATTATTCAATTATCATATTCATACATGCAAATAAAGATCAGTATACCTACTTGGTTTATTTTAAACAAGTGTATATTTTAACACTATTTTTTTAAGCTTCGAAATAATTAAATATCTATCTAAACAGTAGAGTAATAATAAATTTTTAAACACAATATTTAATATTCAAATAAAAACCACCCTTAATTAACCACGGACATGAACTGTAGGGGAGAAATTGAAGAAAAAACACGACCCATATTAGCCATTTAGGCCTACACATAATAACTTACAAGACGATAAAAACATAGGTAGGCCTGCAGCTATTGTCAATTACCAATAACTAATGACAACCAGAAATGACCTTTCCGAATCGCAAAGTTAAGCCATTGAAAAGAATTAACATATTGTGAATAGGAAAAAAGAGCCTGTATGGCTAAGCCCAAACAATTGTAATAAAAGTCGATATCAGTAATTAAAAACCTCTGCCCCGCGTCGTACGACGACTTACAAATCACACTATAAAAACTTGCCCAAAAGAAACTTTGATATCCCAAATTAAACAGCTATATTAAATAGAAGGAATAAATTCGACATCATTATTTTATTATCATCTCGGTGTTAAACTGGGAGCAATAATGTTCTTAAAAAAAAGAGCTGAAGTGACTGGGATTGAACACGGGTCGCTTTATTGGTAGGCTGACGCCGTACCATTTACCCCAAAGAGCAAGGTAATGTTAAAATTGAAAGTTAGAATTAAAACACCGCAAATCTGTGACTACGTAATCATTGGTGAAACATATATTTAATCACAGGTGGAAAACATCAAAACCATGAGAATCCATAAATAATTTTCCAGAGTTTTCTAAAAATAATAATGTAACCTCACATGAATAATAACAATTGCCATAGAACAATATGGTGGAATGTTTGTAAGTTAATATGGACGTTAAAATGCTAACAAGAAGGTAGACCTCTCGTTAACTTTACAAGCACTTTAATGAGGATGCTAGCTTTAACCCAATATTGTAAAATCCAAAGTAGTGGTCGTTATCGTTTAACCTTATGTTAAGCCCTAACAAATATAATAAAATGACATTGTGAGATTGGGCCTTACTCTCAAATTTTGAAGTATTTTTTTATTAACATTTATTTAGGTGCCTCCCACCCGCCCCCACTCCCTTTCAAAAACCGATCCCGATGGGAGCACCCGCGTCCCTCCCCCCTTCCCTCACGAAAATCCTGGATTCACCCCTGTGCTATATAAACATTTCCCCTAAGAGATTAAAGGAAAAATATCAACTTCTTGAGAAACTGACTTATTTGCTTACTCTAGTCTATGGCAGTAGAGAATTATTGTGTTTAAACTTTAGTATCTCTTCACAACTAGAGTTCACAAAATTGTATTAATACATTTGCCCATATCTCCCTCCGAAACTTTTGGTTTTATAAAAAATGTACTTCGAAAAAATGTTTATTTTATTTTTAATAGTACTAAAATTTTACAATGATAAGTTATTTAGTATCTCAAAAGTTGCGTAGATATAGACATTTTTGCTTCTGTAAAGAAACCAAAAAGTCATTTTCATGGGAAAATGAAAATAGCCATTATTGTTTATAATCTTAATCAACGCCTAGATACGAATTTTGATCAAAATCGTTATAGCCGATTTTGAGAAAATTGAACTTTTCTCTTTTCGCCCTTTAGTAAATTGCTCTTAATTTTAGGGTTAGACAGACACACAGACAGACGGGGTTGCAAAAACAACTTTTTAGGGTTGTAAGGTAGCGAGAAAATAAAAATGTTGACTTCAGGTTTAAAATTTTCGACATTTTATTAGCGTTTGCACATCTTATGGTTATTGCATTGCTATTAAATTCATCATTTAAAAATTTTGGCCAATAAAATAGATAAATATTGAAATTGAATCTAAAATTATAGAGATAATTGATTTACAAACATTTCCCTAAGAGGTTGAAAGAAAGAGAACATACACTTTTTGAGAGACTTACTTATTTCTCACTCTGTGGCATTGGAGAATTATTGCGCCAAAACTTAAGTATTATCTCTTTACAACTAAAGCTCACATAATTGTATTAAGATATTTGCCAGTAGTATCTCTTTACAACTAAAGCTCACAAAATTGTATTAATATATTTGCCAATATGTCAGAAACTTTTGATTTTATAAAAATATATTTCATATGAAAGTATTTTATTTTTAATAGTACTACAATTTTGCAATGATAAGTTATTTAGTATTTCAAATATTTGCGGAGATACGGAGATTTCCGTCTCTGTAAAGTACCCTAGAAGTGATTTTCATGGGAAAATTGAAATAGCCAGTTTATTTATAATCTTAATCAACGCTTAGATATGAATTTTAATCAAAATCGTTAGAGCAGATTTTGAGGAAATCTATTTTTACCCTTTTCGCTTTTTATTAAACAATTCTTAATTTTGGGGCTAATTATTATTAGCACCACGTCTTACTACCCGTTCGGGTTATACGCACTTACGCTAATGTGTAATGGTAGGGTGATTGTGAGATGAAATGAAGGACCTACAGTTTAACGTGGAATCCGAACCACGGTGGTGGCCTGGCATTCCACACATTCACAAGATGTCTTGTCAGAGGTGTAGGAAGGGTTTGGAAATCAGATAAATCTGTGCCGGGACCGAAGATTGAACCCCGGCCACCAGCACAGAAGTCTGACACCTTACCCCTAGACCACCAGGTCACCAGTTTTGGGGCTAAGACATAGAGACAGACGACATTGCAAATACCACTTTTTAGGGTTCGGGGGGTCATGAGACGTCGACAGCCATCAACATTTCGGGTTAGATTTTTTTTTACGGTAGCAATACTTTACCTTTAGTGTTCAAAAAGTAAATATATATATATATATATATATATATATATATAGGCGTATAGGTTGAAATTTTTGGTCTTATAAAAATATGTTTCGAATAAAATATTTATATTATAAAAAGGTCTACGTATTTGCAATGATAAGTAATTTCATATCTCAAATAGTTTCAGAGATATGATATAAAATGAGTGTTTACGCATCAGACCGGAGCCCTTAAGGTTATTTTGCCGAAATATTGAGAGTAGCCATTTTGTTCGGAATATTAATAAATGTCTCGAAATGAAATTTAATCAAAATCGTTTAAAGCCGATTTTGAGAAAATCGACTGTTTCTCATTTTGCCCTTCAGTAAACTACCCTTAATTTTAGGGTTAGATATTCAATTACAAAAAACCTTTGGGCCAACCCTATGAAAACCCTAGATACAAAATTTGAGCTATTTTGGTAAAATAGTTTAGGCTCTAGTCGGAGGTAGAGACAGACGGGTAGACAGACGGTAATTCAAAAAACACTTTTTCGGATTCGGGGGGTCATGAAACGTTGAGATTCATCAAAATCTTGATATCAATTTTTTTTACGATCACAATACTTTCTCTACCTGTAAGATAGCGAGAAAGTAAAAAAAAACTTTCTAAAGAGTCCAACGCCATCTATTATTCTTGTTACACATCATATTTAAATCAAGAATACAAATAACTGAAGGCTACGTCGGTAGACTTGTTAGTGATTATTTGGTCGCGATAATACAAATCCAGCTCTTAGCTCAAACTATGGGAAGCTTGACAGTGGGAACCCTAATCAATCATATAAATAATATTGGCTGTATATATGTTTGCTTGTTTGTTTGTAGGTGCCATAACTCCAAAACCAAGATAACTATAAATCTTAAATCATACTAATATATGAAATGTTGCCCGTCTGTTTGTTAGTCAGTCACGCCCAAACCAGTGTATACTTTTAGTAGAGATAGAAAATTTTAAAAATTACATCAATATAGTGGGACTACTCAAAATACCCCCAATAAAAATTAAATATATGAAATTTCTAAGTAGAGGTTGGTAAAATGGGGGATATCGAAATTTCCAAAACTTATGTAAAAAAAACTACTCACTGTGGTATAAGAGTTACATTTGTCGGGCAGGTATAAAAGCGATTCCAAAGAATTTGCTAGTCTGTTATTCCATGACTATCATGATCATTGTATATCTACAACATGTAAAGGTCTATGCATGAACATGTGCATCTCGAGGTCGTAATTTTAATATTTTGATTATATATTGTAATCATTTACAATAATTAAACTAATAACTTTTCTTTACAGACATTTTTTTTCCCGTAAGATATTTATGAGATAAACAAAAATTCCATTAATTTAATGCCAGGTAAACCCCGACCAAAGATGGAGCCCCATAGCTCCTGCGATTCCGGAGATGCGACGGGAAAGGAGGGGGGGGGGAGAAGAAGTTAGATAATGCCTCATAGGGTGTCCCCCTCAAACCCAGTGGTTCCGAAGAAGCGTCTTTGGTTTGGGGGGAAGGGGGGGAGACACACATATCTACTAACATCCTCATTCGTCAATTTTGAGTGATAGAATAGGTCAATATTGGGTCTGACACGAATATAAACTTTCGTATTAAAGATATATATATATATATAATAATAATAAATATTTTAGTTTTGCTAATCCCATCGCACATTCATTTTATTTTGCTAAATGGGAGGTTCTACACTTTACTATCTTACCTGGGAATAAACAAAAATGCACACACAGCCACAATTAAGTTTTGCCTTTAATGTGTTTGTTTTATAGGTAATATATCTGATATTGAATTATTTGAAAAATGCCCCTTCATAAAACGTTTATGGTTAGTTCAGACTGAAATGAACACTTTATCGGTAGAATGTTGATTCATTATATAAGGTTTTTATTTTAGCATCGCGTCTTACCACCTGTTCGGGTTATACGCTTATGTACTAATTATGCTAGTGGTTTAAGGGATGAGAACAGTTATATTTAGAGAAAATGTACCCGCATTTAAGTGGGAGAGAAAGAGAGTGGAAAACAACCCTTGGCCCAACTAACTGAGATTCAAATCTCGATATTCCAGTCATCGGTAGTCTAGTCTAATGCAGAGAGTAGCGCCTCAGACAATGTGGTCACCGAAGAGGGTTGGACAATGTTAAAAAATGCTCCACTTTTAAGTATGAGTTGTTTAATTTACTACATGTGTATTTATTTATTACCCGCCTCTGTGGCGTAGTTGGCTAACGCGCTTGTCGTGTTGAGCCCGACTGCTGAGGACGGGGAGATCGAGGTTCGAATCTCGGTCGGGTGAACTGGGGGGGGGGGGGTTCCTAAATGGTTTTCCACTCTCCCTCCACGCAAATGCGGGTTCGCTTCCTTTAGTTCAACCTTCACAATTCCTAATTCATTAGCGTAATTAGTACTTAAGCGTATAACCCGAACGGGTAGTAAGACGCGGTGCTAAATAATAAATAATAATAATATTTATTTATTTTTATCGCGGCGTCTTACTACCTGTTCAGGCTATACGCATATTATATGATAACATTTCTTTAATGTGATAGGGAAGAGAAAGTATGCATTTTAGAGGTAATTGACTCGCATTTGCATGGAAGGAGAGTGGCAAACTATTTAGGCATAACCCCCCTCAGTAGACCTAGCCGGGAAAGAAACCCCGCAGCTTAAAAATTTCGTAAATTAGAACACGCCGTTAATTGAGTGCGTCCTCTCATATAAGATCAACACTTTTGTGTGCTCTAGGTTTTCGAGGAAATGTTCATATTATGCCCTAGGGTTGAATTACTATATTAAATTTAAAAACGCAATTAAAAACTCTTAAACTAATCAACTTCATGTTCCTTACTATTTACTATTTATTCTTTCCCACAAAAAAAAATTAAGCGGTTTTATTAATAGGGAATTTAAAATACTAATAAAGATAGACTATCTCAGAATTTTTTAAAATAAAATTAACCGCTGACAAAGATAAATACCAGAACATAAAGTTTACTAGTCAAGTGGCTTTAAAAATGTTAAAAGATGTGAATAAATAAAGATGATGTGAAATTAAGTATATTAGGAAAAATATAGACTATTTAACAACTAATATTAATGGGAATGCGCATTAAGTGTATATTCATTTGTTTATTAGTCTGCGAGTGGAAATAGTTTACTAGCGTGATGGCCAGAGAGCTGGCAGATGAAAGAAAAAGGGGTCTAAATATTTTCCCCATAGAAACAAAATCTTCAAAAAAATAACTAGCCTTTTTAGAAAAATAAACAATTATACATTTATTTGCTTTATTTCGATTCATTCTGTATTAAATATTTTGTTAGAATTAATAATCATGAAAACGTTCATTTATGAAAATGTGTTCCACAATGCCATTAAAATGTAATTTTTATAGGTTTACTTCAGTGACAGTGTGCGACTAAAAACTATTTGATCCAAAGAAACAGGAGCTTAGTGAATTTCATGGAAAACAACATTCGTATTTAGAGGAGGATGAGCTAAAGTCTAGAAACCCCAGCCCAAGCGCACCCAACCTGAGAGTGAACCCCGGTCTCCTAAAGGAGAGTTAAGCACGCTAGTCAACAAGTCTGCTGGTTAAAGTGATTATAGAGTAAATTGTAGCAAATGTGCGTAAGAAAAAAAGCTAGGAGAAAGGAAAGTGCAATAAAGTATCAAAAAGTGCAAGATATATATATCAAAAATACATCAAATAGATTAAAAGTGTCCAACCTAAAAGGACTTCACACTTCATGTTCCTATGGTATGGATTTTTGAAGGACCAAAGACCTATCATTCTTTTGAGGCAAAAATATTAAGACGTTGTTTGATCAAAATTCAGTGATCCTCAAAAATATGTCTTTGTTATTAAAATCTCTTCCTTGATGACGAGTGGTATGCAATTCTTTTCACAGATAAGTTACATTGTAAATTCCATTAAAATATTTTTAATGGGCTACTGCCTTGAAATTAACGGCACAACTGTAAATAAGGTTTTTATAAGCACTTTTAAATTATCAATTACAATACAAGTACAAATAAGAATTTGTCTTAAATTAAAATGTCAAAAATTGGTTTTCGCGATGCCCCTGCTCAAACAATTTAAATTTCCTAAATAATGTGTTTTATCCACAAGTTCAGTAATTTCGGCGAACTGGTGGTTAAGAATCAAACGTGGTATAAAACGTTAGGAGGGTGCGGCCTCCTGCTCTACACTGAGAAGTTGGGCGCGTGGTGTCGCGGCACTCGCCACATGGCACGCGGCGCCACGCATGCGCTATCAAACACGAATAGGTCCATAAACGAGAGGTCTATAATAATGACATGCTTCTTTAATAGAATGCTTTGCTAACGCAACTAATGTAAATATGGGTTTTTATTTGTTCAGCTTGAGGTTTGAGCCACATTTAAAGTGAAGGCACAAATTTATTACTTTGTAATCTGTTTCTACCAAGTCATTCCTTCCTACACACCAACCATTGGTATGTGGCACAGTTTATTCGGGCACTATACGGAATGCCGTGGAGGCCACATAATTATATGACTTAATGAAGGAGGAGAGGGAGGAGGCAGTAAACATTTCAAGTAGGTATCTAGAACATTAACTGTATACTTCAAACAAACATGATTAACGTTTAACTAAACCTGTACCTTTGTTTCAATCAACCACTAGAGTTTTTTTTTTATAAATTCAACCCTAAAATACCAGATACACCTCATAGCAGTCGTGATAGCGTCTGATGATTATGATATCATAGTGAAACGGCTAATGAACGCCATCCGTCGTTTTGTCTGGTCAACCAGTGAGTGTGTAGCTAGCTGTGACAGGAATGTTGTAACAGGGTTGGTTGATACGCTTATAAGTTTTTTAAATCGTCAGAATTTCGAAAGTTTTCTAGACAGAAAGTGTTTATTAAAGGTTTTTTTTCTTCAGCCCGTCTTACCACAAGGTCAGCCTTTAAGCATATCTACACAAATGGGTTAGGAATGAGGAAGGTAGAATTTCAAGGAAATTCTCTCAAATTTGAGTCGGGAAAGAGTTGAAACCAGTTAGTAAAAACACACCCTTATCAAAATTTTAACCCTCATCTCCCCGTCATAATCAGTCCAATCTATTATGAAATTGACGCTTTGGAGGCTAGTATGAGACCACCGAAGTAGGTTTTAAGTCTTTGATATTACCACGTGTAATTAGATAACGCGCCAGTCGTGTTGAGCTAGACCACTGAGGACGGGGAAATCGAGGTTCGAATCTCGGTCGGGTTAACTGGGGGTGGTTTTTCCTAAATGGATTTCACTCTCCCTTCACGCAAATGCGAAATCATTTCCTCTGAATTAAACCTTCCCAATTCTTAATCCATTAGTGCAATTAGTACTTAATCGTATAACCCGAACGGGTAGTAAGACGCGGTGCTGAATTTAAAAAAAATTGATAGATGATTATTTTTAAAAAAAAGTTTGAAAAATAACCCAATTAAATAAGTCATTCAGGTACAACCTTAAATGCTTGTCTATTTTCAACGTAGAGTAGGCCCTAACGTATAAAATAACAAATTTAAGGGGGTTCAATAACCTTTAACATAAACGAAATAATTTTAATTCTGAACATTTTAGCTACGGAAAATTGGGATAAAAGATGAATAGTTTGATAGGGGTAAAAGAGGAGATGATTAAAAAGCTTCATATCGCGGCCGAGTTTTATCATAATGAAATTAAAAATACAATAACAAAAAATTGAAGGTAATTTCAAAAGTTTATGATAAGTAAATCTGACGAATTCTGAGAAATCGTTATTTTTTGAGTTATTTACAAAGCCCCACCTTGTCCCCCCTTTACCCTCTTCTAGTAAAAAAAAAAGTCTATATTTTTACACAAGATTTATTTTATTTTAAAATAAGTCTTTTTAAAAATGTATGTAAATTTTCGTCCATTTCGGAATTTTTCGCTTGTTAACAATGTTTTTTGAGCTCACTTCCCTGTACTAGTAGCTCGTTGAACCAGAAGTCAACCTTATAACGGATGGGAGGGATAGTGTTTCCCATCTCTTTTCAAAACGAATATCAGTGTATTTACTCAAAATCCCCTTCCTCGAATTGACTCAAGATTTATGCTAAGTTGTTTTTAACAGATGTGAGACGTCTGAAATAAGTCTGCTCTTCAGCAATGGGAAACTAGAGGATAGAAAATAGTGGTGGAACCTTATTTGTGTTGGGCATAGCAATTAACAAAAATTAAGGATATGTGGTGATTGGTCCAAGAGCCAAAGGGGATTCTCACCCCAATCAAAAGTTTGAAAATTAGATGCCCGTGTGAGGCATTTGGTGTGGTCCTCGTCTGAAAAGGTTTTGTAAATTAGGATGGCCCTAAAAGCTTTTTAGAGTGTGTTTCCAACTAAATATTTTTTTGGAAATGAGATAACTTAAGAAACTGGAGATTGATTATAGGCCATACTTCAGCTTCATAGGATATTAGAGAAAATCAGAGGTAATTGAAATAAATATAGAAGGAGGAAAATTTATTCGGGGAGCGGTCATGCCCCCAGATCCACCACCACTGACCAAAACAAGTTAAACTAATGTTTCTTGGTGTAAAAATCCATCATTTGATATAATATATATAACAATCAACAAAATACAGGAACCAAATGCGGGGGACGTGCAGTTTAAGGCATTAGACTTGCAATGCTCTTGGTCTTTGTCGAAAGAACAAACTCGGCTCTATTTCCAACATGTTATTTATTTACACTGTGGTTTTCCATCCTCTTTCCACGCTAATGTGGTTTTATTTATTAAGTATTGCTTGAGTAGTCTAGGGCATTAGACCTTGAATTAAGTGGAAAATAACAAGTAAAATGAGAGTACAAAATTACGTAAGTTGTAAAGCATTTGGAACCAATAAATTGGTATATTTATTTTATTTTCATTCTCAATGATGGGCACACTAAGGCTTTAATATACTCTGGACAAGCTCGCGAACCATGGAGATGTTGAGATTTGAATCCTTGCTGGGTTGTTTTTCTATATAGGCCTAGTTAAACACTCTCCCTCCACGCAAATTCGGGTACACTTCCTCTAGATACAACCGCCCTCATATCTAACACATTAGTATTATTAGTGTAAAAGCGTAAAAATTGAATAGAAAATAAGACACAGTGGTAAGAAGAAAAAAAATTTGAAGCCATCTTGATGCACCGGAATTAACGTTGACGTCACTTAACGTAACAAATGTTAAGGGGAAAACATTCACATTAATGGACGTTACATTATGGAGAGTGTACCAAGTGTTCCTGTCGGACAATCATCTTGCGGGCAATATCGATACCGCTATTTAGTACTTCATCGGTTTGTTTAAGGTGTGAAGATTTCTTCGGTAGAGCCTATAGTTCGTATGTCCACGTCTCGCGAATTCTTAAAAACGTCGTCGTAGCTTCTTTTTACACTTCATGTTGTAGCTTCAGTAAACTTATATTTCCCACTACGGTGGTAAATGGTCTAAGGCGTCACTCTAGTGATTGTCCTGCTGATGGCAAAAAGTTCGGGGTTTGAATCCTGGCTGGGTTTACCGCGGGTGGTTTTCCCTAAATGGTTGGTTTCCCACTCTCTTCCCACACAAATAATTGATTCCTCAGCCCTGCCGCTTATAAATAAATAAAATAATTTTGTATATGCGTACTAGCCGTACATGTAGTAAGCAATACGTGGTGATTAAAAAATGTATATTGTAAGTGCTTGAAGCGTAATTTGCTCTAACTGTACGAGTTTCATTTTAGTAAACAATTTGTTTTCAAACAATTCAAATTAGTTGTGTGTGATTTCCTCGAGTTGTTACATTACGTGAATCGTGATTACACAATATTCTTCTTTTCGTTACTTGAACGTTAAATTGATCGTGATCATAGCATTATATTTCTACCACATAAGTGAAAGGATTTGTAACAGTTAAAAGTGGCCCAAATATTCACTCACCAAACTGTTGAGTGGGTCATCCCCAATTTTAAAATGTGCGATATTTTTTAAAATCATTCTTTAGTCTAAGATCCAAAATTCCGACACCTTAGGTTAGTCGGTGGCCTGTCTGTCTAATGAGTTAAGGGTCCCGGATTCGATTCCCGGCATGTCGAAAAATATATAATTTGTGAAGTGTGAGTTTCCCCTTTCTCAGTGATGAATTAATTACTGGAGGGCTGAATGTTGAGTCTGTTATAGATTTAAGTTAGTTTAAAAGTCGTGTGTTGATATATATTCAGTCGGTTTAGAAGGTGCACGTTAAATACCTCAAATAAATTAATATGAAAGATTCGGAAGGTTACACTTGATCTAAGCAAGAGCTTTCTGCGGATTGCGTTTTTTTAATTTAATAATGCTCCACAGTAAGTGCAATTAATATTAAATTCAATTTCGAGGTCTGGGTTTATCTAAAATTTATCAAAAGTTTGTTGTTTGCTTTTTCAAATCAAGTCTGTGTGTCACGCTATACTATTTGTATGTATTTTTTAGCACGCGTTTTACTACCCGTTTGGGTCAGATGCTTATGTGCTAATTACACTAATAGTTTTAAGGATGAAGAAGGTTATATTTGTAGGAAGTGTACTTACACTTTCGGGGAGGAAGAGTGGAAAACTATTTTGGAAAAAACTACCCTTAGGAGACTCGGCCGAGATTCGAACCTCAATCTCCCGCCATCGGAAGTATAGTCTACTGAGAGAGTAACGCCCTAGACCATGTGGTCACTGAAGCGGGTACGTTATAAATTGATTTTCAAAATTTTTCATAATGAGTCATTCAATCCACCAAATGAATAATCCGCATCAGTGGTCGAATGGTCCAGCACATCACTTATGTGAAAGACTGAATTGCCCTTGACGAGATCAGGGATCAAATCCCGGTCGGGATATTGAGTTTTTTCTTCTTAATGGTTTCCCTATACTGATGACCAGCAAGTTGAGTTTGGAACTTATGAATAAACTATTGAAATATTACATTTGGAACATATTGCTGTATGGACCAGAAACTTTGACTTTTAGGAAGATGGAAAAGAAATACTTGGAGAGCTTTGAAATGTGGTTCTGGAGAATATTTAAAAGGATCGGGTGGGCAGACTGTGTCACAAATGAAGAAGTCGTAAAAAGAGTGGGGAAGAAGAGATACATTTTGGAAGTGATTCTTCGGTGCAAAGCTAACGGGATTAGACACTTCCTTAGGAGAAACTAGCCATCTTCTGCACGACGTCATAGAAGGAAAGGTTGAGGGAAAGAGGATCTTGGGAAGGAGGATTCAAATATTGGATGACTCGAATAACAGAAGAGAATTCTGGGAGCTGAAGGAGGAATAGGACAGGACGCATTGGCAGGCTAAGATTACTGCCAAAAGGAATGAACTTGTCGTAAAACAGACCACTTAATGTAACTAGCATGTACTACATGTGCCATTCCGAGAGTCCCGGGTAACGAATGTTTGTCATTCAGCAAATACCTCGTAGTGCGTATGGGTGAGTTATGACGAATGTTTGGTATTCTACAAACATCGGTCATCAATCGCCGAACCCCACCCCAAACATTTCCCATCAGTTGTCGGTAATCTATCTCACATAAAAGAGCACGAACTATTCGCCTTTTCTCGAACTTCTGCCCCGTCCACACATTCGTATCTAAATTTATCAGAAGTGTATTGGGTTTACTGTGAAAATTATTTGATCCTGCTATTTTTGGACCTCAATGAAAACGAACTTGCTATATGGAATCCAACCCATCATTTACATAAAAATAGGAATGAGATTTGTGATTGCCGGAAGCGTATCTAACAACAATTTAGCGTAGATTGTTCCATTAACGACCTTAAGAAGAAAAAGATTCTTTAATGGCAACGTTCAGAAAATGTCTAAATAAAGTTAAAGAAAGTAAAAGAAGTGGCTAGGGTGGCTGATGATGTTTACAAGCCAAATTGATTTGCATTCGAGAATATGGAGAATTGTTTAAATGCCACCGTAGCAATTTGAGGGTGGTAACAATAATTTTCCATCTCAACCTCCATATTTAGCACGAATGATCGCCATTCCCGACCGCAGCTTTTTGATTCTTTAGTGACTTTGAGGTTTGGCAAATATGCACATGTGTGTAAAGGTGTGCTCGTGATTCGACGAACTGTTTGGAAAGTAGTTTGTGAAGTGGCGAATATCTGCCATTCGGCGAATGCCACATGTGTAACGCCAGCTTTACATTTACGGCTCGGATCGTCTAGTATATACGCAACTTTAAGTTTTATGTGACCCCGAACCTAAAAAAAAAATGATTTTACCAGTCTGTTTGTCGTAGGCCACAGATCTGAATCGGTTTGATGGAGTGTTCAAATTTGATATTTAGATATTATATGGCTATACCTTGGGACACTTTTTAAGATTTTAAGTGTAGTTTACTGGCGAGTGTGTTTTTTTCATTCAATTTTTTTCTGAAATGGCTATAGGGATTCTTTAACCTCCAGAATAACACTGTACTGCCTCCCTCCCATCTTCCATGGGCCTAATCTGTCAGGATAGTTGGTAGGGACGGCAACAAGATAGAAGATTGGGTTCGAAATTATTCTGTTGGCTCGTATTTTTTGGATTTCATTAGTAGCGCTAAGAGTTAATACAAGGTGACCTGGCGGTCTAGGGTTAAGGTGTCGGACTTCTATGCTGGGGTCCGGGGTTCGATCCTCGATCCCGGCACAGCTTTATCTGATTACCAAACCCTTCTTTCACCTTTGACAAGACATCTTGTGAATGTGGGGAATGCCAGGCCTCCACCGTGGTTCGGATTCCACGTTAAACTGTAGGTCCTCCATTTCATCTCACAATCACCCTACCATTACACATTAGCGTAAGTGCGTATAACCTGAACGGTTAGTAAGACTCAGTGCTAATAATAATAGTTCATACAAAAATTTAATGCTATAAGGTGTTAGAAAAAATGTATAAGAACTTGACGTAGGCACTCGTGAGAAAACTGGCTTTGTGAGAGATACTAAACAACCGGGTCGATTGACACTGCTCGCGACCCCCTTACAAACTCTAACCCATTACCCTAGGCCCGGCGGCTGCCCTCTAGCACAAGTACCCGATCTTCTAATCCATATGGTCCCGGCGACGGGCAAGAGCGACTGCCTCCAAAATGATATTAATGTGTTAGCCCCAATAATAATAATAAACCAAAGAATTTCATAGCCCAATTCTTCCTAGTTACTAACTACTAATTGGTTATAACAAGTTTTAATTACCTGTCCCTTCAGTTACGTTATTTCAAAAGTGGTATGTTAGTTTGAATAAACATCCCAATCTAACTTAAAGATGTTAGAGTACACTTGTTTTTGGTAGAAATTCGATTTTTATTTTCCACTTGAAATATTTTTAAATGGCTCTAACAATTTGGTTCAAAATGAGTATTTGGTATGTTTTATTAATATATATAATATATATATATATATATAATATATATATATATATAATATATATATATATATATAATATATATATATATATATATATATATATATATATAATGTTATAGATTTATTTTTCTTAAAAAGAACATTAATATTAGTCTACTAATAACTGATTTTGAAAATTATAAATTTTTTAAAAATTGGTACAATGATTTTGTTAAAAATCTATATCTGGGGTCTACTTTATATAAATAAAAGCTTATGTTTATTTTTCTAAACTAAATTAATTTAAAGAACGTAAAACCATGAAATTTTTTAGAAAACTTTAAAAATTTCCTTGAAAATTTAGTAATAAATAGATATCTGGGAATTGTTTTTCACAATAAATAACAATGTGTTTTTAGTTTTACAAATTAAATGATATTTGAACATTTGATTTTTTTTAACATTATTTGAACAGTTTTGTTTAAATTGTGTATGTGAAGTGTTTATTGTGATTATTAAGATGATGTGTTTCTTTTCTGAGTAAAACTTACTTAAGAGTGGTTTAATGAAAATATTTTTAAAAAAATTTTGTTGCAAGCTATCCCTAGATTGTGTAATTTTGTAATTAAATATGATTAAAACTATTATTAAATGAAAATCTAAGTTCCCACCTTTAATATATTTCAAATTAATGAATGGTTTCAGAACATAAAGCTAAATGCATCCACATGTGCTAGGAAATCTTCTCGCACCCCTGGGTGATTTTTTTTTACAGCGACTCTGTGTAGTCAGTTTATATTTTCTTTTGTTTAATATCCCCACACCCTTATTGCAAATACTTGTGAAATATAACCACTTCGAAAACACTTTTTTTCTAAATATCCCTCGCTTCTAGAACGAATGGAGCATGGTTTAACAAAAGAAAAAAAATACTAGAATTATTTTTTTTAAAGATATACCCAAAAAGAAGGCTCCTTTCTCCATTCCCGTTCATAACCTTAGGTCCACAAAAGTTTAATCTCTTGAGCTTTTCTTTTTTTCCTCGTATACAACCTTACTAAGAAGCAGTCCACGCTAAATCAATTCCAATTTTCGAATTCAGCCCACGACGCGTTAAGCTCCTGTATCATGGGTGCGAATAAAATTATTTAGGATAAATTAATAAAGAGTTTCTTCAAAATAACAATTTTTTTCACATGTAAGTAGCATTAAAACAGAACTCCAACCCAAGACTCCACAACAAGAATGTAACCTTATAACTTGGTTTTGACAACGAGGGGCTTTCAACAAAACACTCCCCCCCGTCGCAGTAGAGAACATAACTCTTCTATTTGGCTCGACAATGTGGGACTTCCAAAGAAGGACTCCTTAAAGAGCAACAAACATTAAAACGACTATATATATATTACACAATATAGAGATGGCTTGGAACAAAATATAATAAAATACGTATATATATATATATATATATATATATATATATATATATATATATATATATAAAATTAAAATTATGTATATACAGTGTATAAGGAAGAACCCAATTTATTCAATCATCACCATATATACCCAATCCCTGGACCTGGAAGCTTGACATTTTGCTTGGGAGGGAGGTAGCGGGATTGATCCATAAATTTAGAAGAATACAAAATTAGAAAATTTCGAAATGGTTCTCTAGGAAATGAGAGGCATATAATTTGAAAAATTAATTTTTATATGAGATAGAAAATTTGGTTGACAGGTACGTAGAGAGACAACATTAGATAGTTAAATATCTCTTGTTTTCTTAGAACCGCGTCTTACCACCCGTTCGGGTTATACGCTTAAGTACTAATTACGCTAATGGGTTAGGAATTGGGAAGGTTGAATATATAGAAAGTGAACCCGCATTTGCATGGAAGGTGAGTGGAAAACCATTTAGGTAAAACCACCCTCGATTCACCTGAGCGAGAATCGAACATCGATCTCCCTGTCCTCGGCAGTCTAGCTCAACACTAAACTAGCACATCAGCTAACTACGCCATCTAGGCGGGTAATAAAATATTAAATTACTCTTTAGTGTGATAGAATATTGAAATGTGTAAGACGGGTATAAGAACCACCACAAACAACCATTAATGTTTGATCCTTAAATTACAAACTGAAAAAGAAGTAAATGGGTAAGGGAAGTTCTTTAAAAATTCCTAAAACTTATCTATATAAAAGTATTTTTTGGTGTGATGGACGTTTGACATGTAACTCAAAAGATTTTCCCCGAGAGATGAACGACGTTTGAACATATAAAATTTCAAAATTGAAACCCGGGAAATGGAAGAGTTTGAATTGTATACAACTAACATAGAACACTACTTTTCCTAGTAGCTTGAAAATGGAATTTAGTAAGCACGTAAATAAACCATATAAGATAGTTAAATAGATCTTTAAATCTCAAAATACAAATTTGGGAAATGAAAAAAGAATTGGGGATGGGGGGGGGGGGGTGTTCCAAGCTTAAAATATTTCCGAAATTATTATAAAACCTTCTTTTTGGCATGGAAGAAAATTTAAATTTGCCCCAATAACCACAAAAAAGATAGGAAATTTAAAAATAGGAAGCAGAATATGGCTAATAGAAAGAAAACACTTCACTATGTGGTGAAAAATTCGAATTTTGTATAGGCAGACTTTTTTTTAATAAACAAACACAAAATATAAAGTTTATTTTAAAGAAGACCCACTTGAAATAGTAAAGCTAAAAATCGAAGGATAAATTAGCGCCTATCTAGCAGTGACATAATTAAAATAAACAAATTCTGGTGACAGCTCGGTGAGCCGTGATTTTCTTTAGAAAACCAAGATGCATATTATACCATATTTTTTGTAACAAAGTATAATATTTATTGGTGCTCTTTGGTGAATTGTGATAATATTTTTTCCGACATATTTTATGATAGTGCTTAGATGAAGATTACTTTGTTAATAGAGTGTGTTTGTGCACCGAGTTTGTGGACAAGGTAATAATTTGTCTCAAACATTTAAATTAATTTGTTAATTACCATGATTGGTTTGTTATTGTCATAGTTATCTAAGAATTGTACGAGGAACTATCAACAAGTGAGCAGCCGGATTCTGAACATTCTAATCGGGTATAGTTTTGGTGATGATCAACCGTGCGAAGAACGGGTCAAACTTCTAGTACACTATATGATAAATCTTGTGCAATTGAGTCAAGCGTAGTCAAGCAATCGTTGATAAAATATGTAACTTTTTAAGTGCCAAGCATAATCAAACAATCATTTTATTAATACCAGCCATGGCCAATTAACTAATTATTGCCGCAACCAAATTTATATTACATTAATGTCTTAAGCTGCTTATGAGTGTAAGAATATATGCTCAAATTATCTAAATTGGTTTAAAAGCTAGAATTAGGACAGCTTCACAGACAAATTGGTTTCGTAAACGTAATAGCTTCTTTACAGGATGAGAAAATTATTAATCAATATACTTTAATTGTTACTGATACAAATATACAGTAAGTAACGTTATTGACTGTTAGATATTTTCGTTATTCAAAATAAAATTATGTGATAATAATATATAAAGCACATGTAATGGTTTTCGATAGTCAACTTAAAGATATTTCAAATAAAAAAATATGTGTGTTTATAGTATTAAGTTTCGAGCTAAATAAAAAGAGCCTCTAAACGCATTTAATAATATTACGTTAGACAGAAAACAAATGTATACTGTATTCAATATTATATTATATTCATAGAGAATAACCATTGTTCACGAGATTTAAGATGTCAGTCTCCCAATAGATGTCAAACTTTAAAAATATTTCACTCTACATAAGCCTACTCAATAAATTGCTTATAATTTTAAATTCAAAACCCCTGAGATGAGCCACTAAACGAAAAGCCTTTCGAGCGGTGTGACCAATAATAAAATAACTATTCCGCGTATTATTTTTCAACTTACATCGCCTATTGAATAAAAAGAATCAAAATTACTTAGATAATAAATTAAACAAATAATTCAATCCTGTTGAAAAATAAATAAGATGGAATTTATATTAAGTGAAACAACATTAGCCAAAGCAAAAATTTGAAGCCTGACTTCCCCATCATCAGTAAATATGATAAGATGAGATTGGCACCTTTTTCCGAGTGCCTATTGGTGTGGGCTAGTCGAGACTCGAATGTAAGATTTTTTTTAATAGCAATCCCATTTGCCTACTTACTTACTTACTCCATATAATTAAGAAATCTATAGAGTTCATTGCCGCACTTACAAAAGTACGCCACTTATTCCTATAGTGAGCTAGTTTTATCCAGTCCACCTCATTACACCCTATCACTTTCATGTATATCTTAATGTTATCTTCCCTATAGCAAGCAAAAGTTTAAACAAAGAAATAGGAATATAAATAATGCATTTCAGAAAATGAAAGCTATGAAATTTAAACTAATATAAATAAAATATTAAAACTATCCCTTAGACCAGCGTTTTTTAACCGGTGTGCGGCGGCAGGTCAGCAGGTGTGCCACGGGAGTTTGGGGGGGAGGTGATAAAGAAGCGAGGGAAAAAAATTAGGAGCAAGATTAAATCTTTGTAAAGCTATAATAAACATGTTTTTTTTAAAAAACAATTATTATAATTTTAGCTATTTAACTTTTAAACACAATCTTAATACTAGTTATTTTATTTATAAGATCTCTCAGGGTGTCCAGCCAAACTATATTTTTTAATTCCCTGACTTTCCCAGGTTTTCCAGATTCAATTTGCTTTTTTTTATCAAGTATATCACAAAAATATTTTTTTAAGATCACAGATTAATATAGTGTTTTTATATATATATATATATATATATATATATATATGGCTTATATACACGTTCTGAAATTGTATTACTCAATAAAGGGATTAAACGATTTCTGCCTCCAGGGAAATTGACTATTTTAAGTTAAAAATAGATTTCAGTAAAATCGTATTGAGCCATTAAAAGATTGCCTCAAGCAAAAGAACGATTTAATATATTTGTGAGACAGACTCATTCTTCGCTCCTTCTACTTAAAATGTAGGCATAAACAAATTTTAGCGCATGTGAATAGCCATGACTCAACTTTAGCAACGTGGCAGAAGGGTGCGAAGACACAAAACTCACTTGTTGACCTTGAGAAGTGATATAAGTCTGCTCAACATGGACAATGGTGTGAAAGTGATTCCAGGTAGGTATTAACCGGAAGAAAAGTGTTATTTTGACTATTGTAAATCAAAATATGAGACTTTTTATATACAAAATGTAAAAATTCCAGAAATTTAATAAAATTCCCTGACTTTTCCCTGACTAAGCACATTTTCTGACAATTCCCTGTTTCCAGGTCGCTGGACACCCTTTCTCTCGTTAAAAAACTGATGGTGTGCCTTGACCATTTTAACGCCTTGTTCAGTGTGCCATGAGTTGAAAAATGTTGACAATCACTGCATTAGACAGTACAAAATAATGGTTCACTGCGAGTAATCTTAATTTTGAGTGTCATTTATTTCTTTTTCAGCCTTGCCACATCGCAAACAACATTTTTCTTTGGTATCTCATCATTTTGATCAATAACGTGACGATATAATGGCGTGTGTACTGAAAGTGACTAACCTATTGTGGGTTGGCTGATCCAATCGATAGTGTCAAGGCCTTTCAGACAGCAGGCACATCAGTGGTCATGTATGGTGATGAACGCCACGCAGATACTTGAAAATGCAGGTTGATAAAAAAATGTATTTACGATAGGACCAGATCCACAAGCGCTTTAGGTGCTGTTGATTACACGAACTAAGGCGTCAGTTTCGCAAAAGATTAGATTGCTGGTCGAGGTTCAAATTACAAACCAGGTGTGCTATGGGTAGTTTTTCACTTGTGATTTATTATTGCAGTTTTCCCTTCCTCTCTCTAGATTAATGCTGGTGCACTTTCTCTAAACACCATTCCTCATACATATCCTTTTGATTAATCCATCAATATGTACAAAGCGCCAAACTACCCATCTGAGCTGTCCACATATTTTCACTAATGGATTAGAGATGAAGATTTTTTTAGCACCACGTCTTACTATGCCTATATACTAATTACACCAATAGGTTAAGGAATAGGAAGGATTAATTTAGAGGAAGTGTGCTCGTATTTGCGTGGAGGGTGAGTCTAAGTGGAAAACCATTTAGGAAAACCACCCTCAATGCACTCAACCGGAATCGAACCCCGATCTTCCCGTCTTCGGCAGTCAAGTCCAACTCGAGATTAGCACGTTATACCCCGCAGCCACCGAAGCGGGTGTGAAAAAGATTGAATTTGAGGAAATGCACCCGTATTTGAATGGAGGAAAGGTGAGAAACCAATTAAGGAAAAACATAAGTAAACCCGGCCTGGTTTTTAACCCTAACCTCCCTGTCACCATCTAACCATACTATAAGATTGACTGATGTCTACAAACTTATAGTCATATGGTGTTTTAAACGAAGCTATTAAAATAAAGCATCTTGAGTAGAGTTTGTCAAGTGGAGGTTCTTCGAACTAGGGTTGACAATAGCCGGAGTGAAAATATTAGGTTAGCCAGATATATTAGAAACCAGATATATATGTATTGATACTTTAACATTAGCTTGCAACACATTTCTGGACAAATAAATTAACAGGTGATTCGGCTTTCATGAATGCCTATTTGTACCCCAATGACGACACAAAGTCTCTTATTCTAAATTAAACTAGATATATAATGGATAAAAAGTCATTTCTATAGTTGTGAGTATATTTTATAAATGTTAAACATTATCTTATTATCTGAGCGTATGAGAGATCCCTTAGACCTATTGATTTCTAGCCAAATAAATAATTTACACCTATATTGTATTAAGGTATGTATGATCACTCTCTGGTGTATGTTTCTACTTTACTTGTAAGAAATTGATTAATTCAAAGTAAATAGCAGTATAAGTTGTATTTGTAATATTGAAACTTTGTCAGCATTATTTAAAAATTTGGCAAAGTAAACCATGCAGACTCTTGGGGAAATTATGTTTACGGAACAATAGAAAAACTGTATATAGTATTATTTTCTATTTTTTTAGGAGGCTATGCATGTATGTTTTCAGTTATTTTATGGGCTTATCAGAGCCATAATAATTATAATAATGTGTTCAATTTGAATAATGACCAAAAGGAAATAAGAATTTTCCGTAAAACTTCCCCATGATCGCAAAAAGAATATATATACATATATACGGAGTAAATATGATTTTTCAATTAATATTTCTAAATAATATTGATCTGCGACCTGAAGCAAAGATTCTGAACCATAGCAAGGTGTGAATCAAAGAGGAAAGGTAAGCAGAGTGAGAGGGATTGGAGTGTGTAGGAAAGGTGGTGAAATATAGGACAGAGTTTACCCTGGAAGATAAAGACAGACAAGTACCAACTCAGAATGGTGACAATGATATTGAGGATTTCTATCAGATGCTTGTTGCTGTTTAAAGTCAAAATTGATACAATTCAGGATTTTGTTATGAATGAATAATTAAGCGTTTAAGAATCTCTAAAAGTACAAACGTGGGAATGTAACAATCACCAGCCTTCTAAAACAACCAAACCATAGTCAAAATCCTGAATAGTACCAACAGGAATAATGTTTTTAAATCCTGGATATGATCCATTTTCCTAACCTATAAAGCCTAGCCTATGGCTGAAATGTATAGGACTAATATGTATTACAGTGTATGTTTGTCCCTTTAGGACTTTGAATATTAAAACAAAATGACGAATTTTATTAATTTTTTTTTTTAAGTAACCAATATGTGATAAGAACATGTAATTGTTCATATTCCAAGCTAATACTTTTCAGCTCCCCTGGAAGAATGTGTGACATTTGGCCCTCCATTTTTGGAACAAGAAACAGGTAATTGGACAAATAAATACATATTCAACAAGTTTATGCTAAGAGTTTGTATATTTGTCGAAGCGTAGCGTCATGGTAGACTATGAGACAGTTGAGAAAAATTTAATAACAAAGGTTTATATAATATAGTAAGTTTAAAAACAACTCCCAAAGTGATAAAACTTACATAAATGCTTCTTGTACAGAGAAAATATGATTAAGTTATTTTTCTGTCCCTATCGAGACTCGCCTCACCTTGTATTAAATATATATTTTTCCATTTGGTATCATCCTTTCAGATTCCCGCATTTGCATGGAAGGAGAGTAGAAAACCATTTGGGAAAAACCACCCTCAATACACCTAACCGAGATTCGAACCTCGACCTCCCCATCATCGGCAGTCTAGTCTACTGAGAGAGTAACGCGTTAGACCATGCGGCCACCGAAGCGGTTTATAGTAACCATTAAAAGTGGCCGTTACAGATTACATGAAAAATAAATATATGAAAATTGTTTTAGTAACATTTGTAATTTGTCAAAAAGGTTTCTTACTATCTAAATAAGTCTGTACATATTATTTTATAGTATTATAAACTACAAATATTTGAATTTTATAATACTCACATACATTGAGGAATTTTTTTACAAACCCAAGTCAGGTAAAGCATACTAATGGCTAAACGTAGATTTCACAAACTTAAAAACGAAAATTTTGATAGACACACGTGTAATGTGTAAGCGTTATTTAACTATGCAGTCATTTCCAGTAAACATTTACGCCCCCCCCTTTTTCTTCCCCGTTGGGTTACGTTGATTCATTTCCACCCCCTTTTTAACTAACTCTATTTAAGGCCTAAGCTTTTTGGTACTACACGTCTTAGGCCGATCACACAAAAAATTGAACATTCTGTTTCGCAGCGATTTTTTGCGAAGCAAAATTAATGTGCGTATTCGCTAGAGGCAAATTTGCGTCGAGGCCGAAAGTGCGCGCAGCCTCACTTTGATGTGCCGACACGAGTTAACTCAGCCTGGTTTGCCTCATCGACACAGCCGAAGCAGCCTTGCCAACAATTTGCTTCTAGTGAATATACGCTGCAGTTGGTGTTTTAAATTAACCTTTGGTTCGACATTTTGACTCGCAACTCCAAAATTTCGATTTTTTTACCAGTTGTGAAATTCCAAAGAGTTAAGCACAGTGTTTTTATGGTTGTAGTGGGAAGTTGTTTTTGTGAAGTTAGCGAGTTTCTTAGGATATGGTAAGTGAAGAAATAGACGTAGCTGCTCTTTAGTGGCAATTTATTCAAGTATTGGACGAGAAACCAAAGAAAGATTATTGGGCTCACTCGATTTTTATAAACACAACCTTTATACAAATTCAAAACATAAAATCTACAAACATAAACACCAACTCCACAGTCTACCGTCAAGAATTCACTGCCAAGGGTTTTGGGGAACAGATGGACATATGCTGTTTGCGTCCATTAGCATGCTCAGTTTGAAATGTCTCAAATATAATTATTTGTTGCCAAGCATCGGCCAGAGCAGCATTACTCTTTGTTGCAACCAGTGAGCGACACCGTCTGCTACACGTTGCACCAAAATGTTTCATTGTGAGACAAAATGTCTCATTTGGTGTGAGGCCAGTTTTACAGTCTCGGGATATCTCTAACTTGGGTTAGACTAAATCAACTTTAAAAAAACGGGAAAGGCGAATTTTAATGAAATGCATTAAAATATTTCCCCATTACACTCGAATCTCAATATTTTCTTTGAATTAAACTAGTTTGCGTGTGTATTGATTTACTCCTCGGCAACACAATTCAAAGCACTTTCAGCAGTCAATTTTTTTCATCCTCACCCATTAACGTAATTTAAATGCGTATAGCCTGGATGGTGAGAAAGAAGGGTGTAATAAAAACAGTTTTAATATAAAATGACATTGATATATGTAGTACCAACCTTTGTTTGATAAATAACTAAAAAAAGTGTTATTACTAAACAGGATTTTTTGTATCTTATTTAAGGTGGGATGGAAATGAAGCGAATTAAGGCAAGTATTTTGATAGTTTTAATAATATGATTATTTTGAACACAATAAAAACAAAATATTGCTTTAGTAGACGCGTTTAGTTTGATTTGATAAAGACAGTCTTGAATATTTATAATGGACAACTTAAAATTTGGAACAGGACTTTTTATCTTTATTTAAAAATGTTTCTAATCAAATGGTACTATACTTATGACAGATATTCAAGAAATATTGGGATAACTTTAAGTATATAAATAATCTAAACGTATTTACTAACGCACTATTTCAATTATTTCAGCCGAATATTTATTTTTTGCCAAAATAAAAACTGCAAAAATACTTACCTTAGCTCGAGTTGCCTTTCATCACACCTTAAGTTGAACTGTTTTATTCTAAATTAATTTAGTATGCATTGTAGTATTTTACTGGTGTTAGTTATGAAGAATTAAAATTTGTTTCAAAACCATTTGTAGTCAAATTAAATGTGAAAATAAAGTTTTGTTTCTCGTGTAGCTCGCGCGCGCCTATAGTAAGAGTAGTGGGGTAATGAAAAATTCTCCAGTCTCATTTCATTATTTTTGAAAATAAGAAATATTGTTTTAATTATAATTTTAACAGGCCGCTTCTGAAGATATTTTATTTTATATTTAAATTGATTAAACACTAACTTGAAATATATTTTAAAAAGTCACAGCACAAATCAATACTAAATTTTATTGTTAATAAAGTGACCGGGAAATTTATAGTTTTAGTATTTGATATAAGATATTAAATAGATTAAAAATTTTCTAGTAAAACAATATTCGCAATACTTTCTTTAAATTTGACGCGTGTTAAATTTTTAGGCTATTTTATTCTTAGATAACACTTTTTTATAGCACCACGTCTTACTACCTGTTCAGGTTATACGCATAAGTACTAATTATACTTATGAGCTATGGATGAAGAAAGTTTAATTAGAGGACATGTACCCGCATTTGCGTGGATGGAGAGTGGTAAATCGTTAAGTAAAAAACCCCCAGTACATCCAACCGGGATTCGAACTCCGATCTCCCTGTCACCAGCAGTCTAGTCTTACACGAGAGGGATGTCTTAGATCATGCGGCCACCGAAGCATTCTTGCGTGCTTAGTTATCCTTATTTTACTATAACTTGAATACAAATATATATAAAGAAATATTGAAAATTACACGTTGGCGCTCAAGGGGCCATTCTATTAACAGGTTTTGCTCTCCATAATTATAAAATATTTGCTCGGCTCTTCATTCTTGGCACACTAAGTTTGACACAACCTTTTTCTTTGGCGCATATCGGGTGTTTAAGAGAATAAACGAACAAAGCTATAAAAAAATTCGTTTGTATGAAGTATTTAACGTGCACTTTCTGAACGGATTGATTATATCAGCACACGACTAATATATCGACTTAAATCTAGAACAGACACAACATCCAGCCCCAGCCGTTATTTCATAACTCCAAAATGGGAAACCTCATTTCACCACTGATAAATGTTTCGGCCATGGAAGGGATCGAACCTAGAACCCTTAGATCAGTAGACCGACATGCTACCGACTGAGCTAAGGTGTCGGACACAACAGTAGATATATGATTTGTTTGAACTTCGCGAACAAAAAGGGATAGTTTGGCGCTTCAAAACACCTCTGAAATGACCCGTTAACCAACTACCGTTCATATTATCTGTGAGAAGAACACATTATATAGCGAACGATACATACCTTGCAAAGTATTATCCCCATGGCATCTTACAAAGTGTAAGAGGCTACTGGGCAGTGGAGTAGGTTACATAATTATGAGTTGCATACCCTGTACTAATCACAAAACATTGTTAGGATAGTCAAGTCACGTACAGTAGTAGCCCCATGGCTTCTTTGGTGCTGACAGACAGCTTTGAAAAATTACCAGACCAAATTATGTATCCCTACGCCGAACCATATGATCTACAAAAACATGTGTTTAGCAGCTGTCACTTCTGACGGTCAAGATTTAGGTATATACCTAAATTTAAAAAGTACATAATTAGTTATAGTATACCTAAATGTTGACTGTCAGAAGTGAGCTGTGAGCTGTCAGTCAGCACCAAAGAAGCCATGGGGCTACTGTAGATTACGGTGGGCAGAACAAGCAGGGTGAATGGGAGATACTAGGACCTTATTTAGGGTACTGAATAATGGCATACCCAATGGGAAGAGACCACTGGGAAGACCTAAACGCAGTTGGGAGGAGAACATAAGAATGGACCTGAAAGAGATAAGATGTAATGAGGTGGATTAACGCTATTTTTAAATAAGAAAGAGGTATATACCTAAATTCAAAAAGTACATAATTAGTTGTAGTATACCTAAATGTTGACTGTCAGAAGTGAGCTGTGAGCTGTCAGTCAGCACCAAAGAAGCCATGGGGCTACTGTAGATTACGGTGGGCAGAACAAGCAGGGTGAATGGGAGATACTAGGACCTTATTTAGGGTACTGAATAATGGCATACCCAATGGGAAGAGACCACTGGGAGGACCTAAACGCAGTTGGGAGGAGAACATAAGAATGGACCTGAAAGAGATAAGATGTAATGAGGTGGATTAACGCTATTTTTAAATAAGAAAGATTTATGTAACTTATATTTTATATTTAATAAAAGGTCCCCAACGTAAAACCAGTTTGAAACAAAATTTGTTAATAATGTATTTTAAGCCATACCAGATAAAACAAAATATAATTAAATACAAACATAGATAGAGTTTGCTATCGTTTCTTTAAACTTTATTTGTTTACGAAATTTATAGTAAACTAATGAAACCAGAACATAATTATATTAAAAGACATTCGAAAATTGAAACGAGTGCTTCTTCACCCCCTGCCACCTTATCACCTAGGTTTCTCTAAAACGAATAGGGAGCACGTTTAACACACTCCATTGGTCACCTGGGTTAAAGTGCTACTATTGCAATAGACTAGATTGTCGAAGACGGGGAGATTGGGGTTCGACACCTGTAGGGTGTATTGAGGGTAATTCTTTCCTAAATGATGGCTTTCAACTTTCACTCACGCAAATGAGGGAAAACTTCCTATAAATTAAGACTTCCTAATCTCTAACACATAAGTGTAAATTAGTACATAAATGTATAGCCCGAAAAGGTAGTAAGAAGCGGTGCTAAGAAAATAAAATAAAAAAATATCGCGTTTACACAAATTAAGCAGAACTTTGCGGATCAGTAGCCTTCAAAGGACGGTTGAGAAATTGAAACATTGTTTTGCCCCGACGGCAATTAAAATAATGTATTGGGCGGTTACCGTAGCTACCCGCTCGTGTTATACGCATCTGTACTAATCACGCTAATGTGTTGGAGATTAAGAAGGTTATATATTAGGCAGTGTGTCCAAATTTGCGTAGAGAGAAAATGAAAAAACTATTTTGAAAATAACAGCTTCAATACACCCGATTGGGATTCGAATCCTAATCTCCTCATCATCGGTGGTACAGGCTATTGCGAAAGTGAAGTTTAAGACCACTCGATCATCGAAGTAGAAATGTTAGTATTGGATTACAGTTGAAATCAAAATGTATATTGTAACATAACTGAATGCAATAATATGTATGCCACATGTTTACGTACTCTGTCAGTCTGTCACGATTATTTTCATTCCGCCTCAAAGAAATAATGTAAATGCGCCTTAGGAAAAAACTATTCCTTAAGAGTTTCGCTTGTTGGATAAGAATGGTGTGACGTACTAGAGCAAGATCAAGTAGGAAACTGTACATACGTCTAATGCCCCAGTCCATCATCTTGGCCAAGAGGTAAGATGCAAGAGACTCCTTAAATACTCAAAAATGCCCTGAAGGCGACCGTCGCCTATGTAGCGCGCTTGACACCACTAAAGTCGGGACACTCGGTGAGGCGCTGCCAACCTACGCTCATCAAACATCTCCAACGCGCGACGCGAGGATCGATAAGAACCGATTTCAACATGCACATTATTGGGCGAAGAAATATTAAATAAACGACCAAGATGACATTCAAAACCCGCTTCTTTATCAAAAATGAAAGTAAAAGAAGTAATTTTTTTTTTCGCGTTTATTTCAGGAAATTGTCATGTCTATTTTACTAAAGCCTTGAATAAATTAATTTAAGTGACATCCCAAGTCACTCAGCGTTTAAAGGCTAAAATTGCATTATTGCCCTTGGGCCCAGTAAGAGTAAGAAATTATTGTGCGCCAAATAAATTAATTGATAACTGCAGGAAGGAAACATATCCACATATTCATATTCTATATAGATATACGCATCGTTTACAACATAAATGAAACAATTTCAGTAAATTAACATTGTGTGAAGTCACTTTAAAAATTACGTTTACCGCAGATAAGGAACAAGTACTGGAGTTGTTCTTTTATGTAGTTAGCTTTACCATCCACCATACTTTTAGTGGTCATAGTGTGTATTATGAATTGAAAACTACACTGAGCTGATTGTTGTTTTCTCAGTTGTGCCTCGGCTGAACTGGTATATTGAATATAAAATCAACCCCGATGTTGAAAACTTTTACATTCTTGATGACATATGTACAGTCCAAAATAAAAATTATTCGATTGTGTGATTTTTTGATGGCTTTCCGAAAATAAAAAGATTTAAGAAAATAGTATTGATTTTTCCACTGAGAGGCCATTCTTTCATGCCTCCTGATAAGGATTTTGGCATCATTAGATTGAAACTGAGAAAAGAGGAGAGATAATACACCATTTTAGAAGTAGTTGACTTCCAAACAGCATCAAAAATTCATGATATATTTTCTGTGGTTGAAATCAAAACAGAAGCAATCATGGACTTCAAAGCTTGATGACCCAAATTTGATCAAAACACCTTCTTCAGTAATGACTATTATGGAGAAAAAAAATTAAGTAGAGACAAGTATATAGCTCTTGCCATTTCAAAGTATCATGGCATAAGTTTCTCCGCTGATGCTCCCTTTGAAATACAATGCAGAGTAACTATAAGAATAATGGTGTATGACACATACATATTAGGAAACACGGAACCCAATCCTCAACTTTCAGACAAACAGTTTTACAGAAGAAGGGAACTCATCAATAATGTGAAAATGGAGGACATAAAGAAATCTCTTGTTTAAGTGCCCGAAGAGACACTCACATTTTGGAACATCATGGCATGGCCTGTTACAACTAGAGGCAATCCAGATTAAGATAATTGACTCAACAATGTTCACTTACAATTATAAGAAAATTATACTGTACATTAATTTTTTCCCCAATTTATATTGTTATCTTTATTTAACACATCTCATTTAGCATAATAAGGGAACATATCCCTTTCTGAAAATTTTCTCCAAATTGACCTTAATTTAAGTACAGGCAGGTATAATGATCGAAATCAAAATAATATTCCAATATAAATGCTGTAAGTCTTTAAGTAGCCAAGACACCTGGGGAAAAAAGGTTGTTTTTCCTGATTTTTTTATGTTCTTCCATTCTGCGGTTAGCAATTCAAATATACTTTTGAGCAGATTTTTCTTCCTCTATCCCTCTGAATTAATATAATACATTAATGAAAAAAAAAGAAAACTAATATTATTTGGGAATTTTCAAATCAAATAAATATTGTTCATTGTTTAGATAACTTTCTTGCGGGCGTCTTTTGCCCATCTTAGTGCCCTCCAATTAGACTAAGTGAATTCCCGATGAGCCGTTGCACCCGTCACTTTTAATCTGTACGGGCTTTTGTCAGAATTGGTTCATAAGATATCAACAATCCGCCAACTTTATAACTCCATCATACTGCGTTTTATCAGTTTATAGTCAGTCATCTTAGACCTTTCTTGAACATGTGCTGAATGTCGTGACCATATTCAAGAGATATAGTTTCTTTTTTGTCCTTCATTACTACTCATGCCTTGCTCCCTCCTTCTAGGCCATACAACACTCTTCATCACTTCCAAATCATTTCTCCAAGTGGACTATACGATTCCTTCATCTGTTCTCCTTATATCTTTCTTCCTACCCTAGTCCTCCTTGCTCTATCCAGGCTATACCTTTCCTTATACCATTGCTTTATGAGCAAGTATTAAGAATAAATAAATACAGTAGATTATTTTAGAGTTATATATATGTAATTATATAAAACCCTAATACATATATATATATATATATAGTCTGACAGTAGAGACATACATAAGTACGAGTATACATAAAATAGGCCTTGTTCAAAATGTTATTGTCATCAAAAAGACATCTCAGCCATAGTATTGATGAAACTCGGCGATAGGATCATCGGCTGATCTGAGCGCAACCGCTGTTAACAAGACATCGTTATTATCAGGGCTCTCATCAGGAATAGGAGATTCTATGAGGCTGGTTTGCACAAGATTTCCGGTTGGTCACCCTCCTTTGGACGGTGGTCCATACACTTTTCATCACAGTCCCTTATATATCGACTATGCTCCCACATTCCCGGGTGTGAGCATCCCGTTCGTGGATGATCGAATTACACATTTCCGTGCACAGTCCTTCTCATTCGATATCATATACTTCCCCTATTTCGCTTTTATAAAGCTTCACGTCCTGCCCTCCAACCGACATGAAGAAGAGGAAGTCGTTCTCGCTGGACGATGTTAACTGTATCGATAAAGGAATTTAGATACTTATCGTATGATCCCAGATACGCATAATTCTTCAAATGATCGAAACAATTTCACTAACGTGCGCGGAATGACCTGCCCCACTCAATGAATGGGAGCCATCAACGACCGACCAATTCGTGAGGATCATTACAATAGATATAATCGACCTCGGTTCCTCTCTCAGTTTTGGATAATCCTCCTTCTTCAAGTTTATAAATAAACATTGGTTCAATTATGTGAAAATGCTTCAGTCCAGCGAGTGACTTGAAACGGCAGTAAGTTCCGTTCGTAAACAGATGTGCGTTAATTTACTCGAGCATAGACTTGTACACTTAAAGATCCTCCTTTGTAAAATGCAAAGGCTCTTTTCTGAAGCGTAATAATTATTCTCCTTGGGTATAAGAAACCATGTTATTATTAAGTACTGTACCGTCTCTCTCTCTAAACAGGAAAAGTATAATCTCGAGCTTGGTCAAGCTACCATCGTTCGGAACACCAAGTTGTATTAGAATGAGAGAGAAGTATGTAAAATGGATAATTTAATATATGCTTGATCTTCTCTCATACTAGTTTTCTTCCTCCTCCTTTATATTCTCATGAATAGGACTGGGTTCTGCAAACGTATTCATCATCCTGGTGTGAGCGGCTTGAAGGTAACCATTGCAACGACGTCAAGGCCGATACACACAGAATGCTAGGCTAAGCAATGCTGTGTTGTGCTGTCCTCTGCTATGACTTTGTCAGTTTGGTTTCACACTCGTTGCTAAGCTAAGCAAAGCAATAGACCCTCCTTTCACTCCAGAATTCAGTGTGGATTCTTTCTGGTTTGCTCCAATGAAGTTAAGTTATGATGGCATTCTCCAAAATGTCTTGTTTGAGTTCAGGTTATAGTACTGAGTAAAAAAAAAATGCTGCTGTTGGCAGATATTTTGGAAGGTGAAGAAAACTTAGGAGGTGGAGGTTTGGCTTATTCAATTAATGCTTCCATTGAATATAAAAACATTTATTAGATAAACAAAAACTTAAATAGAATATTACTGAAATACACGTGAAACAAACTGAAAACAAAACTTCAACAATTATTTAGTTATTTTCACCAAAACAACACTGCGTCTGTTCAACACGGAGCTTAAGTTGCGTTATGCGCTTGCGCAACGTAAGATGGCTCAAGATGGGAGATGGAAAAATTTCCTGGCCAGTAATCGGAAAAAAACAGAATGGCGTAGTAAGATATAGCTTAGCTTAGCATAGCTTTCTGTGTGAACCAACACATTTAAATACACGGTCCGCTATTTTTCTAAAAAGTTAGCAGGACAAATCAAATCTTAACTTAGCTTAGTGTTGTGTGAATCAGATTTAGACGCGTGTCTTGAATAGCATAATTGTTTATAGTTTTATTTATTTATCATCCTCGCTTTAGTAGTATCCTCGGAAACCTACGACATGATGCAGTGTATGAATGTCTTTTAAGATGAAGGAACTGTACATTATGTCTAGACTTAAGCGAATTAACGTTGTTTTTTGCTGGTAAAGCCCTTCGTTGTCGTGTCAAGTTGAAGAGTGATGTCACACGATACGGCAGCTTAATAAGTCTTGGACCGTTCCTGTGTAAGATTTTTTGACGAGAGATAGCACGACTGAAGAAAGGTGCCTTCTTTTTTAGTATATGGTTTGAAAGAAATTGTTCTGGGCTGTTCTTTTTGACTTTATTTATTTCTTTTGTTGCACCATGCTCCATTCATTCTAAAAGCGAGGGAGAGAGATAGCGAGTGTTTACGAAGTGGTTATATTTCACAAATTATTGCAATACGAGTGTGGGGACGTTTCAAACTATGAAAAATACTGACGTCAGAAAGTCATAGTAACAATAACAAAATTAAAAAATAATTGATCATCCAAGTGTGTGAGGAGATTTCCTGTTCATAACACATCTGGATACTTTTAGTTTTATGTTCTAAAACTATTTATTAATTTGGAATATGTTAGGGATGGGAAAGTTTGATTAAAATTAATGTGAAATGAAATTTTATTTAATTACAAGACATACATGTAAAATTGTAGATACCGTAGAACGTATTTCCAACATAAAATATAGTCATCTTCAGACACTTTGATTGGTGCACCTCTAACAGTTTTAAGGTTCAACAAAAAAATTATGTTCTGCAAATTCATAACCATTATGGAAGCGATGCCTTATCTACTAAACCAGGTTTAGCCATTAGTTAATTCAAAATAAAGGTGACCTGGTGGTCTAGGGGTAAGGTGTCGGACTCTTGTGCTGGGGGTCCGGGGTTCAATCCTCGGTGTCGGCACAGATTTATCTGATTACCAAACCCTTCCTTCATCTCTGACAAGTCGTGTATTAATCACAACTTGTGAATGTGGGGAATGCCAGGCCTCCCCCGTGGTTCGGATTCCACGTTAAACTGTAGGTCCTCCATTTCATCTCACAATCACCTTACCATTACACATTAGCGTAAGTGTGTATAACCCGAGCGATTAGTAAGACGCGGTGCTAATAATAATAATAATAATAATTCAAAATATCTTTCATCCTTCCTGGTAGGTTTTGAATCTAAGTATTTGTAGATGAAACCACAGTTAGCCATGGAGTCTAATAAGATGTAAATGTTGCATCTGAAAATATTGAGGCCATTCCAATGTTGCGTAGAGCAAAAACACCAGGATCATAAAACCGATCGGTCTCTTTCATCCTAACCGATACAATACCTCTCATAATCATGAGGTCTTACAAGTCAGCGTAAACGGTCTGCTGTAATGCGAAAGATTCCTTCTAGCATAAGCACCTTATGACTCGAGTAATATATCATTGTGTTCACCTTATTTAGATGGTCTTCAGGATGAAGAGAGAGCTTCCATACCTCCTCAATCTCTTGTTTGCTGCTCCTTTCAAAGTTTGGATACATAGTTCAATCCTTCTCTAAGCTCACGAGCAGAGTCTATCTGCCCTTTGATAATAACCTTAGTGGTATTGAGAGCAAGTTATATTTTTGTTAATGTGTTCCACATCCATCCTATTGACGTAGGTCTTGTTCCAGGCATTCTTAGATACAGCAAACGTATATCGATATTGAAGATTCTCTTCGATCCAGGATCGTAATAGCCTTTAAAATTAGATTCCCTTCAGTCAGAAATAGTTATTATTGTAGAGCCTATGGACTTATTTCGATTTGGATGACATTGTTAAAATCATTGACGTAGACTTGGTGAGTCTTAATGAATCGTATTATTATTATTATTATTATTAGCACCTCGTCTTACTACCCGTTCGGGTTATACGCACTTACGCTAATGTGTAATGGTAAGGTGATTGTGAGATGAAATGGAGGACCTACAGTTTAACGTGGAATCCGAACCACGGTGGAGGCCTGGCATTCCCCACATTCACAAGATGTGATTAATACACGTCTTGTCAGAGGTGAAGGAAGGGTTTGGTAATCAGATATATTTGTGCCGGGACCGAGGATTGAACCCCGGACCCCTAGCACAGAAGTCCGACACCTTACCCCTAGACCGCCAGGTCACCTGAATGATGAATCGTAGCAATATAATAGTATTTAACCTCAATGTAGAGGTATTGAACCAACAGAGGTGACAATCCCTACTTAAGACTAAAAAATCGTACTTGTTTTTCCAGCAGAGTGAACATAACTTCGGAGTGTTATTTCAGTGTTCACATGATCGTCATAGACGTGTTTTAAGTTGGTATCGTCCATCCTGAAAAGGATGATAAGGTTAGCATCTCTATGTATCTGTCTAAGGATATGGGATTATGACTAACAAAGATAACCGAACTGAAATAGGTATGGGTTTATTATTTTATCCTAACGCAGGCAGAATGTTGACCTATGAGTGCGGGTTTTAGTCGTATAATACGTTGCCATCCTAAATTCCGATTCTCCTAACGAAGCCAGCTATTAAATAAGTTCCACCCTCCACTCAAGATTGGTTTTCTCTAGTCATGGAGCAAGAGTATTGTTGAAGGGGGAGGGGGGGTCATTTGTTTAATTATACGAAGCATTTAACGTGGACTTTCTGAACCGATTATATCAACACAGGAGAACTTCTATGAGTGAGAGCAAAAGGGCCTGCCAATTTTGCCGGGAAAGGCATACTTTCTTGGGTTCCTTTATATGCCAAAATCGGTATTTGACCGACGGCTTTACTTACCCTCCTACGTAAGTTGTGTTGCGGACTTTTATCGCTCAAGAAATATTCGTATACTGCGGCTTGGTTAAAACCTACGAACATCGTGTATGAAGGCGAGCACTTTACCCCAAGACCACCAAGGTCGACGATTGGGCTTACTAATCATCATGGACCCCATTGAAAAAGTGAGGATAAACCATACTCCGAATTAAGATCGTTGATTAATTTATATCTACAGAAAGGGAGAAATATAGACCTATTACAAACAGAGAAGATAAATAGGCTTCCAAGTGTCATCAACAACAGTGACGAATACTAGTTTACCGAGTTGAGTGAATGGGGTTATCCCTCTCTTAGAACACTTAAAAAGGAAAGTCAGTCATTCCAGTAGCGTCTACACGTGCGCTACATAAAATGTCCGACTCACCATTTAAAGTATTAAGAATTATTGGTCAGAATGTTTGTGAATCAGCTACGAGTACTATACAGAAAGATCCAGGTTATACCATCCTTTCTATGATTCATATAGAGATTTGAGAAGGAAAATTTTCACTGTATTTTTTCCGTAACATTTTCAAAACAGGAAAGTTTTCAATTAGTATTTCTGTAAAATAATTTCAACTGATTAAATGGAACTATAATGTAATCGAGATATAAATATCCCAAATGTTAACGTTTATAATCGAGATAAATTTCTCCTAAGAGCGTTAACACCAGAAACTTCATTAAACGAGCTACGGTGGCCGCATGGTCTAACGCACTACTCTCGCAATAAACTAGACTGCCGATGACAGGGAGATCGGTGTTCGATACCAATTGGTTGCACTGAGGGCGGTTTTTCCTAAATACGTTTCCACTCTCACGAGTGCAATTCCTCTAAATTCAACCTTCTTCATCCCCAACAAATTAGAGTAGGCCTAATTAGTACATAGGCGCACAATCCAAACGGGTAGTAAGACGTGATGCTAAAAAGTAGTAAATAAACAAATGAATGGGAGTTTTTGTAGACTCATTATGTTCATAAATCATTTCAATTTTTTATCATCAATATGTTAATTAAAATAATTTTAAGATTGGCCCAACTTTTGTCTCCTCCCCTATTCTCCGTGCTTCCTAACTACCCCTCCCCTTTCCCAGCCCCATGCCACCTTATGATAACACAATCGTCTCTTTAACACACTATATTTTGAAGTACAAGAGGCTCTAGGTGTCCCCTCTAAAATGTAACCCCTTCACCGCAAGCCACCACTGGGGCAAATTTTACCGGAAACCTGATTAATTAGCATATAATGTGAGTTGATTTTGATCAACTGTGTGTTTCTGTGATGGGCAATATGAGACTGATAATGGTGCTATTTCTCCTAAAGCAATCGAGAAACCCAAAGAAGCGTCAGCTTAAACAATGTTTATCGACATAATGGATTCAGTTATTTTCATAGACTTTTATTAACCAAGTAAATTTAAACTCGATTTATTTATTTATCGATGAAAACAATCAAGCTCATACAAGTTTACTATACATCATCCAAAAGGTCATATAATACTGTCTTGTTCAATGTTACACACAATCCGTAAAAGAAAAAATGTTAACTTCAATCTTCGTCCTTCTCGTCAGAATGGTCTGATGACTGTTCCTATATTGAGTAGTGTTACTATGGTAGAGTGTGAACAGTTCCTGGAATTATGTAGCGCTTTTTGTCAAGCAAGCTTAATACAACCCGATTCATCTTTTGTTTAAGTAATTTATGAGTAAAATATCTAATAAGTCGAGGCTTTCTCAAAACAATTATTTCATTGTTCAAACAGTCAAAGTAGTTATCTAGGCAGTGTTCTTAACGCACTGCTATTTACTCCTTTTGCCTTAAGGTTTTTTTTCCCTCCTTAAACTGTTTAAGAGTAAAGTTTAGGTCGCAATCCAATGCAGGTACTCTATGGAGCCTTCATATATGGATACGATCAAGAACGTTGTAATTAGTTTATGTGCTGCATAGACATATGAACAACCGCGTAATGGTAATGGATACATTAATCGTGTTCAGACCATTAATGGTATCAGCGCTGTGCGGGTGATTGCTGAAAGACTTTTAGACCAGCACAAGATCTTCCTTACTGATACCAAACAGTTGAGCGTCAACAAGTTGTTCGAAGAAACTTGGAAGGAACGTTCTCCACATCGAATCTAGCACAGCGACAAGATGATAAGCGAAGCGTGTTTTTATTTTATATATATATATATATATATATATATATATATATATATATTATATATATATATATATATATATATATATATATATATATATATATATATATATATATATATATATATATATACAGAGAGAGAGAGAGAGCCTTTAAGCCGGGCACGTTATAGCGCTTCCCCACCTTTAACTTGAAACATCTCACTATGATCCTTAATTAGTAATAGCACCTCACGTTTGTCCTACAAAAGAAATGTCCCGTCTCTATTTTATTTTTCTAGATGTAGTTTTGCTTGTGTTCGCAAGAGCTCAGCAGCTCTCGGTGACAAATTGAAATTAAAGCCAGATAATTGGTGTTTTCTTCTTCTTTTCTGGTAAAGCGTTGTTGACTGTCGATTCGGGATAAGATGTTTGAAGAAACGCATGTGCCAATATGGCAATTTCTTTACTATATATAATGTGAATACCTATTTGAACTGAAATGAATACAACTTTCAAACAAAGAATTTTTCGACTATTGAATAAAAGATGAGTTCTTTAATTTCTAAATAAAATAATATGAAAATAACGTGTATAAAATGTGTTTAAAATGTTTAAATTGCAAATCACGAGTCCACGTTATGAATAATGCATCGCGACAAATGACTTTCCCAATAGCAGGGCAAAATAAAAAAAAAACTCGCGGAAAACTCGGGAAATTAAGAGGTGCTCACCGACGTCTCGATAAAAACACTCGCGGAGAACACGGGAAATTAAGAGGTGGTCACCTACTAAATTAAGGGCAAGTGCAGCAGCGGGGCAGCTATTACACATATAGGCGTTTCTGTAGGTACTTCACCAACAATGCAGTAATAGCAAAAGAGCATCGAAGCAACCAATCAACGGATGTTGGACCATCAACGAGGGACAGGTCGACTGAATAGCCATAGATAATATGTTTTGCTACATGGTATTATTTAATCAATTAATGTTTTGGATAATAGGAGTGAGGCAACAGATCAACGGATGTTGGAGAATCGCCGAGGGACAGATCAACAGAATAGCCATAGTTACACATATTTTGTTAAATTTTATTATTTTAGCAAATTAATTAATCAATTAGTTTCATCATTAATACCAAAAAATCAACTGATCAATGAATGCTGGACCACCGCCACAGGACAGATCAACAGAATAGGAGTGGATATATAATATGTTTGTGTCACATTTCAGTATTTTAATCAATTAATTTCATTGTGGATAGCAGCGAAGTAACCATCAACGGATGCTGGACCATCGAGAGGCAGATCGACAGAAGAGACATAGATATATAAGTTTATATTTGTTAAATTTAATTATTTTAACTAATTAATTAGTGTTAATTGATTAATTTTAGTGTTCATGATGGAATTATTTCAAACATTTTATGAAACAAGTAGAATTTAAACGGTATTTAGGCCTAGACATTAATATACTTAAGAAACTCAACAATTCTTTTGGTTGATGATATTTGAATCAGAAGGGGATTTAATTGGGGAAGTGCTTAGTAGTGGGAGAGGTCAGATTCCATTTTGTTCGCAAGACGAAAAAATCATGAACAGACCAAGAAGGATTAGAGGAGAGTTACGAGGATTGGTAAAATGAAACATATGAGAGTAGATTAAACAAACTAAAGGTGGGAAATGCAAACAGTATAAACTTATACATATAGGGTGCAGTTCAAGTAGAAGGGGAATCAGGAAATAATAGTGAAAATCAGATATTAGATGAAAATAGCTCAAGTGAACATTCCAATTTAAAGGATGGGGGTGATGAAATTTCTATATTAAAAAATAATACTGTATACATTGAGGATAGTAAAAGAGATGCTGATCCAACTCGGGTAGGAAAAAAACTTAATAGATAAAGGGAACAAAAAAATGGAACAACGAAAATTATGAGTCGGATGAAAGATAATAAAAAAAAAGTTAGGAACTCAAATAAAAAACCATAATAAAGAAAATGAAAACAATATTAAAGATTTAGGAATAAAATAAGAGTGTATACTAGATAACCTGGAAAGATCATATCACGCACTTGATGTCAAGGTTAAGGATCTAGATAAGAATTTGATCACAGTAAAACAAAATCAAAATGAGTTGGAACAAAAGCAAGATAATTTAAGAAAAATTCATTTTGATTTAATTGTGGGAGTTGACAAAAGTAAATGAAAAGATAAAAGGTTTAGAAAATAAATGTATAGACACCATTAAAAACACAGAAAATAAGGTTGAAGGTATAAAGTTAAAAATTGTTCACATAAAAAAGTGTCAAAATAGTTCAGACTAACTTGGACGAGAAGTCGGTTAGGATAGAACTGCTGGGGCAATTGGATGTGAATAGCGATTATATTATGTCTTAAGTAGTAGCTGTAGTGACCCAAAAGGCGAAAGTATAGAGGAAAAGGTCAAAAAATTAAGAGATAGCTATGTAAAAAATCTTGAGAAATTACAAAATAGAGCGTAGGGTTTAGAATGTAAATTTAACAAAGTTAAAAATAAAGAGTAAGTTGATAGTCATGTTTTGTCACAATAGTGTCTTGTTTAGAGGAATGAGTGAGGAGATATTATCTTCAATTCCCAAACCCAAGAGGCAGAAAGGAAATATTTTGGCAATCCAATATATTCGAAAAGTGGAGCGTACTTTAGAAGGGGAACGATTTAGTAACGTGAATAAGATTGCTATTTTGTTGTCAGGATAAAGAAAGGAAGCGAGGTCCTGGACGAATTCTGTAGGAGTATGGAACACATTTGTGCAGGCAAAGAATGATTTGTTGGGAAAATTTTGGTCACAGGTAAAACAAGATAGTTTTTTGCAGCAGATTTTCAATGGTAAATATAGTGTCCAAGGAGGAACTATGTGTGAATATCTTCACAAATATAAGGTACAAGTAAAGTCCTTGAAATACCCGATAGAGGAAGCTGACTCATGGGGCATTTAATATATAATTTTCCTCAAAATGTACAGAATGCTCTTATTGGCGCAAATTTACAGGGCCTTCAAGACATGGGCTGGGTGTTAAATGCATTTGATGATAGATGCCAAAGAACTAGAGAGTGGGAATATTTAGGGTATGTACAAGAAAATGATTCAACACAAAATGGGCACTTATCTTCAACTTGAGAAAGTGGTGCAGAGAGATAAAGTAAACAAAATTGGTCAAGTTTTAAGAAATTTAAGGATCAATACCATCCACAGGGACAAGGTAGAACTAATTATCAGTTCCAGAGAGAAAGCAGGACACCATCTCCATCACAACACTGGGAGAGAGGACAAGGGAAACCAAGATAGTGGTTTTCAATTTAACCAAGGACAGTATAGGCAAAATGATCAAAATCAGGGACCGAAGGGATATAATCAGTATTATCACCCACCAAAGTACAGAGAACAAAGACACACAGGAACCCAAAATAATAACCAGGGACAGAGGCGTGATGATGGAAGAGGTCAAAAGAGAACTGTAGTGCAGAGGTGTATCGGCCTAGACTTGTTGATGAAATTAAACCATATTTTGAGGAAGTTACAAAAATAGATGGAAAGTATTCATAATATTAAGACTTTTGTTAGACTTTTACTTTTGCTTTAAATTTAGAACAAATAATTTTTTTAAAAACCTTGAAGAGCATTTTGCAATGTGAGCTTAACTTTGGGTATAATTTTATCCAAATATTGATACTGTATATATTTTGAAGGTTATTCAATTTATGAATTTAACTTCGGGTATAATTTTACCAGAATATGGCTCTAGTATATTTTGCATACTATTCCAATGTGAAACTTCAGAAATATCGCCATCAACTTCAGAACTACAAAGTTAGTCTGAAATGTAAGAAATTTTATATTTTGTGTTTTGTCAAGGGTGTCATCCTGATTATGTGCAGTGTAATGTGTAGCTCTGATTTCCTATGTTGTTTATTTTATTATATTACTATGTGAGAATAGTGTGTATAAAAGAAGGCTAACTAAACATTAAATCAATAATTTCTCTTTTATATCACTAGTCTAGTATGTTATATCAATTAGAGTGAGAATCTAAAAACTTTTCTGTTATAAAACATTAAATTCAAAAAGGAAATGGCAAAGCAAGATGAACATTTCTAAGACTGTTATGTGAGAAGTTTTAAAGTAAATGATAAACATTTTAAATGATGTCGAAGAATTGATGAAAACAACATACTTCATCATGCTGTTACTCTATGTAACCAATGTATAGGTTAGCTATGTTATTTTTTTATATTTAAGATATAGTTGTGTTATAGGATGTGCAAAGGGTTAAATGTAAAGTCAAGCCAACCGAATTACTTCCTGATTCATTTTTCTTCTAAAAATAACCCAGAAAGTAGGGGAGTACTGTAATGATCCTGTTTTATTGCATTGCTTTCTGGATTATTTAAATTTAGGTTATGTCTATTTTATTAGTCTGTGACTGTACTGTTGTTGATTTACTTCCGTACACGTGCAGCAGAAGAAGGATCAAGACATTCAGTTTGATTGTTTCCAGCCCTCGCAATAATTCAAGGTCAACCCTCGCAGTGTAGGTGAGAGAGAGAGAGAGAAATATACTTCACTTGTAAACTTAAGTGTTCATATTTCTTTTTCTAAAAGTAGTTTTGCTTGTGTTCGCAAGAGCTCAGCAGCTCTAGGTGACAAATTGAAATTAAAGCCAATTAATTGGGGTTTTCTTCTTTTTTTCTGGTACAGAGTTGTTGACTGTCGATTCAGGCTAAGAAGTGTGAAGAAACGTGTGTGCCCATATGTCAAATTTCTTTATTATATGTAATGTGAATACCTATTTGAACGTAAGTGAATACAACCTTCAAACAAAGATTTTTTAGACTATTAAATAAAACATGAGTTATGTAATTTCTAAATAAAATAATATGAAAATAACATGTATAAGATGTGTTTAAAATATAAAATGTTTTAATTTCAAATCACAGATTTGTGTTATGAATACTGCATTGCATCAGCTTCCTTCGATGATCTTTCCCAGCGGTGCTGGTTCCAGTTGCTATAGTACATGCGGTTCTCTCCCCATACTTCCTATTTAAGTTTTAACATAGGCTCCGATTGAATTATTCTCCCTCCACATGCAAGGTTGTAAATCTATTTTATAAAGATAGATGTAAGACATTAATTCATTTTATATATTATTTAATAATTTATTTTAGTCTCAATTTATAAAAACTCGTTAGTAAAAGTGAAGTACACATGCCACACAATATGTGTCTGATCCCTTGTTAAATGTAAATGCGTATAAATGTGTCTTACAACATTTTGAATATAAAGGCTTGTGAAATGTTTGGTCATTTGTTAGATTTAAGAGCGTATGAAAGGAAACTCCTTGGGCGATATCTTTCTAAGCATTATTAATTAATTATAGCACCACGTATTAGTACCCGTTTGGGTTATAGGCTTAAGTATTAATTAGGCTAGATGGTTAGGAATTGGGAAGGTTTAATTTAGAAAAATGAACCCACATTTGTATGGAGGGAGCGTGGAAACATATTTAGAAAAAACCTTACCCGGTTCACCGGACTGAGATTGGAACTTCGATCACCCCGTCCTTGGTAATCTAACTCAACACGAAACTAGCGCGTTAACTAACTAAGCCATCTAGGTGGGTTTATTTCTATGAACATCCAAAACCTCCCTCCCTAGCTGATGTCAGAGACCCCTTTTCATATCATGCAATATTCTTAACCAATGACAAGAGTTGGTGCTCAGTTCTCTGCCTTCTGGTTGGCTGGACAGTGGCATTCCAAAATGCATCAGAAAATCATAAAACATGTAAGAACGGAACTAAGCTGCTACATCAGTGATACTAAGCTGCCACATCAGTGATAGAGAAGTATTGAAAACAGACAGCAATTGACGCTTTGACTTTTCCCTTTGTTGAATGTACAGTTCACCCAGTAAGAAAATTTAGTAGAGTTAAAATGTATTTACTTTTAAATTTCTTAAAGGGCTTAAATTTATTAAAATTAAAATAATTAATTAAAACAGTATGATTAATGAAGATAAAACCCTAATTCTAAATATGAAATAGAAATAGTAATCTTCCAAAACTGCACTCTCACTCTTGAATAAAGTATGTGGAGAAACTAGCTAAGTATCTTTTACATGGAACTAAATTAACGAAAAAAGGACATACCTTATCCTTGAACTTCAAACAAAATAGGGGCTCACAATTGAGGACATTACAAACTGGGTGAGATTTTGTTCAATATTTCCTTCTGCCCTTGAGAACTTAACAGCTGAGCAGCATACATGATAAATGTTTCAAAGATTACTGATATATCTTACTGTGGGTGATGTAAGCTAATGATTTAACATTTAAAGGTTCGCTGTATGTATAGTATTTTTCGTTAGAGGGAGCTATATTACGCTCCACCTAGTAATTTTACGAAACTTCCAATAAACAAAATTGCTCTCCAACACACACTGCTATGCATGTGTACATAACCGGCGTAGGTAATCCGTGCCTCAAGGGATGAAACAGCAACACACAGCTTAAGCTCAAACGTGTCCAAAATCCATAAATTGATAAATACTAGACTTGGCATATGAGAAAGCTTTGATTTGGCATCGGTAGAAGTCTTTATCTAGCTCTCAGGTTAATTGTGTCTTTGTAGGGTTGACTTGATTGTCTATTATTAAAACATTAGTTCAAGTTGCCCCGATAGTTGCATTGCCTTTGTAGGGTAAACTTCATCGTTTATTACAAATACTTTAGTCCTTTAAGTTGCTTATCTAATTGTCTCTACGTTGTATAAACTTGAACAGTTATTATTAATATTTTAATTATTTAAGATGTTTGGATAGTTAAGTTTTTGAGTATAAACTTTATCGTTTATTATAAATATATTAGTTCTTTAAGATGTCTGGATAAATGCGTCTTGGCAAAATAAACTTGATCATTTATCATAAATGCATTAGTTCTCTAGGTTGCCTGTGTAGTTACGTATTTGACGTATAAACTCGATCGTTTATCATAAATACATTAATGAATTATTTATTGCCTGGATAGTTATGTCATTTCAGTATAAACATGATTGTTTATTATTAAAAAAAATTCCAAGCTTTGATATCTCCTTCATCGTACATCCAGTAATAAATTGAATACAATATTTTATCAGATAAAATTTAACTGTTATTCATCATAAATATATCTTTAATTACACTAATATGTTAAAGATGAGGTATATTGAATTTAGTTCATAGATGTAATAATGAATGCTGCTAGTATATAGAAAGCGAGCATATAAACTCACCCCCACCCCCACCCCCTTCCTTATGGACACTATTGTTAGGGGGTGATACAAAACACCTCACCATTCCATCCTTATGGACACTATTGTTAGGGGGTGATACAAAGACACCTCACCATTCCATCCTTATGGACACTATTGTTAGGGGGTGATACAAAGACACCTCACCATTCCATCCTTATGACCACTATTGTTAGGGGGTGATAGAGCCCAACTATTAGTCCAAAGTCATAAATAGCCACTGATAACTTGTCTATTGCCCAACAACCCCCTCCTACTATCACCCAGGAAGGGACATTTTCCACTCCGAACCAGACATTATAAATCGCTATAAATATACCAGTCTTAAAGACGCGGTTGTGAGCCGTCCTTCGATCCCCTGTGAGGTCCTAAACCTAAGGGTGTCATAAAAAAAATCCTTTTAGCCATGATGACAGCTGCTCAAATCCAAACAATTTCGAATCTAACATTATAAATTGTGATAAACATGTCAGCTTTGAAGAACACTCTTCGATCCTGGGTGAGTTCATAAATCTATGAGGATCATCGAGTCATTATAAATTGTTTAAGTATGATGAGTATAAAAACAACCTTATGGTGTTGAGGAAATGACTAACACTAAGTATATACATTTAAATTATGCAGCAGCTGGCTAGCCTTTGTTCATCCCTTTAAGGATAAATCCTAACTCCATAAGGATGTAATCAATAATACTAATCACTCCAAAAAATGCTGATGCATGATGAATATACCTTCTCATCCTTTTGAGCAGGGCCCGGATTTTGATTACCTCAAAATTACCAAAAAATAACCTATAGAATGATGCAAAAAACTCTAAATAATGACTTTAAATTTGCAAATAATAACCTAAAAAGTTTGACTGAAATTCCATAATATGATGTATTTATTACTAGAGTTAGGTTTTACATCATACACGTAAGCAAAAATATCTCTCCTGGTCTGTTCATTTACAGTATTTCCTCGGTGTGGACTAGTTTGGAATAAAATGACCCGTATACAGTCCCAGGAAATCCTTTAGTTTAACATTGCTCGGTTTCCACGGAGGAATGTTTGTAGATACCGGAACGTTACACAAATCTTTATAAAATGTTGAGGATTTTTCTTGATTCGTGAATGCATTTTGTGCAAGTAATAATTGAGAGGTTTTCTTTTTATCGATATTCTGGATACCACGGACATGTTTGTTGCGACTGATATGATGTTGAATGGTTAAATCTTTTATCTGATGCCAGCCACTTTCACTTCACATATTTTATAGCAAAGTATTTCACTCTCTGTAAAAAATATATCCTCTCCAAATTCAGTAATGATTTGCCTCAAATGACTTGCTTTAGATAGTTAGGTTTAAAGCATTCTAAAATACACAGAAAATGATTACAAACAAATATATATAGCGTGCACTTTATAAATGAAAACTATGCATTTAAAATCTTTTGACAGCTAAAATCATGTGTTCTACTTAACATTGGAATAAAAATACCAGCTCTAAAAGTGATAGCTACCCATCTCCCTGCAGCCCTTTCAAGACATGGTTTAGTGATTGACTCACCACGAATGTAAAGTCGGTACATAGTTAATTTGAACTCTAAAAATTGCTCTCCCCTCCCCCTGCAACCCTTCCAACTTAGGTGTGGTGAAGGTCTCACCAGGAATGTAAATTTTATAAGCACTGTGGGTAAAGGGGCACAAAGTTCATTTGGACTGATAAATTATTTTCTTCGGTCAACAAGTGTGTGGTAAATTATCTGATCTTTAAATATTCATGTTTTATAAAAGCACCGATAATTCATATATATATAACCTTTTTAAAGTCATTTTCAAACTATTTTAAATTTCCTTTAAAAAAAATGATTAAAAATATTATTTATTAAACAAAAAATCAAGAAAAATAACATAAAAATCTAAAATGGCAAAAATGACCAAAAATGACCTATAAAACATACATTGAACAACCAGGGGATCATGAACAGAGTTTATGTACAAATGAGCATTGTCCCTGATGGACTAAAAAAAAGCTGACATTTCATCTGGGCGCTCCATATGAGTAATTTCTAAACATATATAAGTTAGAGAAAGAATGAACAAAAATGAACAAAAGAAAATTATTTAATCTATATACGCTTTCAGACCAACTCCATTTATTCTTATGCATATAAGATATATAATAATGACAATTACCCATTAAATTAGAGAAAGAATGGACTAAACGATTAAAAGAAATATTTCAAATCAATATTTGCTCTAAGTTAAAAAAGTATTTCAGACCAACTATATTAATTAGCCCATATGTGTATTATCTAAACCCAAATATTCTTCACCCCTCATCTTAGAGGAATAAGAACCTGAGACAAATATATATTATAGGCCTAATGTTTAACCTTAAGGTGCTGGAACCAAAGCTGCAATCCATAAAAACCTTTTTCTCTCAAACTCTTCCATCCACAATTTTCTCCCTAAAATGTTAATAATAATAATAATAATAATAATAATAATAATAATAATAATAATAATAATAATAATAATAATAATAATAATAATAATAATAATAATAATAATAATAATAATAATAATAATAATAATAGCAGCACCGCGTCTTAATATCCATTTGGGTTGTACAAACTTACGCTAATATGTAATAGTAGGGTGATTGTGAGATGAAATGGAGGACCTACAGTTTAACGTGGAATCCGAACCACGGTGGAGGCCTGGCATTCCCCACATTCACAAGTTGTGATTAAACACTTCTTGTCAGAGGTGAAGGAAGGATTTGGTAATCAGATAAATAGGTGCCGGGACCGAGGATTGAACCCCGGACCCCCAGCACAGAAGTCCAACACCTTACCCCTAGATCACCAGGTCACCCTCCCTAAAATGTAACATCCAGCAATGCTATGGTCAACTAATTGAACCTATAACGTTAACTTCTCCTCTTCAGTTCCTACTCCTATACCATACCCTTTCACCACCCCTCACCCGGATGTGTTTGCTGTCCTAGCCCTTGAGTACATAATGGTGTATTCTCAACCCAAAATCATAAATACTAAAAAGCTCATACTTAATCTCTAATGATGTATTATATGTTACAGTTTGCATCCATGGAGATGCCACTCCTACTCAATCAACCTCCCTCCCTAACATCCTCCATCTCATCTGTTATCCTCCTGTTGAAGAAACGTTCTACTCCCCATACATTCTCACCTGAGAAAAGACCCAGCCAATTCGTTGGAACAGGTTTAGAAAGGTATGTCAACCTCTCTATCAATTATGAGAGTCACATACATTTCTCATTGATTGATAAACACAATATAATATAACAATATAATTGATCAGCATTGATTTAGAAATATATCATACTTGAAGCATATTCCTCATTAATCTACACACATAACACATCTAATCATACCATACATCATATTTAATCACTATTTATACAACATACTTAGAAGATATTTGTTTATCATTTATTGATCATGCCCTTCACACATCATATCATTGCTCTGAGCTTATAACGGCAAATTTCCTTACACAAACAATGGATTACACCATTTTGAATTTATAATTCAAAATTGAATTCAAAATGGAGTAATCCATTGTTTGTGTTATTTGTACTCTCTTCTTCTTTGTGTTTGATAAAGGCAACAGTGCCGAAATATTATTTTATTTGTGTTAAAATGTGTGTGTGACTACTTCTACAATAGAAGACAGAAGAAAGGAAGAAGATGTCCACCTTTGTGCATTGAATTCTCCCCACATTTTTCCTCTTCCCCTAGGTGGACTTTCTTCATCAAATTTATTCTTAGTAGTTTATTTTTCCTTTTTCTTTAGTTTTATCAATTTCCTTTATTATAAAATTGTTAAAATGAGAAAGTTTTGTTGGTCTCTTAATGTCCAATGTTCGGTATATAACCAAGTTAGAACAGTTTTTTCAAAAAACTGTTTTATGTGTCTGCTATTATTGCCCTTACATATTAAACTATAAATTTATATTTGTTTTGTTAATTTTGGTTTTTCAAATTAATGTTAAATGATTGTCAATGAATTGCCTAATTATCCTGCCCACAGGTTGCATACAGTGGGCAAGAGCTTCAATTACCTACATTACATCTCTTCAGGTGTGCCACAACTGGGACATTTATCTTCACATTCACAGGATACATTTCATATACTTCAGTTGCCGCCATAAATGGTGCCTTTATTGCCAAATTCATACAAGACTTTTCCTACTACCTAAACTTTCTCTAAGTTCTTCTTCACCCCTAACCATTAGTTTAAATATAAAGATAGCCCAAAAGAAATGTAAAAGGGGAAGCAAAGGGAAAAATGAATCATAAAATAGATTAGGTTATTTATATTGGAGATTTAAGGAAAACTAGCTTAGTGTGGTTATATGATGGTGAGACCTATAAATAAGCTTATTTAATTATTACTTTAGTATGTTATAAGATCATATATTAAAGACAAACTTGTGTAACAATGTGTTTTTGCAAATATAAAAGGGGGGAGGACTCACCTCTGGAGAGTGGATGATTCATAAGGATGGCAAGTGGACATTCATCATCATCGAGGATGTACTCGCGGTTGTTGGTGCCACCATGGTACTCCTTGCTTTCCCCACTGTCTGCTGCTGTAGCTGCATTCACCTGCAAGAATGAACATTGAACAGCAATGATTAATTAGTCAAGCTAACAGTGGGAAGCCACAAAGAACTTAATGAAGCTCCAAATTGTTAGGATTGAGGAGTTTATTACATATAATTTATAAATTACTTTGTAATTAATTATAAAAAAAATTGATCAAAGATGATTTTTACCAATGAGTAACCCAAATCAGTGGGCACGCAGGCTATACATTAAGTTTGTATAGTTTGGTTTTTTGGTGACAAAGCGGTTGGGGTTTGAATCCTATCAGTGTGTAATAAGTGATAAATGTGGGTGAATTTCTTTTAAATCCTACCTTATTTTATCCTTACCCCATTTAGGTAATTAAATGTGGATAACCCAGGTTGATAGTAAGATGCTATGCAAAAAAATAATAATAATAGAAAAAGATATATTTGTCATCATAAACCTGTGTATCACTAAACAAGCAGGTTTAATGTACAACTAAAATCACTTAGATTCAAAGTTTGGCGGCTCACTAAATTAAAGACACAGGTGCCCTTCATCTACCATGTAAGGTAGCAACTTATATTGAATTTAATCAATATGGTAGTGCTTGTAATATAGGGTCATATTTCTACTAGACAAAACTGCTACCTTTCAGGGTAGACTGAGTGTACATTCCATGATTAATGTACAAGGTGATTCAGTGAAAATATATATTGTAATAGTGTATAGTAAAAAAAAAAGGTAAATTTAATAAAATACTAGTAATTACAGCTTAAATTTGAACACATAATATTAAAATAATATTTTGTATTCTAAAAATTAAACATTTACTAATGTCAAAACAAGATTGTATTGGATATTTTTCAAAATTGAGTATGTACATAGCCAACAAGTATCAACTATTTCAAATCTAATCAAATAACAATAAGGTGCAGTTTATCTGATTTTAGATAATACTTAAAAAATAACCTATTTAATTTAGAATATTAGTGAAAATAATTTCAATTTTAGTTCATCATAGCTCTGAAAAAGAAAATTGATGATCACAACATTTTGTTGTACAATATTGTTAATATTTGTTCCAACCATGTTGTCCAGCTATTTCCCAAGATAAAGCTTTAAATTAACAGTGCAGTTGTGAGTTGTCAGGGTAGTAAGCTTAACTTTACTATTTACATAATGGCAACATCTTAGAAGATACAACCTAGTGGAATCAAGCAAAGCAAGCTTGTTATCTTTCAGGGCTAGTGAAGTGTACATAGTGAATGACACAAACTCAATGCAAACATAACAATTAAAGATCCAATAAAAATTAATTATGATCACAAAAGGGATCACATGTATGAAATGATTATTATGTACTGTCTAAGGTAACTTAGGTACCCCTTAACATTGTTTAGCTGTATTATGTTACAAAGATTATCCATAGAGTAATACCAGTTTAGGATTAAAAAGAAAAATTGAAACTAAACAATGTTTATAATGTTAATTTTTAATATAACATAGATTAAGCTACTTTTTTACATAGTTCCAACCAAGATTTATTCACATGTCATATTGTGTGACGAATTATTGCAACCCTTCATTGTGAACATCTACTGCCAGTCCAACTAAATAATTATTTATCTGTATCCTTCACTTCTTCATCACTTTCCAATAACATTGTTTCATCACTTTCAAATCTGGTTGTACCCGAAAATTCCTTTAACTGAGTGAACAAGTGATAATCACTTGATACAAATTCTGGATTGTACACTGGATGATTCAAAACTTCCAAAACCAAATCTTTAAGACATGTATATGTATATGTCTTGTAAACGGCATTCAGGCATGCATTTCCATGAAGAATCACCACAACTCTTGAAATTAGGACAAGTTGTTGGTTTTGAATGGCCTGCTTTAGCCCCATATTGTTGTGCAATATGATTCTGCATTTATCATAGAGCTTTTGGGAATTAAATAAACAAGCAAGAAACCTCTTTGGTCGTAAAAAAAAAAGCGTGGTCATGATGTTATGGGTGGAGAGTGTGTTTAAATTTCCTTTGTTTTGTCAGTGATCGAGGACGGTGCCATTTCAATGACTGACACTCATTGTCGTGAACATATGTCCTCCCCTGATTAAACATTCAACACCATCATCTTACAGATGATTGATCCAACATATTCTTACCATACAATGCTGTAATTTGATGAATGTCACAAAGCCAGACATTTTGTGTATTTGAAAATTGAATAACATATTTCAGTTAACAATAGATGAATTATCAATCTTTCCATTCATTTAAATGCTCACAAAAGTGATAAAACTGACACTATTGGCACAAAACTTGCGCGGAACAAAGCCAATGGGTGACTGAAGTAGGGTGACCTTCAATGTGTGCATATGCACTGTGTGCAAATTGGTATTACTTTCTGGACGACTCTCGTACATACAAGTTATGGGCAATATAAGCCATGTACAGGTGGATCCAGACAACTGCATTTGAGAAAATTATGTTTTGGTTGGAAGCCTTTTGATAGAGTGAAAATAATGCTTGGGAGTACTCATTGTAAGATAGTAAGAAGGAGCAAATAATTTTGACAGTCACCTGCTAAATATTGGGTAAATCAATTAAATTATCAGTGTGGAGGTTGATCAAATATCAGGTGTTACCTCTTCTTGAGCAAATTTCAAGCAACTGTGTAGTTTTCTGTATCAAGAGGAAGTGACTTTATTATGTTTAGTGGTTCAGATGTTAATGAAATTAAGAGGTATTGAAATTTACCTACATAAATTAGAGACATATTGTTGTGTATAGTCAGTCACCTCATAAAGACTTGAATAGGTTAACCACTGAGTGGGTTCACCTAAGAATTGTTTTAGAATTGTTTAAGAATTGTTTTAGATTTAGATTTTAGATTTACTTTAGGTAGTTTGTACGTTTGAAGTGACACATGAAACAGATTGTTTAGTCTCATTAAGTGCGTATAACCCGAATGGGTAGTAAGACGCGGTGCTAATAATAATAATAATAAGTCGATCACTTGTGGCATAAGTAGAAGAGGAAACTAACATATTCGTCAATCATTGAATACTAACATCCAAATCAGCACTTTCACTTGTAATTCTTCTATCTTATCAGAATTATATTCTTAAACTGGGGGTGTCATTTTATTTACTTTAGACAAGGATGTGTCAAATACGGCCTTTTTAGTGCTGGATACTCTACTAAGAATGGTGGTCTTTTATAATAATAAATTATTTGTTTGTGCATTTATTTGCTTATTTGTAAGAGTATATTTTCAAAGAACTAACCAGTAATTATGAATATCATTTGTCTCAATATTGACAACAACAAAAAAGAGAGAGATAGAGAGCAAAAGTATTTTGAAATGGTCTATCAAATAATTCTTGGGATGTAGACTACTGTCCTGTTGGGAAGAGAATGTTATTGACTTTAGCCCTTAGCTTAGAATCTAACACTACTTTTTGAAGAGAAACACAAAACAAGAGGGTTGCAAACATTCAAAACATTAACAATGGATGTTTTTTTCAAGGTGATACTTATTTTTAACAAAAAAACAAAAAATATTAAACCAAAAATTAGTAGTACATCACTTTGAATTTGAATAATTTACTTCACAGTTCACAAGTTTACTAAATTTGGTTATTATTAAAGCAACACATTTGAGAGAGTGAAATCTAGTTCTTCTTGGAACTAGTTATTAAGTGGTGGTCTTTCTAGCAGCAATTCACAAATTTAGAGTATATATCTTATATTCATCACAGTTTCAAAATGTTTTTTTATTACAGATCCTGAGAAGAAAATATTTTTTTGAGTTTATCATTTTATATAATTGTTTATTTTTGTGGACTCACAATAGTGTGGTACAAATGTTAACTAAATAACAAGATTTTTTTTTTATCTTATGTATTTAGAAACATTTTCGTCCAAAGGTTTGAGTGAGAAAGATAAAAATTGTAATGATAATGTTAAAAATTAAAACATATTTTGAATGTTGTGTAGCCCTATTGTGATCTGATATTCAAGATTAAGATTCATACACATAATTAATAAATAATTTAGACAAGGATTATTTTATAGAAAGGGGGAGGAGCTGCAGAGGGTGCAAAATGCAAAAGAGATAGGGAGGTTGAGCCACGGTGAGAATCCATGACAACATTTGCACATAAAAACATAATACAGCAAAATGTACCACCCTAACAAAAATAAATTAATAAAAGGGTATAAGACAGAAAAATGTGATATGTAAATCAAACAATAAATAAATACAATCAATATCTAGTTAAGTAAACAATAATGAAATTAATATCAGAATAATAAAATATAAAGAAATAAGTACTAACCAATGTAGTTTAATCATGTTCATGTGGCCACGCATGCACACCTGCGTTTAGTCCGACACCTTAGCTCAGTTAGCAGCATGGCTCGCTACTGAGCTAAGGTTCTCGGGTTCAATTCCTGACGTGGCCGAAAAATGTATCATTGATGAAATGGGGGTTTACCCTTTTATAGTGGTGAATTAACAGCCAAGGGCTGTATGCTGTGTCTGTTCTAGATTTAAATTAGCGTATATGCCGTTTGCTGATATAATCAGTCGGTTTCAAAAGTGCACCTTAAATACCTCAAATAAACGCATATAATGTAAAAAAAAAATTTGTTTCTTATATGAAGACTTGAAGATCATTCAAATGCATCAAAACTAATTGTTTACTATTAGCAGCTTATGCAGCCTTCTAACGAAAAAAGGAATTAATAAGAAATCTTAAGTAAAATTTAACAGCTTTCAAATTTATTAACAATTGTAACGGGCTAAACTGCTTTAGCCCCGTTCAAAAGTAGTGAATAAAAAAAAAGAACGTATATTCTGCTAGTGCCTGCGTATTATCAAAAGTAACAATAACAAACTAATGCTAAATGCCTCGCCCATAATATATGTCTCTGTTTACATACCAACTGCGCCAACTCTGTCTTCGAGTTCGGTGCCCCAGCTATTAACACAACACAGAGAAAGGAAGCGAGGAGAGCTCCGCTTTCGACCACGAGTTCAAACTGACTAACTGCTTCATGGCGGCCGACGACAGGCGCGCCTCGACCTTCTAGAAGCTTCGAGAAGATCCCCCTTAGCCTCCTGGAAGCTCCGGGAAGATCCCCCTTCCCTTCCTACGCACCAATTCACCACGTGGGCTCTGCCAACTATATATTCGCCTGCTTGCTTGAAGAATGGCAGAACACGTCAGAAGACAATTGGGAAACTTCCACCACACTAACAGGCCACGCGTTTACATCTGGTCTACGTAAACTACATAATCTACATCGGATCTGCGGTCAAGGGAAATGGGTCCCCTAGACAGGAGGAAGTCGCAGGGCCAACCTAATTCAAGGGCTTGATCTCACGAGTAAACTCCAAGTTTAAAACTAAACTGTTAGGTTTAGTCAATGTCCTCGCAGGATAGATAGTATTTATTAATCGTAAGAGATAGAGATGAGGAATATTACGTGTCTATTCTGAGACGCGGTTATGATATCATAGTGTGACTAGTTATATAGGATATGCTGAGAGTAGACTCTCCCTTATTAGAAAAGCAGAGTACTTATACACTTGCGGTGTAGCGCGCCTCTCGCGCCCTAGAGACTGGTCCTTAATGGCCAGGCTCACGTTGGGATTATTAATCCCACGGCACGTACTATGTGACCATAGGTGCCATATTGTGGTAGCTTGCCAGGGCAGGCGATTGTTCTTGTTATATGGAGGCCGGAGATTCAGGCCTAATTGGGTTCACATGTCATGGCCTATATTTGAGTTGGGTAGTTAACCAGTGGGTCGCATGTTCTATCCATGATTGGCCCGGGGTTGATTCTTAGATTTAACTTTGTAACACTCTTTAAGAGTACACTGGACGTGAGCCGCCTTTGCCCCTCTGGCGCGGCTGTCATTAGTTTCTTATTTAAGTAAGGTTGTACTGGTCACCCTTCAGGTGCTCAACCAGTGGGACGCGTCCCTTACTGGACTATCCCGTATGTGTTATATATCCAAGTACGTTGTTTTTACCCTGTGTAAGGGTAGTAGCTGTTATGCATGGCTCTCTAATATAACAGAACTAGAACTTGCCTACGCGGCCACCTTACCTAGTTGATAGTAGTGTTTATTGCGTAGCTTTGTAGTCTGCGTTGTTATCTCGGCGCCTCTCGCCCCAGTTGGCCTAGGCTCAGGCAACGCTGCCACTTATAGTGAGTTTATATATGACAAAGTACTTGCTGAGATTTAGTGCAATATGCTTATATGTCCTTTGATCTTGTATATTATATCATTAAATTGCATTAACTCCAACCTTCTCTTGTTCTCATCATTTGTATTTACTCGCCTTTTTGTGCACCCCGGGAACTACCTGGGTTGGTGTTCTTGAACCAAACTAACCTAAAAGAACCCTCCACAATGTGTCCCCCCCCCCCCCTCCGCGGTGCACAATTATCTATTTAACTCAATACTTTTGAACACTAGTTTTTCTAATATAATTCATGATTCTTAACACTTTTAACAATTAAATTCAATTATTCCTTTAGTATAATCTAAAACAAAATATAATATCAATTTAAGAGTCCATTTCAAATTATACTTTACATGTAATAGTACAAATTCAATTCCTGTGCCTTTTTATTTTGTAAATTATTTTTTTCATGACTGTCATTTTTATTACTTTTAATTCTTTACTGGTTTATTGCTCTTTTTGGACTACTCAATGAATTTGTTAAACATTATGCAACTTTTACTAACTATCCTAATAATTTATGTATTTTATTTCGATTGATTCTCACAACATTATTTTGATCTCTCCTTAATAACCATTCATAAATGTGTATTAAAAATATAAACAAATGTTGATATTATTCTGACATCCCACATTTTTTCATAGGATGTAACTTATTTTCATTATTAAAGGCTTTGAATTGTCTGCTTGTATAATCTTAGGTGAAACTTATTTGGGTTTTATCTGGCTAACCAATTAGTAATAAATATTATTGCATTATGAGTACGTGTTTAACTATGCCTACTGTTACAAGATTATCATTCATAAGTCATATAGTGTCAAACTACGCAGAGAAATTGCATGTTAAATAACAGCACCCAAAAAAACTACTATACAGAGGGGAGATAAAGTAGGTATAAGTTATAGCTTGTCTAAGAAATGATTATGTTCATTCAAACATTTAGAAGTGTCAGTTTAGAAGTGTTAGAATATTTTGCCCTTATTGTGAACCCATCCTGGGGTCTTGTCTGCATCAAGGAGGTCCACATTACTATCATATACATATGAAATATCAGTACACTCTACTTTTGCATCCCCTTTTTGTCTAATCTCAAGTCATGCTGTTTAGTTCAATCATCTAACAAATTATGATAGAAATTATGTATATATTTCTGCCCCATGATTTATGAAGCATCCTTTTGTGCTTTGCAGTACAATTGTATGTGCATGCAGTGTATGTCACTGGACAACCCAGGTTTGGATCCTGACCGACTCAAATGTACACTGTGATCGTTTTGTGATGCAAATGGGTTTCTTATTCATGGGCGTTAGAAACTTTTGTCTTATATTCAGGCACAAGGTAAGTATGTTTTCTACCAACATTTATGATTAAGTTATTGTTGCTTATGAATGAATATTACAAGTAAATGCAATTTTAAAGTTTATTTATTGATATATGTAATTGTGAAAAACACGTTAAGAATAAATACTGTCCTTACATCGTTTAGGCAGTCAAATAGTACAGAGGTTACTTAATCATTTAGAAAGGCACACCAATTCAGTTTTTAGAATAAGCCCAAGTGCTCTTCTGAGATAACCTTGCAGGGTTTCATTCTGTTCCCGCAAATTTCCAGGAAATCTGCACCAATAAAAAATCTGCTTTGGACACATTCTATTTTAACAGAATTGTACAAGGGCTGCACTTTATTTTTAAAAAACTAGTGTAGCCGGCAAATGAGGCAAATCTTTTTAATGGTTATTTACTTTAATAATATAATAGTTTTTTTTATATCAGAGTAGTAAACCATCAACTAACAATTACACTGTCCACCTGTTAAGTTATAAAGTGATAAAAGCAGGCCAAAATGTCTTACTTTGGGGACAAGATCTAAGCGATGTTGCTAATAAATATGTTATTTTCCATGACTATCGATACTTTGGTAATAATAATAATAATAATAATAATAATAATAATACTCTAATAGTACTTATGTATTCACCAAATTATATGATATTGTTAAAAAAAGGGGAAATCGTGTGTCAGTTAAGTGGGCATAATCGAGATGAATGTCTACATTCTTTAACTTAACAATCCTGTATTTGATCCGATTTATTAAATACAACGCGTTTGTATTGACACACCTCTAAGTTTTCCACTATATTTGGGGTGTAGCAATACCCATGCCAACCAGATGAATTTGTCAAAAAATCCCTTTCTTAATGCCACATGATTTTTACATCACTCCAGGGTCTTTGCAGCTCCCTATAGAGTAAATCCTCGACGTATATGGATTGGTGTTATGCATATCGTATAAATATGGTTGCTGAACTTAGACTTACAACTAGCAACGCCATCTATCAAGAGACATTTTAAATATAATAGAAGGTGTTCCTAATAATCTGACACACAGCTGATAGTGCCATCACCATTTTGTTTGTTTCCACCTTAAGCGCAATTTGTGTCTTGTTAGTGAGCTTACATCGTACTTTTTTTAAACAAAGTATAAACTCTAAATAAGTATGAGAAACATTAAAGTGATGAGAATACATATGTTCGGAGGGGTGTTTGCAAGAGTGAATTATAATTTAGTACCTATCAAGCAACATTCAACTCATGCAGTTTTTCAACTCGCATAAGAGTCCTTGGGTTTGAATTAATCACAAAAATCAGGAGCTTACTGTAGTGTAAAAATTGTTATAAGACATTCACGAGCTAAGTTTAGCTGGATGACAGCTCGAAATGTTACTAGAAGTAATCCCTAATATATCACTACGTCAACAGCTGACATCTATCACTTTGGATGACTGTACTGAAAACAGATGGTAATATATTAATGTGATAGTTGACCACAGTAATTTAGGCCAATATTATTTATAAATTCCGTTCACGATAGGTTTTTACCTGGATGACGGTTCGAAAATCATATGTTTAGGTTTTGGGTTGCCAAAACTTGTAAAAGATCACAGTTTTGTTATAAATGTAAAGATCTTTAACTACCTGTTATATATTACATTTAAAATAACATAAACCTAAGTTTTCTCATACTATTTCATTTTTTTAAATAATTTCTTTTCATCCAACTCAAAACAATATTTTAAACATAATTAAAAGTACTTATTTTTCGTTTTGCAACGTTACTGATTTTGTGTAATATAGTGCACACATCAATATCTTTTAATACAGGCATCATATTTACTTGGAAAAGAGAAAATTGTTGTCATTTTTTTACACACAATAAATTATTTTATGATTATTTTATCGTATTTTGAAATATTTAACTGAATAAAATATTTTCATCAAATGTGTGTCTGCATCATTGTAAAAAACTTGTTTACCGTTATGTTCAATCATATGGTTTAGATTCGTCAGCCGCCATTTTAAAGCTATGTTCGTTAGAAGGTTTTGTGAAAGTGGTGTTAATATTTTTTAAGGGGAATAAAACTATAAATAAACACCCACCTCGAAAGTGTAGTTGGCTAATGCGCTTGTCGTGTTGAGCTCGACTGCTGAGGACGGGGAGATCAAGGTTCGAATCTCGGTCGGGTGAACTAGGGGTGGTTTTTCCTAAATATTTTCCACTCTCCCTCCACGCAAATGCGGGTTCACTTCATCTAATACACCCTTCCCAATTCCTAACCCATTAGCGTAATTAGTACTTAAAGCGTATAACCCGAACAGGTAGTAAGACGCGGTGCTAAATATTATTATTATTATTATTATTATAAATAAACTTTTTGTCCGACCTCAAATAAATATATAAATAATATTGGCCTAAATTACTGTGGTTAACTATCACATTAATATATTACCATCCGTTTTCATTACAGTTATCCAAAGTGATAGATGTCAGCTGTTGGCGTAGTGATATATTAGGGATTACTTCTAGTAACATTTCGAACTGTCATCCAGGTAAACTTAGCTCATGAATGCCTTATATATTTATGATAATATCAATATACTTTTCTTTCATCAGTTGTACTTCATATTGTTCTGTTTAAAAATTCTAACTTTCTGTGTTTTACTAAGAGACCAGTGTTATGTTAAGAATAATACTTTGTTACATCCATTACTATTTCCAGTCTAATGCTTGGGTCAGTTTTTTATTCAAGTTATATATTTTTCTAGTATCAGCTAGCTAGGCCTGTCATAGCTTCATATGTCTTATAATATATCAAAAAACTAGGACAGGTTCAACATCCAGCCCCCAACCATCAATTTAGCAATATGAAAGGATAAAACCCATATTTTCATCAATGATAAATTTTCGGCCATGCTGGGAAATGAATGCTACCAACCGAGCTAGGGTGTGGGACATGTTGGGAATAATACTGATAAGTTCTAAGACTCTGTTCCCTTTAGTCATTTTTAAAGGTTACATCAAAGCTTGTTATGTTCATGATTATAATAATTGTGCAACAACTTATGGCACTCACTTGGTGTCAATTCTCATCATGAATTCAAGTTGAATTCAAGTTGATAACTTAAATCCAAGGGAGGATTATTATTAATCAAATTTTAAAATGTATATTTTTTTATTACCCACTTTAGATGTAGATTCCTTGGAGCTTGAATTGTTTACCAGCAATCATAATTATACTTTGGAATGCTCATTAAATTATAAGTGCCTATTTTCAAACTTATGGTCACACAAAATTTGTAATAAGACTTTTGAAATGATTGATTTATCTTGAACATAAAATTAAGTAAAAAAAGTTTGGAAGAATGTATGGGGGTGTTTTGAAAGTTTTATAATAATAAATTGTAAATGTTAAACCAGTGTTTATCCATCTAAATCTGGCCGTGAGTGTGCATGTTACCACAATCAAGATGGGTGCTGTCTTTTTATTAATTAGCTGGCAAGTTAATAGTTGTTTTGATGCTAGGCATTTTAAGTAGGTAATGCGACTTTTCTAGATATTTTATACCAAAACTAGATTAGATAAAATTAATTTAGTTTGATCACATCTTTGAAATGGACTTTAATATCTTTAAATTACCAACAAAGTTAAGAATACAAGTATGTTTAAAATAGTTTTTTTCACGATGATCAAAATTCAAGCATAATTCAAAGTTTTCTCTATCAGTGGCCAGCCTACGTAAGCTAAATCAAAGCACTCACCGTAAAGACTAAGGAGTGATCAATACATTTATATCTATAATAAGCCCCTGGTGCCAATGATAAAATAGGATGTTTAGGGCAGTTTGAGGAAATCAAAGCCAAAGAAAGGTTTAAAGTGAAATCTCTTAGTAGTGAACACCTTCTAGAACAAAAAAAATTGACTTATTAAGGAATGTCCGTTAATTGGAATTTTTTTTTTTAATAATCATAGTACCTGAACACACTCTAATCTGTGTAAGTATATAACGTGGATATAAATTATAACAATATACATTTACTTCACTGTTAGGTATTGTAGTCAAGATATGACTAATAAATAAAATATATTGTAGGTAGCTTACTGTACAGATTGCATAATTCACATAACAACAAGCAAATAAAATGAAATATGTAAGCAACATAATGACAAAAAGTAAAAAGAATAAATTTAATTATTAAATTAACACTGCAGTAAAACAATAAACATATAGGAATGGAAACAACAAAGCAACTATATTCAACTCATAGCATTGAGGATGTTTTACTTATGGAAAATTAAAATTTAATCTCAAAATAAATTAAGAATATTTCTTCAGTAGGCTTAAAATTTCAGCGCAATTTCATTGTTATCCAGTGGTTTAAAAAGTCAAAAATGGTTGTTTGATTTTTGCTTTTTTTTTAATCAATTTGAATTATAGTTTCAAGAAGAATTTCTACTTCAGAAATTAGTTTCAATCCTTCTGCATCTCCCCTGGTGGTAAATAGCTTCCACCTAGCCAAATGCTTCCCTACTTGAAATAATTGTTGCACAGTCATCAATTTATTTCAATACTAAGTCTTGAATGTCATCTTCCACGGTGGTTGATTTATCCTCAGCAGTAACAGATATTACATCCTCCAATTTGCCCGTGGATGGATCCTCAGTGTGCAGGACATCATCAATGACTTAGTGATGGGTCGAACCAGCTCGTTGACGCGAGCTAGCTCACATAAGCTCGCTCGCTCACTCAAAAGAGTCATTCATAAGAGTCATATCGTTCACCGCATGGCTGTCTCCCTCCCAATCCCTTCACCCCTTCCCCTCCTTAGCTTGATGAGCGAGCGCTAACTAGTTGTCACAATTTCCGTTCCGAGCGTGCAAATCTGTCCCTTTCCTTTCAACTTAATGAATGAATTAAGTTTTATGTGTAATTTATCCGAATTCTATTGTGTTTGATTCTTTAATTTTATTACTTACTCATATTACTTATAATAACTAACCTTAGCATATAACCTTTAGTGTCTAATTCACAGAATTATGTCTATTGATTTTAAGAAAAATAGTTAGTTTAATATTGTAGGCAGTACTGCAATCTAGTGACGATAGTAAGCATTTATAGTTGATTTTTTCTTAGTAGCGAACGAAGAACGACGGAAGAGTCGTGAATGACAAACACTACTGACTCTTTCCAGAGCGGATGAACGAGAGCGAAAAAGTCGTGAGTAGTGGCGGCGTGAATGACTCACTCGCGAAGCGAGAGTCATTCATTCACAGCTCTCGTTCAAGAGTCGTTCAATTTGAATGACTCGCTCACGAGCGACCCATCACTACAATGACTACAAAGTCGTCAGCAGCAGAATTTCCAAATGACCTCAAAATTTTCTGGGTTCAGTCTGGGCATTGCCCTTATTTTCATTTTTAGCAATGGTGACAATGTCACTTTTGGGAAAACTTTCTGTATCAAAAAAAGTTGCAAACAAGTTTTGGTGTGATAAGTTTCATAGTCTATGTAATACAAAACACTGTATCTAACACATTAAGGCTTTTGAATATTTCAGTTGATGAATGAGTGAAATCCATTTTTGACCAAATATGTCTTAAAACTCTCTGGCTGTAAGGAACCTTAAAACATTTAATAATGCCTTGGTCCAAAGTTTAACAAGATGATGATGTGTTTGGTGGTAGAAAAATAACTTCACATTTTCAAGTTGAATCTCAGGATCAGATGAAATGTTACCAAAGAACAAAACCACCTTTTCTGACTTCCCATTTTTTAACCAAACTCACCAAATATTATATCATTAGATCTCTAATCATCCAAGCTCATTTATTCGCTCGCCATTCAATGGCAATAACGTTAATGTTAATCCCTTTAAAGCAATGTGGTTTAGCTGATTTTCCAATAATGAAAGGGGCATCATAGTCACCCGTCATATACAAACATAAAATAACAATAGGCCTCTCCTTTGATATTTTCCCTCTGCTACATTTTTCTCTAGTCAGACATATGGTTTTATTCGGCTACACTCTAAAATAAGTCCAGTTTCATCACAGATGTAAATATTCATTTCATTGAATCCCTCACCAACATCAACCCGCTTCTTTTTTCACTATGAAACAACATTTTCCTCCACGGAGGCCGCTTACTTACACGTGTGTTAAGACTAGCTCAAAACTTTTCCAGCCAATCAACAGAAGCTTTAAAATCACTTAAACCCAAATCTTTAGAGATTTACAAAGGTTTTCCACAGACAAAGGAATGTTATTGACTCTAGCACGACAAACCCATTCAAATGTCACATTATCAACAGCTAGTGATTGGTTTTATGGAGATTTTTTTACCTAACTGTTATACATTTTTATCAAAAGATTTAAAAATTTCCTTTTTATTTTTCAGAAGTTCACTGGTTTGGGTTTTACTTACCCAAGTTAAACTTAGTGGCAAAATCCCAAAAACTTTTCTTTCTCACACACTTTCCAACTTCTACTTTGTCTTTCAAAGATAAACAATTACATTTTTAAGCCATTTTGATAACCAAACCCTGCCTATAATTTGCAAGGGGTTCAAAGTATGATCCTGAAGTGCCCAGTCATTTCGTTGTAGGCTATTTCAGAAAATTTCACTAGCAGGGGAAGGCAGGACTGCTCACACTTCACTCAAGACAATGGACATGATTAGATTATTATTATTAGCACCACGTCTTACTACCCGTTCGGGTTATACGCACTTACGCTAATGTGAAATGGTAGGGTGATTGTGAAATGAAATGAAGGACCTACAGTTTAACGTGGAATCCGAACCACGGTGGCGGCTTGGCAAAAGTGATTAGAGAAAAATAAAAATGTTATCGTGCTTAGGGTTGTTCATAAACCACATAACGCTCTGTGTGTGGGGGGCGGGGAGGGGGGGGGGAGGCCTAATGTCTACATGTTGTTACATGGGGACAGTGTGGGAGGGTACATCAAAGTGTTTAATAACACAGATCTTATACTCAAATTCTAATGTTCAAAAATAAAATTATTGTCCATGTTTTCACCTTTGATAAACCTACTTATTGATAACTTCAGAATATCTGTGGTGTTGAAAATGCAAGTTTAGCAATAACTTTTTGTTTATCAATATTTCTAATGCACTTTGGTGGCATTGTCTGCCCAAGAATACAAACGCCAAGCACATTTGAAAACAAATGTTTTCATGAGCATGACAGTGACATGTTTATGCTCACGGCACATGTTTAGACTTGACCAATTTAATGACCCCTCACGTGCCTTTAGTTTGATAACGGCTGTCTGTTAAAGTGAACTTAATTAATCAGTATTGTTGAGTTTGAGTATAATTTAGACTCCTACTGCACATTATTTTACATAGGCTGTGAATAATCGCTTGTGTTTGTACAAACACAAAAATAATTTCTTCAAAAAGAGGAGACTTGTTCATTGCCTGCATATAAAAAGAGATATCCAGAAAAACACAGTGGAATAATCTTAAAAAGATGTTGTAGTGAAATAGGATAAAGCAAAAGTACAGAATTTATCTTCTCAAGGCCAGTTTAAAGAGTCCATCAATAGTGGTATTTCCTCATACCAGCAGGATGTTATGAAAAGTAAAGCTTCAAATATCATTAATGATGTTCAAAGGGTAGGTGTATTTAAGCCTATACCTTCTCCCTTCTGAGAGATCTGTGTTTGTATGTATATAAATGCAACTATTATACACCCGTTACGGTGGATACATGGTTTAAGACTCTTAAGTTGTCATTCTCTCAGTAGACTAAAGGGCCAATGACGAGGAGATGGGGTTCGAATTCAAGTCAGGTCTACTGAGGGCTGCTTTTCCTAAATAGTTTCCCACTATCACTCCATGCAAAAGCTGATAGATTTTCTTTAAAATACTACCTTTTTACTATACATTTTGTAGGGTGTTATAGTCAAATTGTAGTTATTCTATTTATTTTTTTATTATTTTTATCTAATGTTGTGGGAATAAGGAAGGTAAAATTTTAGAGGTAATCTACCATCATTAGCATGGAGAGGGAGTATAAAACCATTTAGGAAGCCACTTTGAGTACACCCAACAGGTATTTGAACTCCAATCTCCACTTCATTGACCATCTTGACTTTTTCAAGAGTGAAGCCAGGTTCAAGAATCGATTTTGGAACGAAACAAGAGTCTAGGTATTTATAAGTTAATTAAATTAAATTTGTAGATTTATACAATAATAATTTAGAAAAGTTGTATACATAGAATTGGAATGTGACTATCAAAAAATGTGCACAATATTAAGACATATGTCTTCCCACAGCATCAAGTATCGGATGTGGGCACTTTAACATCATCATGTAGCACCACTATAGAAAAGGGCCATCCTAGTCAGCACATAGTAGTACTGTCTTGCTCTTACTCAGATCGCAAACCTGACATCCATAACATAAATTTAGCAGAAGTTTTTCCACCATAAACCCAAGGAATTTGAGCTTGACGTCTTTATGTCTGTACTTGTCTGTCTTATCAGTATATGCAGCTAGCAATCCATAAATAATAATACTCTCTGAAATCATTTATATTCAAGATTTAAACTGGATTTTAAGTATTAAATCTGAATCCCTCCTTTAGTATCAAAAAACTTCCCTATGAAATAATGACATTCACTCTTGGTGAGAAAAGTTATGTAACATAGGTTGTTGGCGGGGGGTGGTTGAAGCTAAATGTCTACATTGTGTTACATGGAGGAGGGGGGGGGGGACTTAAAAAGGTAGGAAATAAGCTTTTCATGATTTATGGACGACCCCTTACTTGCAAAATAATTTGGTTTATCAAGTTCTGACAAAACATTATAGAACTTAAATATAAGTGCCAAAGACAACAGTGAGGATCTGTATGTGTGTAAAAGGAAGGACCCTCTCCAACAAAGGCCAGTGAATTTAGTTAAGTCAAACTTTTGTGAAGTATAATAATTATGCGAGATGATTAATGTTATCAAATACTTATCCACAATTCATGTCAAAATACAAAATATTCTATCAATGATATTATTAATAGTTGTTTTGTTAGTTACGTTTTAAGATTTGAGTTACTTCTATTTTCTTGTTAGCCACATATACTCATTGGTCCAGATAACAATATTTAGTGTAAAACAAACATTTGTAGCTTGAATAGCAACTATAGAGCTGCACTAACCTGCACTAAGCAATAGTTGTGAGGATCCATTTCCTTTTCCAGGCCATATTTGGCAAGCATTTCCTTAACAACCTGTTGTGCAGTGTCACGGACAGACAATAGCAAGGTCTTGTAAGGGACATCTTGACAGAGAGATTCCCCATAGATCTTGAGAGTTCCACCAGTGTCAGGCCCACCATCTTTACTGCGAAATTGCTGTAGTTTTCTCTCAAGCTTCTGTTGTCGTCGGCGGCGCATCACTGCCTCAGGATTTGATATGGACCGTGTGAAACTAGTTTCTGGCAATTCTGAAACACACAAAATTGTTAAGTGTATTATTTTCAACAGGAAGCCAAACCAGAAACAATAACCGAAATTAAGATATTTTTAAGGAAACAGAACAGGAACCTAAACATAGTTTGCTTAAGAACTAGAATCAGAATTGATATTCATTTAAGTTATTACAAGTTCTTATTGATTCTTAAATAATCATACCTTTTATAATTATTTTTTAATTGCATTTTATGCTCTTCTTACTTTAATTAATTTTACCTTTATATAATTTATTTTTCCTACTCTCAGAATTTTTGTCAAGGTAGAATATATTTATTTTCTAAGGGGATTATGAGGTTGATAATGAGCACTTTGACTAAACACTAATGAGGAGTGATTAGTGTCACAATGTGTAGAATTTTATCACCTTACTCTTTGGCTCAAAAGCTTAGGAAGGTATATTTGGCTTTAAGGGAGATCCAATATGCCTACTAGTTTACAGAGAGGAATAAAAAGCGGGTGAGGTGTCACGGATTGTAAATACTATTACTCTCAGCCTTAAAATATAAAGTTAGAAGTAGTCCAAATAATGTTTTAATCGTGTGTAATGAAAAAGTTATTTATTGTTTGATTAGTAGCTAATCGTTTGGATAAATTTTTATAGGTGAGATTAAATTAATATTATCCAGGGTGGAATTTCTTTAAGTATGACAGGGACAGTTACATTAACTTATGGTGTCAACAAATACTGGAAATACTTGAAATATACTTGAATTTATTGTTGATATTGGAAATACTGGAATATAAATAAATTTTGAATCAAGTACCAGAAATATATTACATAAGCCTCTATGCACTAAGTGAAATGTTGGATACGACAGTTTCCATCAATTAATATTCAAAATACAGTTCAGCGTAAAATGAAGGAAGAGGCAAAATTGTTAATTTGGTTAAATGTTATATTACTGGTCTGGGGGGTGAGGGGCTGGTTGTTAAGTTCATACATAACTTTATTGGTTCTGAATTACCAATTAGCAGTATTAGCGATTTAAAACTAATTTGAATTGAGAAATAAAAATATAACTTTTTTAAAAAGATTTGAGTTTCAAATACAATATTGTATCTAATCCTCAAATTTTAATATCCTTATGGATTCGAGGTATTGAGGGTTTGAGGATTCTACGGTCCCATCCCTAGTTAACATCTTAATTTTTAATCATGTTCTAATGTCTATTATCATAATAATGTCCATGAATTTCTTTTCCTTCTAGGTATTTGATTTTCTTTTGTTTTCCATTAAGGATTCTGTATCTTGCTTACTCAGCATTATTATAAAAGTTCATTGTTAAAAAAATTACTGTATGTGGAAAGGTTAGACTGTCAGGGCATGGGGTAGGTCAGACAAACAATTGTAAAAAATATATATATGTGTGTGTGTTCACACAAGAATGTGTTTTTTAAGACATTAGGTTTATAAAAATTAATTAAATTTATTTCTAAGATACAGAATATTTGTTTCGAACAACAATATACTTTTATTTTAGGTTTTTTTTAAAATTTCATTAAGTGCAGTTGAATATTCTCGCAATAAAAATATTTACAAATGATAGATCTCAACTTAGCATTCATTCATTTTATGTTTTCGCAATAGGGATGCTTTGGTTCTGATAGCTATTTATATATACCAGCATTTAAAAAAAAAAATTGAAAAATACTGAAATTTCAAAAATGATGTCCAGTAGACACCCTGTCAAGACACATTAGGAGGGTTACTGAGGTAAAGTATATAGAAATATATAATGTAGCTCGGTAAATTAATTAACTTAATTTTGGTGTGTCTTCAACTTAGGACAGCAAAGAAATATTGTATTAATATATTAAATTAAAAATGTTTGAATTGAAATTAAAAATATTGCAATAGCAAAATTTTAATAGCCCATTATTCAAGCCTAAAATAATGTTTTTGTACATAAACATAAATGAGAGACAAATTTTATCATTTTATTATAACAAAGTATAATAAAATTCAAAATCTCCTTATCTTCATGCAATAGTAATTAGCTGGTATGGCTGCATAAACATTAGAAACATTAGAAAACTCAATTTGTATATTTTTTCATTTGGTAAATACAAATAGAAAAAAGTGTTTTTAATTATTAATTTGAAAATTAGATGAAACTATTTTGAAAGAGTATAACTTATTTGATTTATCTTTTAAGTTGTGGTTGACAAAAATCTATTAAAAAAATTTCCTTTTCAAATAATAAATAAGTTGTGCAATTATTTAGATTAGAATTATTATAGTTTTTTGCATTTGTTCTATAAATACATTTTATATGGTTGCAAACTAATGTAATTTTAATATATTGACTCCCTGGTTTTCAAACACACAAAATTTTCAATATTACCATTAATGTAAATGAAAGTATGCTCACATCTGTAATGTTTGTTAAATAACTGTAAATAAATTCCCACCATGCCCATTTTCCAAAGAATACTGGTTTATTAAAATATAGAGCTGTGTTCATTTTAGTAATCATGCCATGTGCCTGGTAGGTGCATCAACACAGCATCAAATATACAACATTCATTCTTAACTTAAACAAATTTCAAATATGAATAAAACCAGCCTGAAAGTTTAAGCCACCACTTTAACCTAGAGGTTTAGTCTAAATGGAGTAATGTTACAAGATAATTGTACTAGTGGCAAACTATAAGAATGTGGCAACACACATATACACTTTGTTTACCGTGAAAGGTAACATGCTTATCTTGAAGAGTCAAATTATGGTGCAGGGACAAACTGTATTCAGTCAAGGTAAAACTGTAAATGTTTAGAGAAACCAATAGCACAAGGTGAGGCTGATTTTTTTTTTCTCTGAATGGGGTGATAAGCCCACTAGTGGGGTAAGAAAGAGGGTGACACACGTTTATGCTCAATTGTACACACCATAACTACTATCAGATTATTTTCAATCAATGACTTAAAAAATATTTCACCATAAATATTTGAGGCTGCATAACATCATAAGAAAAGATTACAGAAGGTAAAAAAAATCTTAGATCTAAAACTGCTGTCAATGTGATAAGGTGATTTTCTTGAAATTGATGCTGTTCTTATACTATACAGCCTAGCACAGGATTAGTGAACCAAATGAGAATGTGTGCCTAATTTGTTAATAATTTTTAGGAAATGTCTTTTGCGTACCTTTTGAATATCAAAATGGAATATTGGAGTTTTTCTTCATTATTTTTAATTATAACTATGTATTATAATTTTTACTTTATATATTAAAATTAAGATATTATACATATTTTTGCTAGCATAGCGTAGTACAATCCGTTGGTGCTATTGCCACTTACTTCAGCCAAGCATCATAAATTAATAAGTTTAAATTTTACTTTCAATATTTGAAGAGCACATTATATGTAATAATTTCAGGTCTTAATTTTTTTTAATGAAACATTTTCAAATGAATCCACATGTTTAGAAAAAAATTTCTAACAGGATAAGCTTAAAATAAATCAAAATAAAGGGTTAGCATACCAGAGTAATATCTGGGATCTATATCATATTTTAGTGGATTCCAACAACAACAAAAATTGTTTCATTTTATTTGTATTCTTATTTGAAATAAAAAATAAATATGGTGATGAACATATTGATATACTAGCTTTTACCCATCATGGCTTACCCTGCAATAATTGATAAAATCTTTAATTTTTAACTTATTGTTTAAGTCATAAATCAAACATTATTTTTTTCAAATATCTATGCGCTTTTCTCAGTTCTATCTGTAAATAATTTTGTCGTATGATGCTATCTTTCCTTAAACTTTTTAATTTTCACTTTTAAAAACTTCGTAGTAAAAGAAATATATATTATTTAAGTTATCAATTATTAATTATACGCACTTACGCTAATGTGTAATGGTAGGGTGATTGTGAGATGAAATGGAGGACCTACAGTTTAACGTGGGATCCAAACCACGGTGGAGGCCTGGCATTCCCCACATTCACAAGTTGTGATTAATACACGTCTTGTCAGAGGTGAAGGAAGGGTTTGGCAATCAGACAGATCTGTGCCAGAGACCGAGGATTGAACCCAGGACCCCCAGCACAGAAGTCTGACACCTTACCCCTAGACCACAAGGTAACCTAACAATCAATTCCCCAGGGCTCGTGTAAAATAAATAAATAAATATATATATATATATATATATATATATATATATAAACTCAGAGACTATTGATTTTATAAAAATATTTTATTTTTAATTGTACTACAACTTTACAATGATAAGTTATTTCATATCTCAAAGAATTGCGGAGGTGCGAACATAATTAGAGATATCCACTTAAGTAAATTACCTTCTTCGGTCATTTTCCCAGAAAAATTAGAAGACCAATTTTAGTTTGTAATCTTAACAGAGCCAAGATATAATTTTAATAATAATTGTTAAAAATTGATTTCCTCAAAATATGTTCTATTTTCTTTTTGATCAATAAACAAACCTTAATTTTAGGACTGGATATCTAGGTCCAAAAACACCTCGAAGAAACCCTATGAAAGCTCTAGATACCAAGCTTAAGTCTGAACAATAAAATGGCTCGGCTCTAGACCGAAGTACAGATACAAATATAGACAGATGGCATAGTAAAAACCACTTTTCAGGTTCAATGAAATGGGAAAGAAAATTTCAATATCCATCAAAAGCTTGAATTTGTATTTACACAAGAAAACAACAAAATGTATCTCAACTTTTCACTCTGTGTAAATATTTTGCAGTTTAGATGCTGTGTAAGTTTTGGTTTTGAAAAGATCTTGACTAACTTTAAAAAATGGTGAGATAAAGTAATATAAAGTTAGTAAAAAAATCACAATATATCACTTATCTCTTATATACGAAAAGTTTAAACATTAGTATTGGAAAATTAATGCAATGTTGTTCCAGGACATACTCTACCAACTAGATAAAAAAAATACTATGGAACTTTTATCATAAAAATAGCAAATGACTGGCAGCACCATCTAACCTGCAAAATATTTCTACAGAGTGTAAAGTTGAGAGAAACTTATAAAGGTGACTTCGTATTTACATGTGAAAACAGCAAAATTTATCTCAGCTTTTCACTCTGTAGAAATATTTTGCAGGTTAGATAGTGCTGTCAGTGATTTCCCTTTTTTATGATAGAAGCTCAATAGTATATTTTGTGCCTAAGTTTTCGTTTGAACTAACTTTAAAAAATGGTGAGGAAAAGTAATATTTTAATTTATAATTATATTCATATTTACTCTTACAATTAAATTAAAATCGCAATATATCACTTATCTATTATATACAAAAATTTAAAACATTAGTATTGTAAAATTAATGTAAAATCAAAGGTTGGGAATAATCCTATATGTTATTTCAGGACATAGTCTACCAATGTACAAAGTTTCACTTAAATCCGTTCAGCAGTTTTGGCGTGATTGAGCAACAAACATCCAAACATCTAAACACACAAGCTTTCACATTTATAATATTAGTAAGAAGTAAGATGTATGTGTGTTGCGAGCTAGTTTGTGGATTTTAAGAAAATTTGAAATGCATAAAGGTTATTATAAAGATATCTATGAGTTTAAAATGATCATCTCTGAGACTACCAAATGCATCAATAAACACAAGAACAAAAGTGTCAGCCTTGTCTGGTATTGTGTGTCAGTGAACATCATGTTCAAGTAGGAATCCTGACCAGGTGTACTAATTTTATTTTTATTCCTTAATGGTTGCTCACTCTCCTATCATGTAAATAAAATTAAAATTTATCTAAATTATACCGTCTTCTTCCAGTGTAAATATGTGGATAGCCCAGACAGGTAGTAAGACGTTGTGCATGCTAGGATAACCCAATAGAAGACAGAGATAATCTAGGTAAGATAAGTGAAATATTTCTGATATGTTTGATGCTATTAAAGTATTACAATAATATCAATAACTATATTATTACATTACTATCAATTTAGTCTTGCTATAGGATAATAAAATTAATGTGTTCTAACTAGCAAAAATATTTTGATATACAGTAAAAGTGGTTTAGCAAAACTTGACTAACAAGGTTTATATGACCCACCTTGGTGGCCTCATAGTTTAAGGCATCACTCTCTGATTAGACTAGACTGCCAATAAGAGGGAGATCAAAGTTTGAATCCTAGTTGAGTGTACTGAAAATTGTTTTTACAAAATGGTTTTCTACTTTCCCTTCATGCAAATCAAGGTAAACCTCCTAATTCAACCCTCTGCACCCCTTAATTATCAGCGTAATTAATACATATAAGTATAACCTGAAGAGGTGGTAATACATGGTGCAAAAAAAAAAAAATATTTTGACACACTTTGCTATACACACAATAGTTTGTAAATAAATTATTTATTATGAGGCCCTATACCATGATTTTTTTTCTCTAAAAGCTCAGATTCATCAGATTAAGGATGCCCAAAATTCATGGAAATTATTAATTCTAAATTACTTCATCTGACAGATGATTCTAGACAAACGCACATTATTCTATTATAAAATATTAAAGTTATTTTTATTTTGAATCTTGTAACCAATTTTAACCCTGGCTAGTGTGCCCAATTTTACCCAAATTTGTGATTAAATTGATTTAAAAAAATAATTTAATCAGCTAGAGAATTGCCAAAATACAATTTTAAATTAGCAGTCAGCCAATGGTAAAAGTATCAAAGAATTAGAATGAATTTATTTTAAGTCTTGGTATGACTTGTGTAATATAGTTGTTTAATTTTTAACAGATCACACACTGTCCATCCAGGCTATGCACATTTAACCAAACAAATAAGATAGTGATAAGGAAGGTAAAATTTAGAGGAAATATACTCACATTTGATTGGAGAGTGAGAAACCATTTAGAGAAAACCACCTTTAGTACACCCAGTCTGGATTCAAACAAAAACTTCCACAGCACGGTAAGCTAGACTAAGCCAGCATACAAATTCGAAAAAATTTAACAATGTATGGGCTTTGAGTTATTCAAATATTTCCTTCCAAAGTTTGAATTAAAATAATTTTGCTTGCCGTTGATTTTAATAGGGGTACATGGAGTACAAGATATAGTAAAGGAAGTAATACTGATGGTATGGGCATGTAATGAGTATGGAAAAAAAAAGAGGATGCCGAAGAAAATGTTGGAAATAAAGTATGTGGGAAAAATACAGTACGAGGTGCCAAGAAACGTATGGGAGGAGCAGATAACAGAAAGTGTTCAAGTGAAAGGAGAATAATGAAAGCAATTAAAGGAGCAAGAGTGGTGAAAGCAATGAGGAAGATGGGTGGCATTTTACTAAACTGTCCTGGCCACAGGCTGGAATAACCCTTTATTATTATTATAATAGAAATTACATGGGGATTCATGGTGGGTTTGACGTGTCCAATTTTTGGAATTAGCCATTGTCAAATTAACCAAATCCTACTGTAGCTTAGAAATATCGATACTTTAAAGAAGGGGTGGCATTTCTAGTGACAGTGTGTTATAGCTCCAACCAAAAGTATATAGTTTCACAACATCCACTTTATCACATTCCATCTTTACACAAATCACTTCAACAACAAACAAATTTGACCACAATTATGAAATAAAAACTACACACCATTGTTTCACCCTACCTAAAAAGTAATTTTGTTGCTTCAAAATAGTATACACCTGACTAAACTCTTTCTATTTTCAGAGTAATTTAGCTATCTAACCTACTCAAGTCATATGCTTCACTCTTTAAGAGCCTTATCTTATACTTAGTCATATGGTTGGTACAGGTATACTGTACAAAGTGTACAAACTTTTTTCCTTGCCTTTTCTGACATTTGAGCCAATTTTATAAACAACCCCACATTAATTCTACTAGCCATTTTTACAAACTTAAAACTGTAATCATGGTAAGTTTTAGTTTTTAAACATAAAATGCAACTAGTTCTTATAAAGACTTGTAAAATTGAAAAGAATTATCAAGATTTCGACAGTTGAGATCTTATGTGCCCTGATTCAAAAAAGAAAAAAGTTCTCACAGTATACATGTGCTCTCCTCCAGTGTGTAACGTGTCTAAAATGACCTAACAAAACTTTTTAACATGTACAATCAATCAAACCCTTAGAATGGTGGAAAACTTTGAAAACCAGTTCTAATATGTACTCATAAAATGTGGCAGATCTAGACTTACTGCGCCATCAGGAAATACCCTATTTGCCAACATGTAAATCTGCCCCAGCGAACCTAGTACATCAGCCTTGGAAGACAACACGAGATAATTTCTAATTCACAAACCGGTGGATGAAGAAATGAACAAGGGTCAAGAAAGGAGAGGCCAGCTGGTTGGTGAATGCTCAGAGTCCGGTGGCGTATAATGGAACCATCCCCTCCCCCTTTTTAGTAATTGGAATATTCATGAACAATTCATCTAGACTCATAGATATAAATATGAGCCGATCCTTGGTTCACGTTACCTATATTGTAATCACCACTCGTTGGATACACTGCTGTAAGAGATACTCTGTCATCGTAGAGAAGACTGTGATGGTTGTGGCGTCTGAATCACCTCCTCACCGCAGATCATGCAATGGAGCTTAGCATGAGTATCGAGGGACATAGTTGATTTTGTCACTGTGTCCTTAAGGCTTATTTTCAGTTAGCCGTGGTATTTTTAGTTAGCCGAGCTGTTAGCTCTCCCATGTAAATGTCCTTAAGACTATGTGTTTTTGTAGGTATCTTTTATTTGTTTCCCTGTGCCCTTATGACATAGTTTAGTTTGCTGAGCTGTGAGCTCCATAATACAATGTGCATATGACATAGTTTATGTATGTCAATTGTTCTGACTTGTCTATGCCCATCGGCATAGTTTGTTATAGTGCGCCATGCACTCTATTCTTCTACGTCTGTTAAACTTAGTCGCAAATATTGGGGTCATAAACAGACGACTTAGACTGTTTGACCATGCTGCGGCTATAGAATAGCATAGGATTTATTGATGGAAGTTGCTAGGTTATCTGTTGCTTTGTTTCACGACCTAATTGGGTCAGTAACTCACACCAATCTTGTAGGTGTCTAAGTCTGTACTGTTTTGAGGCATACAACCTGTGGAAGGGCTACTAGTTTATAGTTGTGGCTCGCGGGGTTATGTTTATTATGTACGGCGTCTATAGAGTTGATCAAACTTGATCACTATTTTGTTTATTGTTATTACCCCCATTGAATGGTAACTTAATATTTATACTATTGAATGCACTGGCATTACTATTTAGGAATTGTCCATCCATAGTATCATTTGCTTCTAGATTCCTGGTGATTCGCCACCGACTAGATCTAAAAGATCAATTTCTCTTCAAGGAACAAATAGTAGTGTAATCTCAAACTCTATAAGGAGTTGACTTTTGCTAGCTAGCATATGTTAATTACCACCCTTGTAGCTCCTTAAAACTAGGACAAAAATTATGGGGTTTACCTTCATATGGAAAATGTAGTGTAGTTATAGTAAGCCTGATAGGCAGGAAGAATAAATAGGTTATTCTTTTGAATGGTTTCACTATGTATAAATGACAGTGTATTTATCCTTTGTCCTATTAGGAGTATTCGCTGTAGTCCTGTTTTAGCGAGTTAAGAGTTCTAGTGTTTACACCTATGACCTATGAGTGCAGGTTGCAGGGTGTTCCCAGGTGGCTCACACCTGTTTTTGAGGTGCTTCACACCAATAGTTATTAATATAACTATTCATACTTGTTTATATATTGTCTAATCTTAAACCATCTATAATGCTATGTACCTTCTTTTGTCTTATTTCTTAATTAATAAACTAACTTTGTTGATCATGTATATTATTCCTGTACTGTACCTATATCCTATTATGTAGTAAAAGGTAAAGTATAATGGTGCAAGTGCTTAAAATAGCAGCGCCAATTTTCTTACAACTTTCTATGCTTTAAATGTTTTGTTCCCAGATATGTATAAGATGAGTTTAAAAATTAATTTCGCATTATCTGGAGCAATAAGTAAGATCAATCAACTATCTCCAAAATAATAGTGATGCTTATAAATTCCATTAATTTATAACTTAAATTAATCAAGATAATATTAGCCTATTAAGTCAATTTCAATTTTGCGTCAAGAACTATTATAATATTTTGCTATGCATGCACTTTATTGAAACAGTTTAACCAGTTTTATTTATATTTGTTGGGCATTATGTTATTATCCAGAAAAAAAGAAGTGATAAAATAACATTAAATTTAAAGACAAATGTATCAATATTTAAATTTTTAAAAACCTTTATAAAATAAACTACTAATAGATATGATTTAATTTCATATACCATTTGTGTAGTGGTTAAGGTTCAAATTAAACTGTATGGGGGAAAATGAGTATGTATTACTAAATATAATTTTTTGTTTTAAAGAGATGATAATATACATGTATATGGATTTGAGAGAATTGACTAACTTTAAAGTTTAGCTTAAATGATTAGAAACTTAATGAATAAAATGTTGCCTATGGCTTTACACTTGCAATAGACTAGACTGCCAAAGAAGGGAAGATTGGGATTCGATCCCAATTCGGTGCACTGAGGGATTATTTTCCTAAATTGTTTTCTAATATACTTCCACAAAAATAAGGGTACAATTTCTCTAAATTCCCCCTTTCTAATTCCTGACACATTGGTGTAATTACTGCCTAGCCGTATAACCCGAGTGGGTATTAAGATGCAGTACTAATAAGAAGAAAAGTCAAATCATTAAATTGCTAGTGTAATTGTTACTTCAAGTACCTATGTAGAGCTTCTCAGCCACCCCACTGTCATTCTCATTGATTGGTGCAGCTGACTTGAGTTTGTTAATTTTTTCTTGTTTCTTTAATTGTTTCTTCTCTCGTTTGGATAGTTTGCGCCGGAAACTGGATGCACTCTCCTGAGAAAAACCAACTGATGGCATCTGAAAATAATAGGCTTTATAGTTAAAATGTCAAATATGAATGTAATATAATTGCATTTAAAGTAATTGACTATGTTATCTTAAAATTATTTTTGTATGTAGATTCTATCAAAACTTAACTGGACATTATAGACAATGAAAATCACATCAAAATTAAAACTTAATGCAATAACTAAAAATATAGTTGCTTAGCAGATGACCAATGGCAGGTCACTCCAATGACTGCCAGTAAATCCTTTACAAAAACCTTTGGCCAGTGCTAGACCAAGGAGCATGGTTCTAGAAGTTTTTAGTTAGCAATTATAGATATCAATTGACAATGTTATTTCAATTTCACTTTGGTTGTGGTCAGCAGTTTGTCAATGATGGTCTGAGATAGATAGAACACTAGAGATTATGGTTAAATAACTGTAGTGGACAGTATTTGCTTGCTAGCTGTGAGACTATTATGGCCATGAGTTCACTTCCACAAGCATTCTATCAAATGGTGTATCATCGAACAATCAATATTAGTTTTTAACTGAAGCAGTGTATAACTATACTTTTTAGTTGTTCTTTAATTCATTTGAAGCAGATGTTAATATCTGTGTGTGTTTAAAGTAATATATTATTTTATTTAAAACTCTTATTTAACTAAAAGGCCAATCTATTTTCATTTAATTAATGAGACGCACTTCAGTGGCCTAACAATCTAAGGCGTAGCTCTAGTATTAGACTGGCCTGCTGATAACAGGGAGATCAAGGTTCAAATCCCAGTCGTGTCTAATGAGGGTGGTTTTTTACTAAACTGTTTATAATCCTCCTCCTATGCACATACTGGCAGACTACCTCTAAATGCTTTCTTCCTCATCCCTATGCCATTAGAGCAATTATCAGATGTGTGTATAATTTGAACAGGCAGTAGATGTGGCGATGAGAAAAAATAGGTCTAAGTAAACTTTCAAGTTTAGGCTGATTGGTCATGAAAAAATAATATTTAAGTAGAAATAAAGATAAGACAACATTACTGTGGTTCATTGCCATGAAGAGTTCTTTTAGTTCATTATAGCTGCCACCAAAATTGAATTATTTAGGTTCCTTTAAGTTATTTAGTATGATCACAGTCAGTGATTTGTTTTGACTTAAATTTGTATTTCAACTAATGAAATAAAATTGGTTGGCTCTGAATTTCCTTTATTATGACAATGAAACAATCATGGGGCATATACTTACCAGTGTCCTTATTGACACTCCTTTCAATTATATTTTATTCCAATATAAAAAAATAATGATAAAATTAACACAAATTAGGTTTAAAGAATAAGTTAAAACATTAAATATTATAAGAAAAGATCTATTTTAACTGTCACTGCACTATATGGACAAACTAATTGCGACAACTTAAACCATGGGTATCAAGCTTGTTTGATTCAGAGGGTACCATTATCTTGAATTAAAATATTTCCAACACAAAAAAATGAAGATTACGACAAAATTACTAGTTTGTGGCTATACAAGAGGTTAGATGATCAGGGGATGGTAGGGTAGAATCTGACGAACACATATTTTTTAATGGGTTGAAACAATGAGATGCAATTTTCCCATTACTTTTTAATCTAGCCTTAGAGGATGCTATTAGAGTAATGCAAGAGAATAGGGAAGGGTTTGACATTAAATGGTACAATGCAGCTATTAGGATACATGGATGATGCCTTGATGGCAAAAAGTAAGGAAGCTGTTGCAAAAAATTGCAAACATTTTATTAGAGGCTCGTAAGAAATTAAGTTTAGAAGTGAACACTGCAAAGACTTGTTATATGATCATGCAGATAACACAGATTGGGGACGATAATTTAGAGATTACTAGGCACAACATTATCTGGCAGGATGAGTTTAAATATTTAGTAACAATTTTAACTAGCAATAACGATATTAGATTGGAAATTGTGTGAGAGGGGGGGGGGGTGGGGGGGGGGGGGGAATACAGTCGGGAAATGCATGCCATTACTCAGTCAGTGAGTTGTTGACATTTCACCTGCTTTCAAGGAATGTAAAACTCGGAATAACGCAAAACAATAATTTTACCGGTTGTTCTCTATGGTGTGAAAGGTGGTCTTTTACCTCACAAGACAAAAAATTTTGAAAAGAAGGTGCTTAGGAAGATATTTGGTCCAAAGAGAGAAGAGAATAGTTGGAAGTGGAGGTGGTAGCATAATGATCATTTAAATAATCTGATACTCATCACAATACATTGTTAGGATAATCAAATCGTGTAGATTATGATGGGAGGACATGCAACACAAATGGTAGATTCTATAACCTTGTTCAGGGTACTGATTGACAAACTCAATAGGCAGAGACCATAGGGAAGACCTAGATGCAGATAGGAGAATAACAATAGAATGTACTTGAAAGACTTGAAAGAGATAAGGTGTAATGCGGTTGACTGGATAGAACTAGCTAAATTTAGGTATAGGTAGTGTACTTTTGTAAATGTGGCAGTGAACTTTCAAGTTCCTAATGCCATAGAATAAGTAGTGTACTAAAATATACTTAAAATGTCAAAAATTAACATTATATGTATATTTTTTAGACCAACTTGTAGATTCAATATCATGATATCATCACATATTGTTTAGCAGTTGTTGTGTAGATGGCTAGTTTGTATTATGCATTTGCTAGAAAAATAAACAAGGTTATCATGACATCAGTAATTTAATTTGATATTTTATTCTAAAAGGTTTGTCTTGCTGTTAATATATTATAAAAATTCAATCCGATAAAAATGATAGACAAATCAAAAACCAAATAATATTGAAGAAGATGTTGATTAACAGCTTACCAACATAGCTTATATAGTTAATTAACTACCCAAAGTGTGGCATGAAAATAAAGCATTTTAAATACTGTTTTGTTTGTGTGTTGGTGCTTATAAAAACCAGAGTAAACTTAAGATGGAAATCTAAAATTTATCCAGACCCAATATGGTATGTGAAGGGTTACATATTTTTCAAAAAGGTATACAAAATAAATTATATAACAAATGCATAATTAATAATTATTATCTAGTTATTTATTATAATAATTCTTTATCAATAATGAATATTAGTATTGCAGTCCTATGATAAACTAAAGTAGCTATCGAAATGGAAGGCATACATTATAGATGGTGGAATAGCCAAACCCTGGCTACTTTAACATTGGATGGAAAAATAAACAAGAAGCTAGTTTGCTATTGAAGTAATCAGGTGAATTGTTTTCCACTTACATGAGTCTTGTCATCTATTCTACGCAGAAGAAATCGACCCTCTCTGTCATCCATGTGCCAATTGAGTTGAACTAGCAAGGGTTTTTCATCCATCCCCAGCCTCCGCTCATCTGGAAGCAAATAATTTATGATTACTTGAAATATTATTATGCAATCTGTGACTCTACAATTATATTTAATTTAAATATAATCAAACATTTGCAAATATGCGATTACACATATTCATGAATAATTAAGGACAATGCATTAATTACCATTCTAGTAACTATAATTATGAAATATCATAATTATCATGCACAGTTTCATGCCATTGGTAGGTTCTCTCTCGAATATAAGCTTATTCATTACTTCTGTCCTCCCACCACCTTTAATCCTTCACACAGCCCCAACCCACCGCTCTCCTCTCCATACTGCTCCATACTCCCTTTATACACCTGTCCCTGGGTCTTCCTCTTGGCCTCCTGCCTGCCACCACCATTTTAGCATCATCCTTTGAATCCTCCCCTCTTGCATCCTCTTCACATATCTATACCACCTCAATCCCGCTTTCTTCATCCTATTCTGCAGGGTTCCTCTTTCACTCTCTTTCTCACCCTTTCATTTCCCCCCTGTCCATCAATTGTCACTCGCAGCCTACACCTCAAAAATTTCATCTCGCATGCCTATATACTGCTCTTAGTCTCTCAAAGTCCAACCCCTCTTCCACATCCGTCCTTGGCGCCACCAACATCGTGTGTTTACAAGGGAGTGCGAGCTTACCCTCCATCGGAGTGCGTCCCACACTCTAGATCCGGTATATCTCCCTCCAAGCGCCACCACATAACGACTGAGCTATATAATTGTCCTTGAACAATGCAGGTGGCCGGGCGACACGGTGGCTGAGAGTGACTCACACCTCTTCTCCCCTCAACCCAACAGCAGCTGATGTCTCACCAGTCAATATTTGCCTGGTTTATTGTTCGTGCATTATTTATAGTAATAGCGGAGTACTTTGCTTGTATTAGTCTTATTGAAAGTTTTCTAGAATGTCACTTTTTACGTTGCGTAGAAAGAAAAGGAAGCTTGATGGTGATTTCGCTGAAATCTATCAATATTAAATATAAAATGTCAAATTATGATTTCATTCCCCTCCTCTACGCGTTTTTAAACTACAAAAGTGTAATCTAATAACGTTCCAAATTACGGCCCGTCAAATATTATGATTTTTTGAAGTGGCCCGCTTGGATAACTAATTTAATAACCCGGACGTGTGGCAAAGATAAAATAATGTTGACTGCTGAAATTATCCCATGCATTCTTGGCTCTAGTGTGAATTTGTTTTAAATATTTAATGTACAGCCTTTCAGTTAAGTAAAGTACATATATCCATGTATTAATTAAATAAATTAATATATGTATACAAACAATATATAAAAACATCAAGACGTTGTTATGTACAAACAGAAACGACCCTTTCACGCTTTGTATTGAAACACAAAATTAATAGACTATTTTTCATGTTCCAAATAACGATAGGAAGTGACAGAAAAATCAGAAACCCAACTTTTCTCTCTTAGAAATGATAGTAAGTAGCAATGCCACTCAGCCATCTATAGCAACACCAACAAGTTAAGGAACATTAGTAAAGGTCATCCGACCCTGTTTCAGCCGGGCATATTGTGCTCTAACTGTTTTGTTTTTATGATCGGCATAGCGTCAACACAAGAAATTTCATTAAATATACATTTAAAATCTATATTTGCAATGATCAATTCACTTGCCTTGATAAAATTAACGAGTAAGGTTAGGCTAAAATACCAAATTAGTTCGAAATAAAAAGTGTATGTACGTCCTATAACAAAATGAGAACACATCAAATTATCAGGATATAAAAAGAAGATTACTTTTGTTATATGATTCAAATTGATGTAATTTTGTCACTATTTAAATTGCTTGAAAATTAAAACATATTTTTATTTAACCTATTTTAACTTATGCATGTCCAGCCACACTAAATTGACATTTGAAGAAACTTTTATTAAAAAAAACTTTTTTTTTGCCAACTTATCTAACATTTTACTATTTTATTAATATTATTTATTAGGTATTGATAATATCTATCAAAAGTGTTTGCTGAAGATTATATGAATTGACGTAAGAATACATGAAAATAGATTAGTAACTTTTTATAACATGCTCTGGTGGCCAAATGGTTTAAGGCAACAATCACTCTCGCTATAGACTGGACTGCCGATGACGAGGAGATCGGTAATCCCGATTGGGTGTATGGAGGATTTTTCTAAATGAGTTTCCACTCTCCCCCGACGCAAATGAGGGTACACGTCCTCTAAACACAGCCTTCCTCATCCCTAACACATTAGCGTAATTAGTGTATAAATGCATAACTCGAACGGATAGTATTAAGACTCAGCGCTAAAAAAAACTTTTCTAGCCGTCAGATATGTTCATTCATAAGAAAATCAGGGTATATCATAGTTCTTATTGCTCTAAGCCTTCACATATTTTGACCCTGTGAACTGTCTTACACGAACACTTCATTTCATTTAAATCCATTTCCTCGAAAAGTAGTGTATGTGAAAGTTCTTTCGAATACTCTAGTTGGCTCAATTAACTCATTTATCATCTACTACGATTATTCCTAGCCATTGAAACATCACACTCCACGAAGCCGACTCACATCCCATCACACTCCAAGAAGAATGAGGTGTCCATTAATTGCTTTTTTTACAGGCGTTTAACACAAGTGGGTTCATTATCGTCTTAACTGCCAATAAAGAGCATTCCAAAGCACTCTTATCAGACCTACTTTCCCACCATGTGAAGACTAAATATTCAACATTAATACTTGTCTACGTAGTTAATCATATTTAGCATTATGTGTATATTAGTTTTATTGTAATATTACATCATATTTATTTGATGTGAATTGGTTTGAACAATCTTTGCGTTCAAATTATGGTACGGATTAACAATAAACTGTATATTTAAGGAGAACGGGGAAGGAGTGTAAAGGTCTGAGTGTAAACGATTAACGCCATGGCCTACTTGAGGAATTTTAAACTACAGTCTATCATCAATATGAGTGTATGTGAGAGCTAGCAAAAGTTACCGGATCTACTCTCATGTATCCATTCGCCATACCATGCAAAAAAATTAATGTTATGAGCTGATGTCATTTTAAGTAGTCAAAACTTGCACAGCAAAAAACTTGTTCCTAAATTTTAATTTCCTAGGCGTTTTTACATTAGTGAAATATATATAAACTTATGAAAATAACCGTTTGAATGTTTCTTTTTATGGAAGCAGCTTCTGTGGTTCACTTAGAAATGCTTTACAAACGAGAGCTTGTAAAATGCTGTGCTCTCTTCAAAAATTAAGATTGCGAACCAGCCAAAATAAACGTGGTTGACGACGTCATACAAATCATGCTCGGTTGTGTTTATGCGCATCCATGATTTTACAAAATGAAAACGTTTTATTTTAAAACTTATATTTTATATAGCTCTTTCTCAAAGTTATAAAAAAAAATATTTTGGTAACCAGTTTTAAGAAGCTACAGGTGTTGTTATAGGCCTACTTTTAATGTATTTTTTTTTTGTAGTACCAATTCTTACAACCCGTTCGGTTATACGCTATATACTAAATTACGTCAATGGTTTTAGGGAATAGGTAGTTTATATTAATAGTAAGTATACACTCATTTGCGTGGAAAACCATTTTGAAAAGCTATCCTCTGTACACCCGACAGAGATTCGAACCTCGATCTCCCCGGCATAGGTAATCTGGTCTACTGCAAAAGTAGCACCTCAGACCATGTGGCTACCGAAGCGGGTCTTTTAATTCATTATTTCATGAATAGTTTTATAATATTTTTGTTCTTTCAATAAGTTTCGAAAAAAGCCAACTATACATTAATATTTAGGAAAGTATTATTTGAAACGTAAACTTTTTATTTATTCGCGGTATCAAACGTGTATTTTCTGAACCGACTGCTTGCATCAGCACACAACTTATAAATTAACTTAAATCTATAACAGACACAACACCCAGCCCCACCCGTGAATTAATCACTGTTAAAGGGTCCCACATTTCACCAATAATACATTTTTTCGAACAAGTGTTGATACTATTGATAGATAATCTATTATTACTAAGAAAATAATTATTATTTTACATAGTTTGATATTATTAGTGACAGTCAACCAATGTTTGCAATAAAAATCTTCTTCTAGCCGTCAGTTACCACCACACATATGATGATGAATGGACTGTATGGTGTGAAGTGAGGTGAAAATTAACTTGATCTACTATACTATCACTATATACTATCAAATATGGGGCCAGTGTCATAGCCAGATTGGGGAAGAAAAATAAGATTATCACCTTGTGAAGACTTTTTTTTTACCTGCCGATAACACTTTCCCTCTGCGACAGACAGGTATAAACACTCAATCTATTTGCGCCGGGGCATCTTTGACTTTTATTTCAAAATTAAATTTTCTTGTTTCCTATTCTAGTTAAACATAAACTTCCACGGACTTTAGTCTATCTCCATCATTGAAGGACGATTCCTACTGGTAATATTCGTAAAAAAACAAACAAATAGCTTAATTGGTAACGAATTTAAAAAAAATACTACCGCAAGATCAAACTTATAATTTTTTTGTGACATTGTAAGACTATTTTTAGAATTATTTACGAATTTAAGGTTTTGGTTTTAGTATTATGTCTTTAAAATTTGTATTATAAAACCTAAAACCATTCAAATAAGAAATCCTAACCTTACTTGCACCTACGTCACACGTAAGCAACGTCGAGAGTGGGGGGTAAAAATTTAAATAAAGTAACAGAGAAAAAAAGAGAAAGGTTTGAAATTAAAATGAAGTCACTATTTTCGAAACTCTTCCCTACATTCTGCAGTAATAAAATCAGTGTGTGTACTAGGGTAAATCAACTTACATTCATCATGTTTGGGCGCAACTCCCTTTCATCATCAATCCCTACCTACCTTTAAAACCCCCACTTAATAAATTATCACCAAATTTATTTCCTACTTCCGATTTAGTTTTAGAAGATAGCAATCATTATGACTGTTGAGTTTCTACGAGATCTATATTTATATATTTCTAAAATAAAATAGTGTATAAGGTGTATACTAATTTAATCCACATTTCGCTAGTAGCGGTGGCCGACCAATGTGCATTATACTAGCGTAGCCCTTGAATGTCATTGATGTATCGATCTAATCCAGATCGGGTGCACTCAGTTCATTACATTTATACATAGAATTTCCAATGTGGTTTTATAATCCTCTCTCAACGCCAATGCATTACTTCCTCAATCCATAGCAAGATTCGTTAACAAGCCTTATGTTAACTCGACTCTACTTAAGCTTTGGAAACGATACTATTTTGACGATGTGCTGTAAAAGGTAAAAGAAGGTACTGATTAGAAGTTTAGTATCAGTTTCTAGATTTTTTTTAAAAACGCGATGAACTTAAAAGTTGAAGACTATGAAGAAAAATATATCATCTGGAAGGGGGGAGGGGGGGCTAAATTCTGTAAACTGCTAGGGAAGGAGTAAAAGTTGTTTAGGTGGGGGTCCTTGAATGTCAATCATTTCCTAACTCTCCCCTTTGACCGAGTAAGGTGAGGAAGGTATACTCCGTTCACGGTAGGAATTACTCTGACAGGTCTTTTTTCCTACCAATATTCTACTATATAAGAGATTTCTGGTAGGGAAAAGGGCCTTTCAGGTAACAATTCCTACGCTGAACAGACTTAATGCCGGGATCACGATCAACTTAACGTTAACTTAACGTAACTTAACGTAAAGGACCTCCACATGTGTTTAAATGGAAGCGATCACGATGCACTTAACTTAACGTTGACTTGCAGTTAACTTAACGTAAGAGATGTCTTGGGAGGTCTTTTACTTTACTTTGCGTTACTTGAAGGGTATCAGGTGATCTAGCCAGCCAATCATTATGCGAGTGACGTCAACAGGGCTATTTAGTAATTCATTTGTTGGTATTATGATCAATGTTTATTTTACTCTTCAGCGTAAGTTTTAGTGATCAGACATTGAAACAAAATAATTAAACTAAAATAGGGAACTAAATTTATCAAAAAAGTTTAATAACATATATTTATTATATTGATTGAAAACTGTAAACATTCCCAGATCATCACTTTACAAATAGTACAAAACCACAGATCATACTCGAGAATGCATATGTTTTGCTCGAGTTGTTACTTTAAGTTAAGTGAATCGTGATCACACATAAGTTAAGTTAACTTTAAGTGAACGTTACGTTAAGTTAACGTTAAGTTGATCGTGATCCCGGCATTAGCCAGCCAGGTATTTATGAGTCATTATCTCCCCCAAGTAAAGGAAGAAAAGACAGAAATAGCTTGATCTCAAACGCAGATAGGCTTATTGATTTCCAACTCCCAATGTTCAAAACACTCTGAATACTAATAGTTTAAATGTTGCATTTTTTTTAGGTACCTAACACATTTAACAAAATTTTACTATATATTTTTACTAAAAGGTTTTAATTATGAACACATTTTACAAGAAATATTGATGAATGATAATACTTTTAATTATTATTATTATTATTATTATTATTATTATTATTATTAGCAGCACCGCGTCTTACTAAACATTCGGGTTATACGCACTTGTAATTATTAATACCCGCTTCATTGCCTTATTTAAGTGCACTAATATAATATTAGCACCGCGTCTTACTATACGTTCGGGTTATACGCTTTAAGTACTAATTACGCTAATGGATTAGGAATTGGGAAGGTTGAATTAGAGGAAGTGAACCCACATTTGCGTGGAGGGAGAGTGGAAAGCCATTTAGGAAAAACCACCCCCAGTTCACCCGACCGAGATTCGAACCTCAATCTCCCCGTCCTCAGCAGTCGAGCTCAACACGACTAGCGCGTTAGCCAACTTCGCCACCGAGGCGGGTATTTAAGTGCACTAGAATGGCTTTCTATTTGTTTGTTTTTTGAAGAGAAAGCTGCAACCATTTTCATTTAATAATCATTTGTGGTCACATGTCAGGCTCATTTAGTCTGGTTTTCTGGTGCTGGGGAGGTTGGGGTTCATATATCAGTTGATCAAATGATCATGAACATTTTCGGCTTCGAGATTATGCCGAATCTATGTTTTATGTGATTCCAAACCATAAAGGTGGATTTTACAATTGTCTGTCTGTCTGTCTGTCCACAATAAGGGATAGAGCTAAAATGGTTTGATGGGAGTCTATTCAATTTTTTTATTTGTCACTAGCCCGCAAATTAAGGATGGTTTACAGATTGCTAATTTTTTTTTTAAATTTGAAATATTTCAAAAATGGGATTTAACGAATGTGTTTAAAAAGGATATCGGGATTGTTTGAAACGACAAATAACACTGAATTCTTTTTAAAATGACACACATGATTTGGTTTAAAATGAGAATCAGAGTAGTTTTTTGCGTGATAAGTAATTCAATTTGCTTGTTTTTCTTTTGATGTTACAACATCAAATAATCAAAAGCATCTGAAATTTTTTAGTTTCAAAACAAGGATCAGGGAATTGGGATGGGAGTGGAAAAATTTAAATTTCCAACCATATAGAAAAAAAAAACATTTTTGGTGCGGTAGGAAAATGATAGACTTGCAAGTAGTTACAAATACCACTCCAGATGATCAGAAAATACTGAAAATTGGTTCCAAAATTTAAGGCGTATATGATTTCACAATCAATTAGAAAAAAAACAACACTTAGTGTATTATAAAATCGGAATATGGCGGGTAATTGCAGGAACCAATATGTATCTATAAAGGGCCATTATTTCATTTATGATTTTTTTAAACTTTGATGCTCTTTTTAAAAAATTGTTTTAGTAATAATATATAATGCATCCTTATACTTCTATCATGATCGCTTTTATGTAAAGATTTTTGGATTACAGTAAATCCTTATTTTGACATAATGTTTTTTTTAGTCAGTCTGCCTATTTTTCACGTTTAGTCACATCATTTAAACCAATAAAAGATTAATATTTAAAATTATAGAAACCTTTGGATACTTTTACCTTTGGATAATTTTATATAATTAAAAATAAAGCTTCTTAAAGATTCCCCGTGCGAAGTTCGGGCACACAAGTTAGTTAGTTCTAATAACAGATACACGGCACACTCAGATTCTTAAAAAAATATTATTATTATTATTATTATTATTATTATTATTATTATTATTAGCACTGCGTCTTACTACCCGTTCGGGTTATACGCACTTACGCTAATGTGTAATGGTAGGGTGTTTGTGAGATGAAATGAAGGACCTACAGTTTAACGTGGAATCCGAACCACGGTGGAGGCCTGGCATTCCCCACATAAGTTAAAAAAAAAAATCCATAACATGGCTAAATATTGTGTGCAGACTAATAAATTGGTAAGGTTTTGTAAACGCTAAGTATGAACGATTATTTGAATTAATCGCTCCCTTTCTGTACCTGGGCTCAAGCAGCATTAGGGGTTTGCCAGGCCTAATATTTTTAAGTATGGTTAGTTAAATTATTAATATATTTTTTTTTATCACCTTACTACCTATTCAGGTTATACGCAGAGATGATAATTACTCTAATGAGGTAGGGATGAGCGTGGAAGGAGCGTGGGAAACAATTTAGGAAAATCCCGCCCTCAATAGACACGACTGCAATTCGAACCCCTATTTCTCCGTTAGCAGCAGGCCAATCCAACACAAGAATGATGCCTTAGACCATCCTGCCACTGAAATGGGTATCATTCCTTAATTTTTTCTATACTTAGCACCCATACTTTATATAAGAGAATGGTAGTACAATTTCACGTCAACTTTGGTTTGTAAAATACATTATAAACAATAATTAATATCTGGCTTATTGAAAAGTAAATAATGCATTAATGAATTATATTCCGTTCACGATAGGTTTTTACCTGGATGACATTTCGAAAATCATATGTTTAAGTTTTGGGTTGCCAGCACTTGTAAAAAATCACAGTTTTGTTATAAATGTAAAGATCTTTAATTACCTGTTATATTTTACATTTAAAATAAAGTAAACTTAATTTTTCTCATATTATTTCATTTTTTTTAATAATTTCATTTTATCCAACTCGAAACAATATTTTAATCATAATTAAAAGTACTTATTTCTCGTTTTGGAACGTTACTGATTTTGTGTAATATAGTGCACACATCAATATCTTTTAATACAGGCATCGTATTTACTTGGAGAAAGAGAAAATTGTTGTCATTTTTTTACATACAATAAATGATTTTATGATTATTTTATCGTATTTTGAAATATTTAGCTGAATAAAATATTTTCATTAACTGCGTGTCTGCATCATTGTAAAAAAACTTGTTTACCGTCATGATCAACCACATGGTTTAAATTTGTCGGTCATCATTTTAAAGCAATGTTCGTTAGAAGTTTTTGTGAAAGTGGTGTGAATATTTTTTTAAAGTGGAATAAAACTATAAATAAACTTTGTGTCCTACCTCAAATAAATATATAAATAATATTGGCCTAAATTACTGTGGTTAACTCTCACATTAATATATTACCATCTGTTTTCATTACAGTTATCCAAAGTGATAGATGTCATCTGTTGGCGTAGTGATATATTAGGGATTACTTCTAGTAACATTTCGAGCTGTCATCCAGGTAAACTTAGCTCGTGAATGACTTATAGACACCCTTTGGTTTGGGCTTGTTTTGTTTAGTGATGACTGGTGTGGGAATGTCTTGTGTGTCAGCCGGAGCGAGGTAACAGATAGGAGAGGTGACCTGGTGGTCCAGGGGTAAGGTATCAAACTTCTGTGCTGGAGGTCCGGGGTCAATCCTCGGTCCCGGCACAGATTTATCTGATTGCCAAACCCTTACTTCACCTCTGACAAGACGTGTATAACTATTATCACAACTTGTGAATGTGTGGAATGCCAGGCCTCCACCGTGGTTCGGATCCCACGTTAAATGTAGGTTCTCCATTTAATCTCACAATCACCCTACCATTACACATTAGCGTAAGTGCGTGTAACCCGAACGGGTAGTAAGACGCGGTGCTAATACTAATAATAATAATAACAACAATAATAACCACAGATGGGAGCGGCCTAACCAACTCTTGGCTCTACCCCTCTATAGTTCAGTGTTCCGTCCAGAGATCTCTAGTAACAATGGGCGAGATTTTAGCGTTTAAAGCCTCTAATAATAATAATAATAATAATAATAATAATAAGCATCGCGTCTTACTACCCGTTCGGGTTATACGCTTTAAGTACTAATTACGTTAATGGATTTAGGGAAAGGGAAGGTTGAATTAGAGGAAGTAAACCCGCATTTGCGTGGAGGGAGAGTGGAAAACCATTTAGCAAAAACCACCCCCAGTTCACCCGACCGAGATTTGAACCTCGATCTCCCAGTCCTCAGCAGTTAAGCTCAACACGACTAGCGCGTCAGTCAACTACGCCACCGAGGCGGGTTTTAAAGCCTCTAAGTAGATAACAAATTACTCTATAGTTAAGCTTTGATTATAACTATTTTATAGTAAATTAGTCTTAATGAATTTAAAAGTGATAACGCCTTTTATAAAAAGTAAAAACGCTGAGTTATTACATTTCTAAGCGGTGTAAAAAATAGTCAATTTTAACATATTTTCACAAATAATAAAAATAAAGTAAGTTTAAAAAAAAAGTTAGAAACAGGTCCCACCTTTACATCTTTCCTTTACAAAACAAAATAAGTCCCTTGTTCCTGCGATGTATTTACGATGCTGTATAGGTTACGTAAGTTGGTCATGCAAAACAGCTAATGCATCGCTCTGAAATGGGCTGTTAATTAATAATTGGGCAGTAAAGTATTAAATTTTGCGAACAAAGCCATACAGCGGCGTGTCGTGGAGTGTTGCAAGGGTAAGTAGAGTTTGTTTTAAGTGTACCTGTAATATGTTCTCCCCAATAATATGTCCCCATTTTGACCGATAATGTATGGACTCTGCTCAATATACCTCACAATTGAATGTATGTTCGTTGAACCTAAACAATGAGTTTTCTGAGCGATGAGCACATTCACTGGTACAGTTTAAACTAACTTTGCTTACCCTTTTAACACACCACGCCACTACTAAACTAGTACTGACCTATACTGAGACAAGATTGTTAAATCTTTGTTTGTTTAACCTAAGAGATACTTTAATGGTTCAAATTCTAATGAGATCTTAATGTATTTCCCGTGGTGGTTAATAAACAAACAAGGTGCGAGTGATTCGGGTTTGGCACCAATGCGGTCCGTAGGGGCTAGTAATCCCCCTTCGAGTTAAGCATCTGTGAAATTAATAGTAACAAACATTTAACAAACACTTTCAAAGTATAGGTTTGTGTCTGCACGACTTAAATACTAACTTAACATAAATTAGCACACTTGATATTCGACCCCAGTCAATCCAAGTTCAAGAAATTTAGTATCAGATTCTGAGTTATCGGACTATTCCTCAACCAAATACAACATTATTTAGGGACCACCTGAAATTGAACCAGACTTTCGTGATTCAGTATACCGTTGCTTGGTGTTCAAGTTAAAAGATAGGAACTGTAATTGGTTATTAGTTTATAAAATAATCACCAGATTCCTGCTGTAATCCCTACTTGACACTAGAGTCTTGCTAATTTTAAAGGCCCACCTCCGTTTTCGTGAATCTCGTAGAGGGCATACTCTGGCAGGGAAAGCATCCTCATGTCTGCACGGAACTTTTCGATGAGCGTCTCAATGACAGCCTGAGTGGTCGCATCGGATGCCACTCGAATACATTTGGTGGCCACCTTCTGACCGGAGTCTTGGAAATAGAATCGCATCACACCGTGAAACTCCAGGTCCTGAAACACAACACAAGGGGCCATATGCAAGAGCTTCATTAAGTGGATGGATGCTAAGTGGACATTAGCGTTAGTGGATGATTAGTTACTTGCTAAGACGAGCACGCGATGGTCTTTGATCAGACATATCGTGAAAACAACTTTTTAAATTTCTGAGGGGTCATGAAACATCAATATTCATCAAAATCTCGAATTAGATGTTTTTAACTAGCCTCGAGGTTGCGAAAAATTAAAGATTAATCCAAGAATCCCGCACCCAGCCCTACTTTCGAAGAGTTGAGGAATCCCTGATTATAGTAATATACTGAGTACTTTTATCAATATGCACTCAAATAACTTTATTTAATAAAACACTGGGACAAATGAATTTGCTACCTAGACAAAGTTCCAAAATAAACCAATAGTGATACTCGCTTTGGTGACCGCGTGGTCTAACGCGCTACTCTTGCAGTAGACGAGACTGCCGATGACGGGGAGAGTGAGGTTATAGTCTCAGTCGGGAATACTAGAGGTGGCTTTTACTAAACGGTTTTCCACTCTCCCTCCACGCAAATGCGGGTACACTTCCTAATATACTAGCCTTCCTATTCCCTTAAGCCATTAGCGTGATTCGCACATAAGAGTATACCCCGAACGGGTAGTCAGATGCGGTGCTTAAAAAAACTTATAACGTATTTAATATTTAACAAACTACATACAGTGTACAATTTATGACGCAATTCCAAGTTATTTGTTCTATTTCCTTTTTAAGCCTGCGGAACAAAGAGTGGTTACTATAGTCCCTGAACCATCTAGTGGGGGAAGCAAATAAGGCGGAATGTTCCATGACCCCACGTCCACAAACAATCTCTCTTTGAAAGAATAAATTCTGGCAGAAGCCATAACATACGGACATAAAAAAAATGGGTGTGTGTACTTATGTACACGCGTGAGAAGTTATACTTCTTTGGCATCATTAAAAAATTGAGTAGTGCCATTAATAGTCATCAAATCTAAACTAAAAGAATCTTAGATTGATGAATAAGATTTATTGTAGAGAATTAGATATTAGAAATTAATAATAAATATTTAAAATTGAAAATTAATAATTTAATAATATATATATAATTATTAAAAATAAAATTTAGAAAATAATAAATATATATTACATAATATGTACTAAATATTATAAGATTCTTAATTTTAAATATTTATTATTGATTATTTAATATTTTAAAAGTAAATGAATAAATTTAATAATAAATTCAAAAATTGAATTTAAGTTTATTCATTTTTTAAATATTTATTATTTTCTTAATTTAATATTCACTTTTCATTTTTATCAAAAAGTTTTCATTAAATTTGTTCATTTATTTTTATAAATATTTATTATTTATTCAATTTAATAATAAATATTAAAAATTAATATTTTAATTTGATGTTCGATTTAAATTTTTATCACAAATTTTTTATTAAATGTTTTATTAATTTTATTTATTTATTTTGTTAATATTAAATAACCAATAATAATATTTTAATTCATATCAATAAATAATACATACGGATAATTAACCTCAATTATATTGGAGCACTTGAAAAAGTCTATAAGCACAATTTTTTCACTAATATTTACGAATAGTAAATAATATTAATCAAAATATTCAATTTAAATCACTACTGAATATAATTTATTAGCACATAGGCCTATATAATTCGCACTTGTATGAAACTAAAACACGTGTTGTGAATGTAGAAACTAGAAACATGTGGATAAATATTATATATATGAAAACAGTGATCAGAGGCGACGAGCGTACCAACATGCGCGACTAACAGAGGTTCTATTTCTATTTTGTTGGTAGCTTTTTTTTTTCGAGACTTAATGAGCGGTTTAGCTTCAACCTGTTACTTTTGTGTTACAGTGATGCGCGCGCATCTTAAAATTTCACTCTCATCATTTTTTCATAACACGCCTAAAGAAGTATAACTTCAAAAACGTGTGATTTTTTTGACTGATTTTTCAACCTCAGCTCTTTTAAAGGCCGTTAGTACGGAATAGATAAGAATAATCTAAATTAAGGTCGGAAGTAAAGTTTATTATTTTCAAATACAAGTTTTAAATATTTTGTTAATAAATAACGTTTTTCTATAAGCTATATTGTGTTTAAGGGGACTCTTAAAATTAAATTTCCACAAATCTCCTAAGTCCTTCGGGTAACCTTGAACGTTGTATCCTGATTGCAAACAGTCCAGAATACAAAATGAGCAAAAATCGTCCAGATTATGAACACACCCAAAATTTTATGGCCATATATATAAATATTCAGTGTCCAGATTGCGAGCAAGTGAAAGAGCAACTCGTGGGAATTCCAACGTCAGAGTGGTGAAAGGGTTTGCTGGTGGAATGCGCCGGCCACAAGGGCTGTCTCCCTAACCAATCCTAGACTAACCTAAACTAATCTAATTTAGAAATACTCGTGTTTGTTGCTTAATTAAATTTATAATAACCCGGTTGGAAGGCAACATGACTGCTAGGCAATCGTGGGCCGCCCTTATTATCAAATTAGTGGCGAGATGGCATATAAAACAAGATGTGCCCACAATCTGCACTACTACTCATATGTCAAAAGCAGATAAACCTCTCCAGGTAACCACGTGTTCGCTTATAATTAGCTTCTAGCTCTAGAAAATGAAAGTATACTTTGTAAATAATTTAATATAGAAACTTTTTGAATTTTAAGAAAAAGTTATTTAGCTGGCGGAATGACTATAGAAAATTACTCATGAGAAAAGTGGGTTAAGAAGACTGACAAATTGCTTGTGCTACGAAACTATGGTGACAAAGATATAACATTTGGGTTGCTTCTTTTAGCGTAAGTGGTGCATAAACGCTCGGTATGATATACGCATGCTTGAATACAGTGCCGGTGTAACATTATTTGAGTAAAATGGTGTGGAGGGGAATAAGATACTCCAGAAACGTTGTGAAGTTTTGTTTCCCGTCAAATTCTTTAAAATTGAACGCATCTAAGCTATTTGCTGCTCCATATCAGAAAATATCAGAAGAAGGCTAATATATTCCAGGAGAGGTGGGATGAGGCAAATTCTTTCCAAGGAGGGAAATGCCCCCTTCTCCTCCCCGCGTGGCTATTCCGCCTATGCTTGAATATTTGATTTGACACTAGCCGAGTAACCTCAAAGCTAGAGTTCTTTACTCAGACTCGGAAGGCCGATGAACCAATCCCAGTCAGATACTGAAAATTAGCCTCTCTGCGTGTGTTTGTGTGCGTGTATGGATTTTCGCCGTCACCACTGACGGCGCGCACTGTTAATAAAGACTGCCTGCGCTCGTGATACGGACGGCTATCGCCGTTTGTGCCATCTGTCTGTACCAACTGCACGTCGTGCCTGGTTGAATTCCCTCCAATATGCCTCCTCTATTTCTTCGTACTGCTCCAATCTGACCCGCCTCGGTGGCGTAGTTTGCTAACGCACTAGTCGTGTTGAGCTCGACCGCCGAGGACGGGGAGATCGAGGTTCGAATCTCGGTCGGGTGAACTGGGGCTGGTTTTTCCTAAATGGTTTTCCACTCTTCCTCCACGCAAATGTGGGTTCACTTCCTCTAATTCAACCTTCCCAATTCCCATTCCATTAGCGTAATTAGTAGACCCGTATAAACCGAACGGGTAGTAAGACGCGGTGCTAAATAATAATAAATAATAATAATGCTCCAATCTGCTAACATGGACCAAAGGAAGAAGTTGTTATGTGGGTCTTCATATCGTCCAAAGTCTCAAATTCTGGGTTGATTAAAGCGCAAACCTCCCATCAGGCTGATAATGACTCAGTCCGAAATATGTACTCCCCTAAGCTTCTGTACTAAAGCACAAGACGCAATTCTACTTTTTTAATTAACGCCTCAACCTCGAGGGAAGCCATAGCGTCTACTCAATACAACGAACAATGTGAGACTGAATCTAGCACGCCGTGCGGACGAAAGCCGTCTCAAGTCTCCTATTAACGACTCGTTCTCAAATAATATGGAGCAAATTAGGTATACTTGTAAAGAGCATCAAGGTAATAGTTTTTTCGTTTGAATAAAATGTAAATGAAGTCAAACTAGTGATGACGATTAGAAAATAAACTCACAGTTACAGATGTTGACGAACATGTTCTCAACCATAGTTTATTTCTTAGTCCTTGACGAAATACTCCCAGTAAGCATTATTAATTGCTTATTGTGATGTTTAGTTTTGCCGTTACTTTATTAAAATTGTTATCACATTGTAAACCAGGAAGTTTAATCTTAATTAAGAGCACAAGCTATTCCGATCCATCAAAGAAATGCCATAAAATGTAACTGTTCATAAAGCACATTGATTTGGTGTAATGGGCACAACTTATTCAAGTCTACATACACATTCTTCTGTGGCCATGTGGTCTAACGCGAAACTCTTGCAGTAGACTAGACTGCCGATGAAGGGGAGATTTAGGTTCGAGTCTCGGTCGGGTGTACTGAGGGTGGTTTTCCGCTCTTCCTCTTCACAAATGCGGATACATTTCCTCTGAATATACCCTTTCTGACCCCTAAGACCACTAGCGTAACTAGTAGATAAGCGTATAACCCGACGCGGACAAAAAAAAGTCTGCAGACAATGTTTCTATAGTACATTCGTCATAGGAGTGGTAGTAACTGACAGCTAGCAAAAGTTATCAGATATACTTTTTTATATATCCAATCGCCAAACCACATGATCTGCGAGACGATAATATGATTTGTTGTCACTTTTGGCGGTCAAAACGTTCACAAACAATTTGTTTTGATTATGTTTTTCTTTAACCGTTTTAACATCTTCTGCTATCTGTAAGTTCCCATCACTCCTATAACGGATGGACTCTTACCTTATCTTGTTCCTTTTTCGAAAATGTCACCTGATTGCGTGAACACTCAAGGTCAGGCATCAACTAAAATTAAAACGCACTAATAAAGTAGAAGAAACCACATCAAATTTCAAACTGCACATTTACGCGAAGACGGTAGAAATGAGTGAGGTAGAATATTAGAGGAGATGTACACTCCATTTACCCTGAATGAATAAAAGCTTACCTTGACGGATTACACTATGGTAGAGCTTATAAGATAAGGCCATCCTGTTATCGGTCAAGGTAAGATTGCTACCTTTTAGAGTAAACGGAGTGTACATGTACTTGAGTGAAGAGAGCGTGGGAAAATATTCATGAAAACCGAACTCTGTACACCCCGCTTGTATATTAACCCTGACCACATTTGTCACCAGCAAAACAGACAAGAAAAAACGTCTCCTTGCGCGTGCCCACTTAAGCTTGATTCACACACTTTCCGAAAAATAGAAAGCAGAATCTGCGTAGTAATTCACACACTTAAGTTACCCGTGATGCATTACAACGCTTTAAAACAGCTGATTATCAACATATTTTAATATCTAGTGAATAAACATATATTTTAGATCATTATCCCGATGGTTGTCTACAAATTATAATGCTGTGTCGTGGCACATTCCAATACATCAATAAACAGGCTTTACATTAACGATTTATTTCAAATCTCCTCACAACGAACAACGAAGCTGTCTGCTAGCTTCTGGCGTTAGAACGCATGCGTTGACATATAAACATGCGCACTAATTTGAGATGGTTGGTTCTTAGATTCGATTGGATCTCCTGTGCCTAACATCTCGAGCAGAGCGGACAAAGTAGAGAATAGTTGAACTTCAGCAGAACAGCTCGCACCGATTACGCGGGAATCTTGTGATTGAGCGCGTCACGTGACCACGTTTCTGTTCTGCGCTAGTTTTTCGGCGAACGTGTGAATCCACGGTAAAGCGGTTTTTAGAAGTCTTGGATAAAAATATATATTATTTCGTTTCATGCATTTTATATTCGTTTTTGTATACTATTCTGTACATAAATATGGTTATACCGTTATTTCTCTTGAAATGAAACTGTATCTAATTATTAACATTGAAAAATATGGTGTTAATGTTCTGATTAAAGCCAAAAAAGAATAAGGAGGAAGAGTGTCAAGTGATTTGTCTTGCTTCTGTTCCACCCTCCCCCCTCCTCATCATCGTAAATACGTTTTATGGTGGCCAAATATTATACGTCAATTATTTGTATGGATATAATACATAGGAACTTTAAAGCAAAGCATCATCTCCACAAGACTTACAAATTAACTGAATCATGGCTTCTACAACTAACACTGTCACTAACCGAAAATTTTAGTATTCGCGCATAAAAGGACAAACCCGTGTATTTTTTAAAGTGCTTCCTAGAGAAAAAAAAGTTGTTTTTGTCTTTTTTTTTAACTAAGATTGTAAGATTGTATCGTAGATCTGATACATAAATTGTTTAAGGTATTTAAAGTGCACTTTCTGAACCTGCTGATCATCACACAACTTATAAACTAACTAAAATCTTTAAAAAAACACAACATCTAGCCTACAGGATGTTAATTCATCCATATGAATGGGGTAACCATATTTGACCAATGATAATAGTTTTGGTCAAGCCGGGAATCTAACCGGGGATCCTTAGCTAAGTAAGGAGGGAGACAAGCTACCGACTGAACTAAAGTGTCGGACGATAGAAGAATAAAGATGAATATTAAATTATGATTGGTATCCGAAGATGGTCGCGTGTTCTAACCCATTACTCAAGTTTTGGATTGATTTCCTGTGACTGGGATATAGAGGTTTGATTAAGTTCGAGAGTAGTGAGGGTAGGTTTTTTAATGATTTTCAACGATCCGTTCACATAAATACGGGTAAATAGCTTCTAAAATGGTGCCTTCCCTATACCAGTTCCTTTAGCGTAGTAAATGTATCGACCTGTTTCGGTGGCCGCATGGTCTAAGGCGTCACTCTCGTAGTAGATCGTACACTAGACTGCCAATGACTAGGATATCAGGGTTTGAATCCTAGTCGGGTGTACTAAGGATGTGTTTTCCAAAGAGAAGATTATTTTAAGAATTCCGAGATTCTTTTAGTCCTCATCCCCTTTGTGAGGTGACAGCGGCCAACAACTTGCAATACATAGGGGGGAGCGGGGGCAACTCATAGGGAATACCCTAATCGTCCCATTTTTTACTTATTTTATTCAACTAAAATTATGTAGACAGACTTTATATATCATTTGGCGTAGTTAGCTAGTGCGCTAGTTTCGTGTTGAGCTGGACTGTCGAGGACGGGGAGATCAAGGTTCGAATCTCGATTGGGTGAACTGGGAGTGGGTTTTCCTAAAGGGTTTTCCACTCTCCCTCCACGAAAATGCGGGTTCACTTCCTCTTTAGTCAACCTTCCAAATCACTTTCACATTAGCGTAATTAGTACTTGAGTGTTTAACACGAACCAGTAGTAAGACAAGGTGCTAAATAAGTAAAATAAAAATTTGGCGTATGCACGCAATATGTTTGGTAAAATACTATATTAACTGTTTAGTGCTAAATTTGTGTCATTAAAATAGAAGTCCCAAAAAACTAATTATATAAAAATTTTGTATAGTGGCAACATGAATATGAGTTTATCTCGTGAAGATTGCTACTTTTCTAAATTTGTATGTATTGTAATAGTGTTTAGTACCCATGTAAACAAAAGAAAAAATCACTGTGATTAATGTTAGAATGTTAACTAAATAGGATGATAAATTAATGGTGTGAAAATATATTTTTAACTGAAAATATCATTGCATTAATTGGCGTGCGGAAGTATCGTAATATATTATAATAAGTTAGGATTTTCATAAGGCTTTTGAATTTAACCCGGTTACAAATCTATTCCATACATTCTTTTCTACTCTAACACATCGAGGTTAATGGCGTATGACCCAGCAAAGTGCCTACTTCTCAGAGAATAATAAACAACAGAAAGTAAAGTTAGTACAACTCCACTCTACTCCCGTTTTCTTTTTACACAATGAGCCGTCACCGGAACCATAGACCAATTATACCATAGATAGGAAATGCAAGGTTAAAATAATCTGCAAAATGTCTTAGGACTTGGTTCCATCAAAAGAGGCTAGTTAATAATAAAATAATAATAATATTTAGCACCGCGTCTTACTAACCGTTCGGGTTATACGCTTTAAGTACTAATTACGCTAATGGATTAGGAATTGGGAAGGTTGAATTAGAGGAAGTGAACCCGCATTTGCGTGGAGGGAGAGTGGAAAAACATTTAGGAAAAACCACCCCCAGTTCACCCGACCGAGATTCGAACCTCGATCTCCCCGTCCTCGGCATTCGAGCTCAACACGACATGCGCGTTAGCCAACTACGCCACCGAGGCGGGTAAAAGAGGCTAGTTCTTTCGTGTGACCGCTTAAATTTTTTATTTACTTAGAAGCTTTATGTTGTTACAGGAACCAGTCTATTACAGTGTTCCTTATGTTTACATTAATTGTCATCATTCATTTATGAACAATTACGAATCTATTAGTCATTGTGGGTTTGAGAAAGTTAGTTGAGGTGGGATTTTAATAATAGACTTACAGGCGTGGAAATAAATAAATTCGGGTACTATTAGCGCAACCATTTGCTATTATAAATGGGAGAGTGCATACCAAAGTTTAGTATTTTCAGGTTTAAACATTAAACAAGTCCATAAAGAGTACAGACATTACCTATTCCCAAACCAGCAGAGTTTGTGTGTGCGTGTTTGACCCCGATCAGACAAATCAGCGGAGATTATCTCGGAGATGTTTATATATAATCTCGCAATGGCGAATTTTGCCATGTACTACTCAGACTCTTAATTTCATTCCGTAAATTTTCTATCCTAGCCTTTAAAATCTCGCAATTTGTGTAGTCTTCAACTCCATTATTACCGTACTCTATAACGCAACATTACGAGCTTTTGATGTGGAATATTTTGTTTGAGTTGTGTTGCATTTTACATATCTTTGAACACACAACAACGCCATATTAAGAAACAGAAGTACAAAATACATTTTTAGTTCCATTTCTGTTACATTTGTGTGAGTAAACAGTTTATTGTGTGTGTGTGTGTGTTTTAAGATGGATGAAAATAAAATAATTGTGAGGTGCAATGCAATATTCTCTCTTATTACTTAAAGGAATTCAATTAAAATCAACCCGCATCGGTGATCGCATAGTCTAATGCATCACTCGTGTTAGACTTGGTTGCGGGTGGCGAGAAGATCAGGGTTAAAATTCCGGACGGGTGTAATGAAAGTGTTTTGCATAAATTGTTTTCCCCTCTTCATCCACACTAACGAGAGTAAGTTATTTCTAAAATTCTGCCTTACTCATTTCTATTTCATTTGTTTAATAAATATATGCGTAATGCGCATAACGCTAACGGGTACTATGGCGAGGTAAAATAAATGATAGTGTATATAATATATAAGGATTCTACATGAAGGACAATAAATGACAGTTTCAAATAAAACTTTAACATTTTTTATGACCGCATCTTACTAACTGTTTAGATTATAGCCATATCGCCCGTCAAAACGCATACATTATAGGCTCAAGTTATTTTCTCCGCTTTTCAGGAGAGCGTAAACAAAAATCGTGGTTTTCCCCGTATGGTGCCTAATGGTGCTTTTAACACTAATGCTTTCAAACCTGTTATTAATATGTTCAAATTTTGATGATATAGTGATTTTTTTATGGAAATTAGTTTTTTTGTTGACAAAATAATTAAGTAATGTCAGTTACGAAGTTTTGTATTGTGATCAGCACTTATGCCCAGGGTAAATTAATGAGAAAGGTAGATAACTATAACCTATTGTAATCTTTTATTAATAAAGTTACATTTTTTCAAAACTTTTTAGAAGTATCCACTATATGATTAATGTTACCGTTTTAATTTAAAAAAGGTACTCAGTAGGCCTACTACCAAAAGCTTTTCTAATCTTATTTTTGAAAATTGGAAAAAAATAAAATTTTGTTTACTTTTATTGCTTTGTCAACAACTTAAAACATATATAAATAATTATTTTAAACAATAAACTAGTGGTTTAAAACTACCATAATTAAATCAGAACGGCCTTTCTTATTTATGGAAATAAATATTTACTAGTTTTTAAGCCTTTCTTTGACAGGATGATTTAACATAAACTGAGTATGCAATGTCAGAAGTCGGTAAAAACAAATCCTCTCCACTGATACCTTATTCATCGCTGTAGGCTTTGTATTTGTTGAGAAAAGGTATGTTGACAAGAGAAATAATATACAAAAATATTGTTAGATTTTTCTTTTAACGTAAATTTTAAATAACCAATGTGTTTTAACGTAAGTCGGTAAAAAAAATCCTTTCCACTGATACCTTAGTCATCGCTGTAGGCTTTGTATTAGTTGAGGAAATGGGATGTTGACAACAGAAATAATATATAGGATTAGGACCCTAATACATCAAAGATTTTTCTTTTAACTTAAATTTTAAACAAACAATGTGTTTTAACGTAAACTGAGTATGCTATGTCAGAAGTCGGTAAAAAATCCTATCCAATGATACATTATCTATCGCTGAAGGCTTTGTATTAGTTGAGGAAATGGGATGTTGACAACAGAAATAATGTATAGGATAATATTATTTCAGAAAATATAAAATACCATTTAAAAAAGGCAAAAAACAGCATGACGTGTGTAACGTATCATCTAATAAACCTAAATAATATACAATATACTAAATGAATAGAGAAATTAACATAACTATCAGTTCCCATGACTCAAAATAACCCAGAGTGTCAATTAAACTGATTGTCATAATAAGAGGTTTTGCACGTGACCATCACACTAGTTATTGGACAGACTTGTAAAAGTTGACAAACTCTGCATTCCTCACTACTGGCGTATCACCTTAACAAAATTACATGTCCTTAAATTTGTTTCCTTGATTAACAAGCTTACATTTTTTTTCAAAGAATCACCCAACAATCATTTAGGGTAAGTGGTGACCTGTAAATCTTCTGTACAAGTCATGTCTAAAAATATATTGTCATAGGCTCTGATTTCCTTACTTGAATTTCAACCATTTCCGACGAGTTGATTGACTAAGCAGTTATTGTATTTTCTAAAGGGTGACCTGGTGGTCTAGGGGTAAGGTGTCGGACTTCTGTGCTGGGGGCCGGGGTTCAATCCTCGGTCCTGGCAAAGATTTATCTAATTACCAAACCCTTCCTTCACCTCTGACAAGACATCTTGTGAATGTAGGGAATGCCAGGCCTCCACCGTGGTTCGGATTCCACGTTAAACTGTAGGTCCTTCTTTTCATCTCACAATCACCCTACCATTACACATTAGCGTAAGTGCGTATAACCCGAATGGGTAGTAAGACGCGGTGCTAATAATAATAATAATAATAATAATAATAATAATAATAATAATAATCTTTTCTAAAATTCTTGGAAAATGTTTAAAATCTCCAAGTTCTGGGTATCCGTTTGATTGACAGTGTACGGATTCTTAATTCTTGCAAGCTTCATTACTGGCTAAAAGAATAGGAAAACCCGGCAAAAAAACAGGCGTCAAGTTAACTTACGCCCGTTTGTATTTTTACATGTTTTCCCAACATTGCTTACGCCAAGGGCACAGACAAAGAAATAAAATTCTTCATAACTCAAATATCGTTAGGAAATCAATTACGCCAGTTTGTGGCATAAAAGAGCCGGTTTTGAAATTCCCATAGCCGAAATGTCTGTAAGAGTTTTGACCGGTGATATATAATTACTATAATGGGGTACTAGAGATGAGGGATGAAGTATTTGCGAGGAAGGAGAGTGAGAAACCATTTAGTAAAAACCACCCTCAGTAGACCCGACCGGGATTCGAGCCCAGATTTATTCGTCATCAATAGGTTAATCTAATACGAAAGTGATGCAGTAAACTATTCGGCCAATGAAGTTAGTGTAACTGAAACTGTTTTCATCTATACTTATAAAATAACATGCCCTGATTGATTGATTGACTGACTGACTGACTGATTCATCATCGCCGAGCGCAAACTATCAAGGCTACAAGCATGAAATTCGGACTGTATATTCATTTTGTTATGTAGGCACCCACTAAGAAAGGATTTTAGAAAATTCCACCCCAAAGGGGTCTAAATAGGGGTTGATAATATGTATGATAATATGTATGAAAGTCCGTCATTTTGAAAGTTACATAAATAACATTTTGTATTTCGGTTATTGACGTAAAACAAATAAATACGTGTTTCAGGAATTTTGGAAATTTTATTTAATAAGGGATGAAAAAGGGGGTGAAAGTTTGTATCGGACTGACTGACTGATTCATCATCGCCGAGCGCAAACTATCAAGGCTACAAGCATGAAATTCGGACTGTATATTCATTTTGTTATGTAGGCACCCACTAAGAAAGGATTTTAGAAAATTCCACCCCAAAGGGGTCAAAATAGGGGATGATAATATGTATGAAAGTCCGTCATTTTGAAAGTTACATAAACTAAATTTTGTATTTCGGTTATTGACGTAAAACAAATAAAAACGTGTTTCAGGAATTTTGGAAATTTTATTTAATAAGGGATGAAAAAGGGGGTGAAAGTTTCTATCGGACTTGCATTATTTTTGATCTGAGGTCAAGTTATGGTCATCAACGTAACGTAATATTTTAAATTAATCTGTAAATACATATGTATATTTTCGTATTTGTATATAATCAACTTCCACGCGAGCAAAGCCGCGGGCAACAGCTATCTAGTATTTACTAAAACTGTTTTCATATTTTCATATGTCCAATATGGTGCTGTCACTTTAGATAGATATCAGTACCGATACAATTATAAAAATAAAGTATAATTATATCAATGTTGACCGCAATTAAGAGTTATTTTCCAACCCTTTCCTTTCTTCCTCTTAGAATCCTTGAACGCGTGTTTTTCCCTATATGCAGATATTTGTAGGCGCGTACCTAGATTTTTTATTTGTGATTAAATAAGAATTGTAAAATGACAATACATTCGTACATATATTTTTATAAAAGAATTATCATTTGTTATGAGTCAAGAATGGTTTAAAAACTATGCAGTCGTTGTTGATCCAAATGTTTAGATATTAATAGCAGCAAAGGTAAAAAAAGATCAAATATATGCTTAGTTTCTATATACCAATAATAATAATAATAATAATAATAATAAAGGTCGTTTAGGTACGAACAAGTTTGAGTTACCAAAATTCGATAAAATTAATGATCAATACTTATCAGGACAAGGACGTTGAGTGCCTAAAAAATTGTCAAAAATAAGCTACAAAATTACACTAAAAATCTTCAAATTTACAAATAAATGACCCAAAAATATTAAGAAAAGCTTACAATAAATACACAAAACTAATAGCTAGGTGATTTAAGAATTTTACCTGCGTTTAAAACCAGTCTATGCCAATTTTTGTATGCAAGTAGGGTTTTGTGCATTCTTTAAAATAAAATAGTTTGCATGAGCTACATTATTAAGAATTCGAAAATATTTGCCTTAACGTTTAAAAAAAAGTTTTTTGGAAAATATATCCGTAAATATGACAGATATGAAGAAATATTGTGAACTAAGATTAAAGATCTGAAAATTCTACACAAAAATTGTTCTTACTTGTTTTTATACGTATCTGCAACGATTTTCGTGAGTAATGGAATTAAAAGGTTATTCGAAATTGTAATGAAGAATCTACGGGAAGCGAGTAGTTTCGAAAATTTAATGGACAATAATGCACAAAAACTGTTAAAACTAATTAAATACTAATCGTATTTATGTATAAAAATAAAACCTTTAAAAATTGTTTTTAATTTACTCAATTTGATGCAATTACAATAATATTTTAAAAGATGCGTTCTTTATTTTAAACGACATCCGCTACATAATCAATAATTCGCCAAAAATTTTGAGATTAAAAGGTCGTGTAGCATTATAACCGTAATATGCCACACTTTGATATGACCGGAAACACGTGTTTTCATTTGAATGGCATAACACGAAATGGTCTTAAGTTTTTGATTGTCAGTCTTTAAATGTTATGTTTGAATTATTATTATTATTAATTATTATTATTATTATTATTATTAGCACCGCGTCTTACTATCCATTCGGGTTTTACGCACTTACGCTAATGTGTAATGGTAGGGTGATTGTGAGATGAAATGAAGGACCTACAGTTTAACGTTGAATCCGAACCACGGGGGAGGACTGGCATTCCCCACATTCACAAGATGTCTTGTCAGAGGTGAAGGAAGGGTTTGGTAATCAGATACATTTGTGCCGGGAGTTATGTTTGAAATACTCTCAAATGGTGTCAATTATATTATCTGTCGTAAAGCAATAAAAAAAAGTGCAATTTAAATGTTAAAGTAAGGCCTATACTTTCTGAAAGTAGGATTAAAATGTACTTATATTCCTTTATTTGAATTTGATGAATGGCTTGTTTCAGAAATGGCGCGCTTTTTTTTAACTATTCGTATTTCTTAAATACTTTTTTTTCTTTTTAAGTTACCTATCACAAATGAAAGAAGGATATATTTCAATACATCATAGTGAAAACTTACCTGGGTTTCTGGGTGTACAGAAATCAGGTATATAAGAGAGTAAATTATAGACGCGCTTTGAGTCTGAACGATAGTGGATTTAATTTGATGAGTAATAGAGCCTTGTCAATTAGTTCTTTGTGTTCCTAAGTGATGGCACAGGAGATGCTCTTTTTTTTAACCTTCCAAATCTATTGCATACATTACATCTCTACCACCTACCTCAGACGCTGTAGAGCAACACTATTATAGGGTATATCATATCTACAAGTTGAAAAATGGATGTCAATCGATTTTCCAACCGAGCAGTGGGGCCGGTCTAGCGGAAAAATATTAACGCCTATAACAATGACCAATCTACCTGCTCCATAAGGAATTTTGGATACAGTGTTTTGTAATTACAAAAAAGGCTGTGGCAAAACTTGTAGTTGCAGAAAGGCAGGACTATTTAGTTCTATCAGAACGAATTTTGCAAAAATTATTTATCTGTTGAGAGCGTATAACCTGAACGCATAGTAAGACGCGGTGCTAATTATTATTATTATTATTATTATTATTATTTATCTGTTGAGGGTTAAGAAGAATAAGAAGCGAAATAGAAAATCCCCAACGAGAAAAGATGAGGAAACCTAAGAAAATAATGAAAATGATATTGAATCTGACAATGAATGAAATACATGTTTTTATTATTATTAGTGTTGTATACAGTCCTTGAATGAATGATTATTTTTAAAATGTTTGATCAAACCACATTGTTTAGCACCCCCTCATATAATTTTACCGCATCAGTGTATTTAAAAATAAAATAAAAATATATAAGACTTTTTTTTTTCAGAAAGAAACACTTTAATTTAGCTACATACAAATTTTTTTTTTTCTAAATTGGGTGACCTGGTGGTCTAGGAGTAAGGTGTCAGACTTCTGTGCTGGCGGCCGGGGTTCAATCCTCGGTACCGGCACAGATTTATCTGATTTCCAAACCCTTCCTTCACCTCTGACAAGACATCTTGTGAATGTGGGGAATGCCAGGCCTCCACCGTGGTTCGGATTCCACGTTAAACTGTAGGTCCTTCATTTCATCTCACAATCACCCTACCATTACACATTAGCGTAAGTGCGTATAACCCGAACGGGTAGTAAGACGCGGTGCTAATAATAATAATAATAATAATAATAATTTCTATATTGCAATTAACTTTTACAATTTTTAACATATCCTCATCAGTTATGATTAAATAATTTTATGATAAAAAAAAGTTCATTTAGAACGACATATGTATATAATGTGTGATAATTTTCTGACAAATAAAAACTTTTTAATCATCAACATAGCCTAACTAAAACTGTAAACAGAGAGATGCAATAGAGAAATACTTTCTTCAACTTTAATTTCGTTTTTTAATTTCCGATACAATAGTTTGTTAGGAAGTTATTGTGGTCCATGCGAAACTATGCGAGCGCTTGTGAGCTTACTGCCATCGCACGCTATTTTATTCATTCTCGATCATGCAATTCACGAAAATCGTTGCAGATATGTACAAATGAGTAAGAATCTTTTTTGTTTAGAATTTCATAGTTTTAATTTTAGTGCCTAACACTTTTTCGTATTTTTCGTATCTACGGAGATATTTAAAAAAAACTTGCTTCTTTTTTACTTAAGGCCAAAGCTTTTCGAATTTGCAATACCCACTCAATTTTTTTCAACAGTATGCACAAAACTCTACTTGCATGCACAAATTTGCATAGATTGGTTTTAATGTCGAAGATTGGTGATATTTTGTCTCTACGCACTGGGATATGAATCAAACAAGCACTTTAGGAGAAATATGGCAAAAAGTACTTATGAAAGTTCAAATTACAGAGAATATTTGATTCATGAAGTCAAACCGTATGCTCGAAGGCTTTAGAGATTTGTAGTAAATGTATATTTTTCCTTCCAGTTGGAATGTCTGAGAGGAATGGGGTGTGGGGGCAAGTAGTGAGTGATGTGAGCACATACCCCTCGTCATCAATCCTTCATTTTGAGACGAGTTAGTCTCTCTTATAATAGCCATGTGTCATTTGTTACGTTGTTGGGTCACGAAGAAAAACTACAGTTTAAGGTACATTTTCTTAGAGAAGGCGGCCGCTTGCGTCTGGCATCAACGACCCAACTACTCCTTTCGAATCAGTCTAGCCGCAGCGGCCTTACTACTCCTCTCAAAGCAGTGTAACCACAGCCGCACGTGTGTTCGGAAAGGTTTTCTCTAGTGTTGTAACGGATTTTATTCAACATAAGTGATTCAAAAGTATTGTTTACAGTGAGGGAAGATGAAAATTAGGTGGCAATCGTTTAAAACTTACCTCGATGTAATAGCCATTTTTTTTGTCACAGGTGATCGGACACTCAAACTCACTTGCAGGAATCACTTTTAATATTTTTATTATAGAGGTTGTAGTTAAACTAAGAAATAATCAGTCTAAAAATTTCTCCAATTTTTTTCCCCGTCTTTCAACAGGTTGTAATGATACTGTTTTGAACCCCTCTCATATATTCAAAAAGTCATGGATGAAGTGTATTTTTCCTAAAAGTACTATATGTAAATTTTCCTTTTAGTACTTCATCCATGTAAAATCGCGTGTTTTCAGAAAAAATGTCAGTGTAATGCACGTAAAAACTGTTTTTTTTTCTCCTCTAAAAGACCAACTCCGTCGTATTAAAACAGCGGTTCCCAAAGTGTGCTCTGCAAAGCATCTCCAAGTGCCCCGCGAAGAGATCGGAAAGAAAAATAATTAAAATATTATATATTATATTTAGCACCGCGTCTTACTACCCGTTCGGGATATACGCTTTAAGTACTAATTACGCTAATGGATTAGGAATTGGGAAGGTTGAATTAGAGGAAGTGAACCCGCATTTGCGTGGAGGAAGAGTGGAAAACCATTTAGTAAAAACCACCCCCAGTTCACCCGACCGAGATTCGAACCTCGATCTCCCCGTCCTCAGCAGTCGGGCTCAACATAACAAGCGCGTTAGCCCACTACGCCACCGAGGCGGGTAATAATTAAAATAAATGTGACAAGCTCTCAAAACTGTGAGTTTGTGGGGCCATGAACTGTGTATAGATAAGTATTGGGTAGAAATTATTTAGCTTCTGCAGCGTGTTGTGAAGCAAAGTAGGTAGAAAGTCTTATCAAGGCGAAGTTCATGTCATGCGTCACCTCAGTCAGCTTTGCCCGTTCGAACCTTCTTGGAATCATGCAAAACATCGAGAACGTCGGTGAAGCACACAGACTGCACGCGGTGAAACCAGACTGAGACTCGGCGGTTCCAACTAGCCCCGTCTCTTTGAGAACTTCACCGTGCTTTCCGATACAATTGTTAGCTTCGACACATTTCCAGAATTGTCTGGGAAGTTTTGATGCCATATTAAAACATCTTATCTCCAGCGTCCAATCAGTTGCAGTTCAATCAGTATTCAGTCGAAAGTCTAAATTAATCAAGTCGCTTTGTAGGGTTATTTATTTATGTTTGTGGTATGTGCTTTTCAAGTTAAGTGGTTTTTTTTTTACAATTACGCCGATATAACTTTCGGATCTTCTTTTTTGAGAATGAAACACGTGACCTTTGCAGATTATTTGTAACGCCTAAGTATGGATTCAGAAAATATCGATTTCCTTTAGATAGATAGATAGATAGATAGATAGCTGAAGATCAAGATCCTTAAAAGAAATAAATCTCAAACCTTCAGTGACAATACCTTCAGTGGCTGGCGACAAAGTATAAGCGTTTAAGAGAAAATCAAGTTTTGGGCGGAATCAATGAAAAATTGAAATCTAGACAGCTTGCTAATGGTAAAAGAATTTAGAGAACTATCTATACTCCGACATACTTGGAGATATCTTAAATAGGTTTCACGTTCACCTGCTAAGTTTGCTTGATAATTTCAACTATTATTTTCCGAAAGAACTAAAAAAAAATTAAAAAAAACTTTTGAGTTGTAAAATGCTCTGATGTGTTGGAAAAGCCACCCTGTCTGACATCGCAGCAGTATGAGTGCTTTATTAATTTGACACCAAATTCTGCGATAAAACATAATTTTGCAACGAAAAAGTTACTATCAGAATGTTGGTGTCAGCTAAGAGACGAATTTAAAGTTTTGTCAGATAAAGTAAAAATCATCGTCCTGCCCTTTGCAACAACTTAATTAAGTAAATCAGAATTCTCTGCCTATGTGGTTACTAAAACCAAATAAAGATCCCGTATCAATAGAGCCAGATATTCGGTTGCAGCCGTCCCAAATTTAACCAGATATAGCCACACTGTACAAATCTAAACAGTCCCATCCCTCTCGTTAAAATCTAAATTTGCTGTCTATACTTTATCGTTCTATTTTTTTATGCCAAGTAACTTTTTTACGGCTGTAAAAATTATTTTAAATACCATATCTCTGTGGGTAACATATTGTGGATTTTCATTACCGGCTTTGAATTAGTTCTCAAATGTGTTGTGTTACTTTATGTTTTTTGTGGTTGCTTTTCATTTATATAGTTTAATAACATTTCGAATGAAATAAAACTTGATGTTTAACATGCTCAAATGCTTAAAAAAATTGTTTCAGCCGTGAAAATTGGTGTCATTCGGTTTAGTAACTAAATAGGTGCTATGTGAAAATATTGTCGCCCTTATGCCAAAGACACGTATGGTGTTAAGAAAACGGTATTTAGAGTCCCAATTTTCAATTACTTCCAATGGGAAAAATTAAGCTTGGATTCAAATTTAAGCTATTTAGAAAAAATAATTCGTGCTTTTGCTATACGATAAAATATCGACTAATAACCTTAAAAATGCAGTTAGGTAAAAACAGCAAAAAAAAACACATATACGTGGCTTTGGCATCAAGGCAACGATAGTGCCCCGTGAAGAATTTCTCTCCTGAAAAGTGCTACGCGATTTGAAAAGTTTGGGAACCGCTGTATAACAGAGTACACGGTGTAAAACTGTATCATTTTATATTATTTCTTTGTATCGAAGGTGTAATTAAATAAATCGTGTGCAACAGTGAATGTCTTATTCATTTCATAAAAAAATAAAAATCAGAAATCCACGTGCAAGTGCGCAGTAAGGCGTCATCATCGTAAAACCCCAATATCATTATAATTAGTGCTCGATCACGGGGCAAACATCTCAATATAATCCCGTATTGTATTAACTGACTCCCAATCGCGGGCTATATAAAACCCGAATAGTTATAAAGTGATAATTATTTAATGTTTTAACATATCCCTATTCCAGTCTTCCTTTAAAAATGGGGTACACATTAGTATTCCCCTCGTTTGTACACAATTGTAATATTTCGTCATTCTCAATGTATTCTAGCAGCAAATTAATTAACAAATCAGAAATGTACCTTTACTCCCAAAACCAAAACAAATAATTTAATAATTTTGTGGTGCGAAAAAGTAAGCACACCTCAGCAATGAATAGACAGAACTACCATTTAATTCTTCAAAAACGCTGAATTTCACTCTATCTTTTGTTTTCTCTAGGGTCTAGGCCGCAGGGGTTTCCAATCTGGGGTGCGTAAAGCACTTTCAGGTGGCGCGTGAAACAGTTAGAAAATAATATTGAAAATTAGATAAAAATTGAAGACAATTCCTATTTCAATCTTTATTTTATTGATCGAGGTTTTTTTCGGTTTTAGCAACACTAATTACCAGATGTAATAAATTACACCGAAAGCCAAAATTGCGCATACACGTGCTTATTTTCAAGCCAATTCTTGCCCTCCCACAGAAACCATTGCGACCATGTGCAATACCAGCAAATTTGCGAACCTGACTCTCATAAAAATTAAACAGTGTTGTCAACTTCAAATTGAAAGCCAATTGCGGTGTGTTCTTTCAAACATAAAATCCAATATTTAAGATCGATCTGATGAAAATAAAACAGTGCCAACTATCGCACTCATTTTCACTCCTGTTTTACTTTCTTTTGACCCCTCGGAGAAGTATTGTGATGGTCAAAAAAATCCAACACGAGAGTTTAAAAAATGTTAACGTTTCATGACCCCCTGAAATCGAAAAAGTTGTTTTCGTGATACCGTATGTCTCTATCATGGATTAGAGCTGAAACCATTTTACCGATCGGGCTAAGACTCTATATCTAGATTTTTCATGAGATTGTAGTGTGCCACTTAATATCTACGTTTTTAATTAGTATTTAAAAACCAAAACTTGTCGAATATTATAAAATGTAATGAATAACTCGAATAAAATCGTAAATATTTAGATAATTTCTATTTTTTTAACTAGGAAAATTGATTAAACTGTCAAAGTGGGTATCTTAGGCAATATTAATTTAAATTTAATTCAAAGTAAAAACATTGAAAAATAGCACCATCAACGAAAAAAGGAAAATAAATTGAGGTGCGTGTTAAAACTAAAAACTTGCATACTCTTTTCCATGTTAGTTTGAAACATATTTAGACTACCCTCCTAGCAAAGATTTATTATGTTCGGTTCGTAACTTGTCTTTAACAGCACACAAGATGCACTCGATCAATCAAACACGATGTATAGCCATTGACTTTATAGTGTTTATTGTGACATGACAATGAATGGCATGACTGTCGAAATATTTACTTCAAAAAATTAAAGTATACTAAATTGGGAAAAGTTTTATTAAATGGTTATTCTTTTAATGTCGGCTCGACACCCAAATCATATTTGCTTGTCATTGATTTATCATTCGTCTCAGGTCTAGGGTATTTTTTCTCTATTTCGGAACACAGTTCACTTGGTTTATGAACAACTGTAAAACTGACTATATATTTCCGTATTGTTGTCTTAGCGGCAGGGTAAGGGTGTTTTAAGGGCAGGATAAGGGACGTGCGTTAATGATAATAATGGTTAACAGTAATTTAAGTTATCAGGATGATATTAATGAATTAGAAAGAAAGCCCCTAGCATATCGTTTAGCAAGAGGGCAGGAAATACCCAGGATAAAAAAAACTATTAATCCAGTCGGTGAGGACTAAGCCTTGGCCTCCTGAGTCCAAGATAGGACTGTAAACCATTCATATAAGTCTTTCCGGCTGATATAATGAATAAGTTATCTGTCCCACCCTTCATCAAATTGTAGTTTTGAAGTTTCTTAACGAGTGTCTTGAAACAACAGTGCATTACTTGAAAAGTAGGTGTTTTTAATACTTGGATTTTTTTTTTCCGAGCACAGCGTCTTACTACTTGTTCGGGCTATAAGCTTATTTACTAATTACGCCAATAGTATTAGGCATAAGGTTATATTTATAACTGTACCCGCATTTGCGTGGGGGAGAATAGTGGAAAACCATTTTAGAAAATAACCTCAGTACACCCGACCGAGATTCAAACCTCGATCTCCCCGTCATCAGCAGTCCAGTTTACTACGAAAGTAGAGCGATAGACAATGTGGCCACCAAAGCAGGTGCTTGGATAATTAATTGTAAATATTCCCCGCTTCAGTGGCCGAACGGTCTAAGGTGTCACCCTCATATTAGACTGGGCTGTTGAGTGGGAGATTAGGATTTAGTCCCGGTCGGGTCTAATGAGGGTGTTATTTTTTTAAATGGTTTTCCATTCTCCTTCCATGCAAATTCGAATATATTACCTCTAAAATGATTCCTTCCCCACTCCTACCGTATTAGAGTAATTATCATATGTGCGTGTAACCTAAACAGGTAGTAAGACGCGGTGATTAAAAAAACTTGACCTGTATGAAGAATTTATAAATAAGCTTCCCTAAGTTCCTAAACAGATTAAAGAGCGAACATATTTGTTACATTTTAGTGCCAGAATATCGACTATTAGAGACGTAGCTATCAAATAAATGGGGCTACAATGAGAAGGGCGAAGTTGAATGAGACAAACATTTAAGATAAAACGGTGACTATTCTCACGTTTTAGTTTTAATTTATATATATAATATATATATTTTAAGTTTTAGTTTATATATATATATATATATACTTATAAAATAACATGTCCTGACTGATTGACTGACTGATTCATCATCGCCGAGCGCAAACTATCAAGGCTACAAGCATGAAATTCGGACTGTATATTCATTTTGTTATGTAGGCACCCACTAAGAAAGGATTTTAGAAAATTCCACCCCAAAGGGGTCAAAATAGGGGATGATAATATGTATGAAAGTCCGTCATTTTGAAAGTTACATAAACTAAATTTTGTATTTCGGTTATTGACGTAAAACAAATAAAAACGTGTTTCAGGAATTTTGGAAATTTTATTTAATAAGGGATGAAAAAGGGGGTGAAAGTTTCTATCGGACTTGCATTATTTTTGATCTGAGGTCAAGTTATGGTCATCAACGTAACGTAATATTTTAAATTAATCTGTAAATACATATGTATATTTTCGTATTTGTATATAATCAACTTCCACGCGAGCAAAGCCGCGGGCAACAGCTATCTAGTATATATATATATATATATATATATATATATATAATCACAAGTGGTAACCGCACTTATAGTAAACTTTCAATCACTTTTAGTTTAATTTTTCACCACAAGAAGACTAATAAATTTCAACTCAACCAAGGATTCGAACCAAAGGGTTACTACCTAGGAAGACGTTAGGTATTGGGTACCGCTTCAAGGAATAGTGAGTGCCTTAGCGATCTTGTCTTATGCCTGTCATCTTGATTCAGAGATATATTATTAGTCGCATATTTGATGCATGTGTCGTAATTCTTGATACTCCACACACCACGCCTTTTTTCTAATTGGGCGATTGCGAACAATACCCAGTTATCTCGTCATCCTCATTTCTAGAGGTAAAGGGAAGTGGGTTTAATACCTAGTGTTCTATAGAGCGTTCCACTCTTAGATTGAAGTATAGGTCTTGTGGAACGCGCAGTTGCCAGAGCTTACTTGCGAGAGAACGAAAGGTTGACTATTTTCACACTCGAAACTTATGTTATAAAAATTGCATAGGTTAATACTCACGTTACATTCATATGACCTCTAAAAACCTTTTATAATTATTATATAAAATAAAATACGGTATATATTATACTAATATTGTTCACCTAAAAATGTTTAATTATTTGGTAACATAAAAAGAGTGTCATCATAATCTATTTTGTTGCTAAATAAGAAAAAAATATTTTGTAACCCACGTTACCCAAAATGGACATGCTATTTCTTGACATAGACTGCAGTTGAGTTTCTTGTTTTTTCATTGAGTGAAATAATATAATTATTTCTTACCCTTTCTTAATAGAATATTAGACCAATATGATACAAATTTAAAAACGCTCACGTATTTCAGATATTCAATAGTTCAAAATAAAGATTGGTCTGTTGGTAACTCATGATACGTAACTCACGTTACATTTTGTCCATCTAATTGGTAAGTAATTATAATTGGCTTTCTTTATAAATTTTAATGTTTATCATATAAAACATAACTATGGCATCAATGCTGAAAACATTTTTAAGTTAAGGTTAATATAACATTTTGAAAGAAAATTATTATTATTATTTTTTTTAGTCCTCTTCAAGTTTTGAAATTAATTTTGAATTTTTTTTGTACTAATGTTGTGATATAAATATTAGTCAATTACTTATTTAAAGTTATGAGAAAAAGTTGAAAATATTGTTCCTTACAAAGTTTTAACTAAACCGCTGAAAAATAAAAGTATCCTGGTAACTCATGTTACATATTTAGTAACTCACAATACCAAGTACAATTATTATTTAAAATTAATGATTTCAAAGTTATTTAATATCTATTTTACTTAAAGACTTATAAAATACTTTGTTCCCTTTCATCTTTATTTCAGGTGTTGGCAAAAATCCTATAATTTGATTAAATTTAATGAAGGCAACATCGTCTTCATTAGTTTTGAAAATATGATTGCTGCTGCCTACTTTTTTGAGACACATCACTTTCGCACCAAGATCATCGTCTACCTCACTTTGACAAATTGCGGTATATCTATATTTATTTGATATAGTTTTTTCTTCCTGAAATACAACCATGACAAAACTGACACGATTAACGTCTTTTGGCCTAGAAGGTGGAATTATACAACTGCTTGAGGCCTTCGGAATATTACATTCAGATTCAGATTCTTCTGAATTCGAAGAGTATACGAGATGGTAGAAAGTCACCCTTTTTTATTTTGTCTGACGCTCACACACAGAAGTTGAAGGCAAGACAATCATTTCCTTCATTTGTTTGGTGAGGAAATTTATCCCCGAATTTCCATGATTCACTCGCATGTTGTGGACTTTTGATATCCCATTTATGACCAACACTTCTGACATTGCATACTCAGTTTACGTTAGATAAGCCTGTCAAAGACAGTCTTAAAAGCCAGTTAAACATTAATGGAGATAAAAAGTCAATAGAAGTTCCTAATACATTCTAAAAATGTTAAATTATATATGAATAGAAACTGCAGTGAAAAGGCCATTTTTGAACATTTTGGAATTACTTCATATATAAGCACTGCGCAAAAATATTCATTCTGTCATAATACGGAAACACTGTATGTTATTAACAGTAAACTTTGTCACTCTGCCCCTCATACGTCACCGTGGAAAATTTCGAGTAATCGTTCAAATACGAATGCGCTGCAAACATTTCTGGCATATCTTAGGTCTTTTCTTCTACCTTTTGCTCCCATACCTCGCGCACACAAACGAACAAGGAGATGAGTTGGTCCTCCTATGATGAAAACTCTTAATCATAGTGCTTATATCAGTACACGACTTAAGAACTAAACTATTATTATAACAAGTACAGCACCCATTCCCTCCGCTCAACAATTTACCAATAACGAATCTTCAATCATGTCGGGAATAGAACTCGTGACCCTTAGGTCATAGGCGCATACGCTACTGACGTTGATAAAACGTCGGACTCCTTATTAAGAATTCGGTTAGGATTAGATCCTCGACCTGATTATCAACAGTGGCAAAGTGTACTTACTGCCTAAGACCACTCGACTACCACTGAAGGTAGCTGATTTCTTCATCTGGAAGTATGTTATGGTATAGTACATTTGCTGTTGCACATATAATCTAATTTAAAATACTTTAACTTGTCGCGGAAATACAACAGAATCTTGTATATTTAACTGTAAAAACAATTGAATGTAAAATTAACAAGACTAGATATCAGGCCCACGACGAAGGGGCGGTGGGGTAGGGGGACTATTGGTACCATAGTACCGGGCCCAGGACTTCCGGGAGCCTGGGCCCAAGCTCCAGATTAACAAATAAAACAAATTATAGCAGATTAAATAGAATAAAACAATAATGATAAGCAATAAAATGCCATTCCATACTAAATAAGAGTTCATATCCAGCCCACAGGCTGGGGTTTCTTACGGAGGAACTTACTGGCATTTGCCACAATGTTGTCATTGGTTAGGTAGTCCTTTCCTTCATTTAAAAGTGTTCGGAAGTCTTAAAGAATCTATTATTTTGTATTTAACTTAAATCTGGCGCGTGAAGAGAGTCGCGTAGTGAATCAAGTTAAATTTAAATTTAAGTATTTTATTATGGGCGTAACATTTTTAGTGTTAAGTTAGAGATTGATAGATGATTGCTTGTGTTTTGTAAAAAGTGATCAAGGATTTTTAAGGAAAAGAACAAATTTAAGTCTAGCAGTGGTGGCATAACAGGGGATGGGGGGTACCAGGGGAGGGGGGATTTCTCCCCTTGGAAAATAATTTGTGTCCACCTCATCCCAAGTGGAATAAACTTGCCCTCTCTAAATGTATTTCACTCTTTTTTTATATTATTGAATATTATATTAAGCTGAAAAATTGTCTTGTATTAAACTCCAAATAGCTTCTAGAGGCATCCAATTTTCAAACATTTGCCTGATTAGGACCATTCTAAATAGCTTCTAGGGCATCTAATTTAACATTTCCAGGCGAGAACCCCTTCAAATAGCTTATATATATATATATATACACACATATATATATATATACACACACACACACACATCTAATTTTCCAAAAGATTCCGGACAAAGCTTAAAGGGACAATCAAATTTTTTAAAAAAGTCTGGAGAAGGACCACTTCAAATATTTCCCTAGCAATGTAAAAAAAAAAATTCTTACAAGTCAACTTTTCCATGTTTTACTTTTAAGGAAGATGAATAACAGTTTGTCAATTTAGAAAAAAACATGTGTTAAATATATAACGTTTGCAGGTGTTTGTCAACTATTACTAGTCACAATAGAATGAATGGCTTTCTCACGCAATTAGAACGATACATGTTACGTGACATATTTGGAACCTCGTGAAAATTGGATATAATGTAACTTATATTTTCACATTTTGATAAAAAAAATATTTTTTTTTATAACGAGTATATGAGCCCGTCAGCGACAGGCGAACTAAGCTTGAATAATGAGGATGCAACTTATATTTATAATACAAGCTGAAAAACCTCTCACTCGCTCTAAGGATTTTTGGAAATAAAAAGATGGTTGAAAATAGGTCTTCCTCGAATAAGAAACACTTAATTTGAAGTATGTTTTGATACAAAAATAAATGGTAGGAAATTAAACTCCATTCACGGTAGGAATTTATCTCTGAAAGGTCTTTTTTCCTACCAATATCCTACTAGATAATAGATTTCTGGTAGGAAAAAAGACCTTTCAGAAAACAATTCCTACGCTGAACAGACTTTACGCACGGAATTTCTCCCTCCAGTGTTTAAAAATGTGGATATTTACTCAAAACACAAAATATATGTGAAACGAAATAAATTACACTATCACCCTGGAGCAAAAACTGCGTTACACTTACGTAAACATTTTTGACTCCCAATTTTAAAATTTATAATTTTATTTTTAAAGGATTAAAGTCCTCGTTTGTCTATTTGGACCCAAAAAAATTCATATTGGGTTCACAAGGGTTAACACATCGTATTAAAATTTCAACTTCCAGTTAAAATTTTCAACTTTTATTAGAGGTTGCACATCTTATGGTTATCTCATTGCTATTAAATTCCTCATCTATAAATTTAAACCAATAAAAAAGATAAATATTGACTATTGAGTTTAAACTGATAGATATGGATCATTGTTGTACAAATATTTCCCCTAAGTGTTAAAGGAAAAATAACATAACCTTTATGATTGACCTACTTGTTTACTTACTTTATGGCAATAGAGAATTATTGCGTTAAAACTTGATTAGTTTCTCTGTACAACTAAAGCTCACAAATATTTATTAATATAGTTGCCAATATCTCAGAAACTGTTGGTTTTATACGGATATATTTCGAATAAAAGTTTAATTTTAGTAGTACTACAATTTTGCAACGGCAAGTTATTTAGTATCTCAAATAGTTGTGGATATAATGAAATTTCCACTTGTAAAGTAGAATAAAATTCATTTTCATGTGAGAATGAAAATGGCCATTTTTTATAATCTTATTCAACGGCTAGATACGAATTTTAATCAAAATCGTTAGAGCCGATAAAAATCTAACGTTTTCTCTTTTAGTCCTTTACTAAAATACTTTTAATTTTAGGGTTGAACAGACACACAGACAGGTGGCATTGCAAAAACCACTTTTTATTGTGGTTTGGGGGGGGGGGTCATAAAACGACGACAACCATCAACAACTAAGGTTAGATTCTATTTATGATCGGAATACTTTATCTTTAGTGTTCGTAAAGTTAAAAAAATATATATATATATATATGCATTTAGCTTGAAAATTATTGGTTTTATAAAAATATGTTTCAAATAAAAGCTTTTTATTATAAATATACCTACATATTTGCAATGATAAGTAATTTAATATCTCAAAGAGTTACGGAGATGTGATAAAATATTAGAATTTACGTATCAGACCGGAACCATCAAAGCCATTTTGACAAAAAATTGAGAGTAGCCATTTCGTTTGTAATATTGATCAATGTTAAGAAATTAAATTTAATCAAAATCATTAGAGTCAGTTTTGATAAAACCCGTTTTTTTTTCTCTTTTCGCCCATAAGTAAACTACAATTAATTTTAGGGTTAGATAGACAATTCCAAAAACCCCGCGGGGCAACCCTATGAACACACTAGACACGAAGTTTTAGCCCGATCGGTGAAATAATTTAGGCTCTGCTCCAAGGTACAGACAGGCAGACAGACGGAACTGCAAAAAACACTTTTTTTCGAATTCGGAGATTCATGAAACGTCAACATTCATCAAAATCTTGAGTTCAATTTCTTTTTACGATCACATTAATTTTTCTACCTGTAAAGTAGCGAGAAAGTAAAAACTAATATGATGCATTACAGGCATCTGAAAATGGAGACAGTTACTTAAAAGTATTAAGATTTGTGAAAGGAAATAATAAACATTGTTGCAGAAACATGATGGGAAAATAAGTCATTACATTCTACCAAAGAGCATAAATGAAATAATAAATCTACACAGTTTTATAGAAACAGTGAGAAAATAGGAACACCTATCTCCGCTATAGAGCATAACAATTCAAAATGTCAAATTATCTTGATTAAATTTTTTTTATGCTTATCTCATAAACTATTGGTTTTTATAAAGATGTATTTAAAATATCATTTTTATTTAGTACAACTTTACAATGGTAAGCTATTTCATATCTCAAATAATTGCCGAGATATGATCAAAATTGGAAATTTACGCTTATGTAAAGTACCATTAAAATCATTTTCATGGGAAAGTGAGAGTTGCCATTTTGTGTGTTATGTTAAATAGTGCCTAAATACATAATGTAGTCAAAAGCATTGCGGAAAAATTAGAGAAATTCAATTTTATCTTTTTAGCTCTTCAGTAAATTGCCCCTAATTTTAGAGATAGATATCTAATTCCAAAAACTACTAGGAAAAACCTTATGAAAACCCTAAATACCAAGTTTTAGTCCGATCGGTAAAATGATTTTGGCTCTAGACCGAGATCCAGGCAGATGAAGAGACAAAAATACAAAAATCAAAAATCTGGCTTCGTTAGGTTGTCCTGTGGTCTATGTGTAGTTCATTATAAAAGTACCCAAAGTTTCAGCTTTCTAGATCATCTAGAGAGGCATCTGGAACGTGCGGAAAGAAACAGACTTACACTCTCTCTCTCTCTCTCTCTCTCATATATATATATATATATATATATATATATATATATATATCTCTAGGAAAGTGTATGCAAGATGGTTTATTTATTTGGCACAACAAGATATCTTTAAAAATAACGCATTTAAGTAAAAAAAAGTGTCATACGAAGTTTCTTGGTTTTGAAACTCTGACAAAATGACAATGTATTTAATGGGTGTCTTCAAGGTCATCTCAAGGTAAACTATTGTTTTTCAAATGGGACTTTGTATTTTGTATTGCAGAATCATATTCTACGGGGGGAAAACACGCCAATTTTGCCTGAAACACTTTTTTGATGATATTCAATAAAGTAAAGAAATACGTATAATGCTTTTGGAACTGTTTTAATTTCATTTTATTCTACTAGAATCTGTAATGTGTCAACAAATACGAGCAAAACGCTCTCACAAACAATAAACAAACGTTCTTTCAAAAGGGCTGAAATGTTAAATTACAACAATTGTTCGAAATGATCACTTTCTACTCCAATACACTTTCCAATTCAATTTATAAAATAATTGTCAGTATTTAACAGTTTTTTTCGATCAATATCTCTGCAATCAGTTTTAATGCGTTCCATCATATTTTCTGTAATGTTCGATAAGTATACACTTTCTTTCAGGTTAAGCACATAAAAAAAATCTGATGATCTAGCAGGCCAACTAATTGTACTTCCTCTGCCTCTGCCGATCCAGCGGCCATTGTAATTCTGATCCAATACTTGTCGTTCAATTCTGGAATAATGGACAGGGGCACTATCATGGTGAAACCAGATGTTCTGCCTTTCTTGTAGGTTTAAAGTTTTCTAGCAATCCTTGGTCTAGAAAGGTTTTGTATTTGTCTCAAATCAATGTACCATCAATAAAAAAGGGTACCGTCAATTTGTCTCCTTTAAGTACTCATCAAAGGTTCACAGTCTAAGGGCGCTGTATTTCAACTTGGCGCAACCACCGTGGATTTTCTGCACTCCAATAATGCATGTTGTGTCGGTTAGCTTCCCAATGATTCATAAAGCTCGAGTCATCAAGTGCCCATTGGCAAAATGCCACTCGATTGAGAAAATCATTTCCATGAAGCTCTTAAAAAAACAGCGGCACGTGGTATGGATTAAATTTATGATGCTTCAATATTATGAGCACAATACTCTGGATATTCCTAAATCACCAGAAATCGCACGAGAATCTATTGCGGCTAAGATTACGATCTCATTATGTTCAATGATGACAGTTGCTCGGTAGCTCCTTTTCTTCGTTCAAACACTTTCATTTTCCACAAATTAACTACACGACAAAAAAAAACATACGTAACGGTGCATTTCTCTCAGGAAAACGATCAGCGTACAGTATAATAACATCATTAACTTTTCTTCTACATTCACCATAAATTAAAATAATTTCAATTTTTTTCAGCAGCAGAATAATACTTCATAGCTAACAATACGTAGATTTACAATAAACTAAAATATCTCACGTTATGAAGAACTGTGTATTCTGTTTAGTGTGAACTCTTATCCATTGGGATTGAAATGTTAAATTGGTCTACTTATTATTTAGACATATTAGATAGACCAATTTAATATTATGATCTTTATGAACAAACGTTTGTTTTTTTGTTTGTGAGAGCGCTTTGCTCGTATTTGTTGACACCCTACAGATTCTAGTATGCACTAAATTTAAATAAAAATTGTTCCAAAAACACCATACGCATTTCTTTAATTAATTAAATATCGTCAAAAATAGACCTCGGGTAATAAAGTTTTTCAGACAAAAGTGGCTTGTTTTTTGTTTTTGTTTTTTCCGTAGAATTCAATTCTGCGCTAAAGAATACACGGTCCCATTTTAAAAACAATAGTTGACCTTGAGATGACCATGAAAGCATCCACTAAGTAAAGATTAAATTATTTCATTTTGTCAGCATTTCAAAGAAAACCAAGCAACTTTGTATGAAACCTTTTTTTCTTAAATGCGTTGTTTTTAAAGATATTTTGTTGTGACGACTTAAAAAAAATCCTGTCTATAGCTACTATAAATAGGTATACAAGTTGTTGTTTTATATTATTGCATTCTTATTTTATATAAATAAAAATGTTCAATTTTAAGCTATTGGCAACCACGCTGAGTAGAAAAAGGACAGTGCTAAAGGCAAAACCTTAGTGTTAGAAAGAGACGGTGAGTGTTCATAAGCGCCTGTGCTGCAATGTAAAAGTGGAACGCTCTATAGAAGAATCGTCATGCACATTTCCCAAACTAACTGCCGGTTTCCTGGGTGCGTCAGAGGTTGTCTCTTGTTGAGCCACTTAAGTGTGCCACCAATAAAATGGACCATTGCAAGTCGGTGATGCACACAATAAATATTCGTTGCTATTGTGAATGGTTAGTCGTTAAAGTTATACAAACAAAATGTTAGGTGAAAACAATAATAAATTCATTAGTCACTACCTCATAGTGAATTTTAAATGTTTGATATGTTACCAATTTTATATCGCGTCCTAGTACTTGTTCGTGTTATACGCATATATTAATTGAGCTAAAAGAATAAAAATGAGTAAGATAGCATTTTAGAGAAAATTTACATCCATTTTGGTGGAGAGATAGTGCAAAATCATTTATGAAAAACCACCCTCAGTACACTCAACCGAGATTCGAACCTTGCTCTATCAGTCAGCGGCAATCCAGTTTAACAGTAGTGACGTATTAAACCATACATTAATGTGATGCATCATAAAAGAAAGTGAAATTCAAAGGAATTGTACCCGCATTTGCGTTTAGAAAAACATAAGAAAAAACATATCAGTATACCCGGGCGGGATTTGAACCCAGACCTCCTCATAGCTTGTAAATCTGACAAGACTGAATTCAAGGAACTTATTTATATTATATTGCAGGGACAGCCTTCGTTGTTAAAGGTCGTCCAATTGTCGAGAGAAATAATCAACTACCGAATATCCGTGGTGTTTATCAAGTTACCTGCAATACTACTATAAGTTTTCTAGTCCTCAAAATATAGTAGTATACGCCAAGCCCTAATCCTCTCTGAGGTCCTTTGAGACGTCTCTCAACTAGAGTAAAAAACGAGAAGTGGTGACCCCTTTGCTAGCTAGCCCTGCAGGTCGCCGAGGGCTCATCCATAGGCCTCGTAACGGTGTTGAGACGTTGTAGGGGGAGTGGGTATATCACAGTATTTCGCAACACAGATCTTAAACTTAAATTCTTAATCGAATAAATTGAAAAATGACGCCTGAAGGCGGGAATCAAACCCAACCCCCGCTACAGCTTAGCCTTTCATATATGCTAATTTGTGTGGCGTTGCTTTATTCCAGTCAAATTATAAGTTGAAAAAATAAAATTATTGTTCATGTTAATAAACAGTGTTGACGTAAATTTCGTTCCGAACATTTTATGAGATCATGCTCTTGTGTGAATTACGTATGTAATTAACAAAGGCGGTGTAAATTCCATCACCTGGCCTAATAACTTTAAAAAAACAAACTAGAGTTACGTATTTAAAAATAAATGTAACATCGCGTCTTACTACCTGTTGATGTTAAATACGCATATGTACTAATCATCTTAATGAGTTAGATATGAGGGAGGTTGGATTTAGAGGAAGTTTACCCACATTTGCGTGGCGGAAGAGTAAAAAAAAACCTCAGAACATCCTACAGGGATTCGAACCCCGATCTTCCTGACATCGGCAGTCTAGTCTAACATAAGAGTGGCACATTAAACCATGCGGCCACCGAAGCAGGTCTCTATAGGTATTAAACGTTTAATAACCAATAACTTTGAAGGTAAAATTATTCCAAAATTGATTAAATTTACTTTCCCAATATTTTTTTCTGTATCTTAAAAAAAATTGTAAACCTTTACTTGAGTAATTTTCTGAGCGAGTATGTGTGTTCTAAGAGGACAATAATGACATTGTGTAGAATTTTGATACCCGAATGGGTAGTAAGACGCGGTGCTAATAATAATAATAATAATAATAATAATAATAATAGAATTTTGATATTTTAAAATGAAACGGGTACGTTCACTTAGATATTTATTTTCAAGAAAGATAAGTTCACATAAACAAAATTTAATCATGACGAATAATCAGTCATCAAAGAACTGTATGAACAAGAATTGTTTCCATACCATATTATTGAATTAAAAAATAGGTTTGTTGCTTTCAATATTACATTTTATTTGCTATTATTTATTATATTAATTATTCTTTATCTAAGGGAGAGACGCAATTTACATAGTAGCCTTTAAAGACGGGACGGAATTTACATCTGAGCTTATACTGATGAGACGAAATTTACATTAAAAAAATTGCAAACGGGCACGGAATTTACCCAAACCAAATAAACATAAATATAGATAACTTACAGTTCTGAATATTATTAAATCTGAGTCCCTCTTTAGTGTCAAAAAGGCTTCCCTATAAAATAATTAGTCACTCTCCATATGTAAAGTTAGACGGCGCAGGTTGAAGGGGGAGAGGGGTAGGCTAAATTGGTGTTATAGGGAGCTGAGTAACGGGGTGGATAAAAAAAAAAAGAAGCAAAAAGCGTTATGTAGCTTACGAATTACCCCCAATAGATACAGTCATTGTTTCCTATTTTGGTAGAGGTTTTCTTTATCAACTAGGGGGAATCGTGAACATTAAAAATTGGTCATAGGCTGAAGTGAGTTCCAAATGAGTAAATATGATAAAAATGACTCCCTCCAAGAAACTCTTACCCTCCTAAGAAACTGAAGTATATCTGCTTTGACTTTCAAGAACTCACTTGCGAGTAATTATTTCCAAGATTAAGACCTATGTTACTCGTTCGCTCAAATACTGCCACGCAACTTAATAAAATAAATGGTACGGCGCACCGCACAGACTTTCTCTCTCTTTCTATAAACTCGTAAGATTTCTGAACGGAATAATGTTAAAACAAAACACTATTTTTCGAATTCTAATTATTTCTAGATTCGCTGTTTCTGTGCAAACAAAGCCAATACGAAGACTTTTATTCATACAATTTTTAAATCAATATTGATTTGATTTTCAACCGCACAGCTGAGCATGTGGATAAAGGCGTTAGTCTCGTCTTATCTTTTTTGCCAGCAACAGGGAGGTTGGGAATCGTATTCCAATCAAGTACACTGGTGAAAGCTTTTTTAAAAATTTCTTTCATTTCATCTACAGTTATAACTTTTACATCCATAATCATATTAGTGTAAATATGCGGATTGTCCGGATGGGAAAGAAGTACAAAAATTAAAGAATGCTTTATATTATTATATATATATATATTTTTAGAAGACCAAAGCCATACATTTTATTTTATAAATATCTACTAATAAGTATTTATGGAACAGTGGCTGTTAATATAATATAAAAACACTCCCAGTTTTTTACTATTCCAATGAGCAACGATAGCCTATTGTAATATTTGACTATGGATACACTCAGCCAAATACACACCCAGAAAAATAAATTTCAATGAAAAGAAAAATTGTAAATTTTTTACACACAACATAACATGGTTTATAATATGTGACCAAGCTATTTGAAATATTTATTCAGTATTGCTAAATAAAAAAAAATCGAACAAGCAATTTTTTCCATAAACCTCTTAGGAAAAATGTTTGTACAGCAATGATCTATCTCCATTTTAGACTCAATAGTCAATATTTACATTTTTTATTGGTCAAAATGTATAAATGAATAATTAAATATGATTTAATATATTAGGTGTTGCACATCTTCAATTCATCGCATTGATATTTAATTATTCATTTATACATTTTGACCAATAAAAAATGTAAATATTGACTATTGAGTCTAAAATGGAGATAGATCATTGCTGTACAAACATTTCTCCTGAGAGGTTTAAGGAAAAATAACATACTTTTTTTTAGATACTTATATTTAATTACTCTATGGCATTGGAGAATTATTGCGTTAAGACTTAAGTAGTATATGTTTACAACAAAATCTAACAAAATTGTATTAATATATTTGCAAATATCTCAGAAACTGTTGCTTTTATAAAAATATATGTCAAATAAAAGTTTTTTATTTCTAATAGTCCTACAATTTTGCAATGATAAGTTGTTTAGTATCTAAAATAGTTGTGGAGATACAGAAATTAACGCTTCTGTAAGGTACCCTAAAAATCATTTTCATGGGAAAATTAAAATAGCCAGTTTATTTATAATCTTTATCAACACCTAGATACGAATTTTAATCAAAATCGTTGGAGCAGATTTTGATAAAACCTATTTTTTCTCTTTTCGCCACTTATAAAACTACTCTTAAAAAATAAGTTTTAATAGACACAGAGACAGACGGCATTGCAAAGACTATTTTTTAGGGTTCGGGGGGTCATGAGACGTCAACATCCATCAACATTTCAGGTTAGATTTTTTTTACGGTCGCAATACTTAAACTTTAATGTCCAAAAAGATTTTAAAAAATATATAATTGCGTATAGATTGAAAGTTATTGATTTTATAAAAATATGTTTCGAATAAAATATTTGTATTAAAAATATATATACATATTTGTAATGCTAAGTAATTTCATATCTCAAATAGTTTCGGAGATATAAAAAATGTTAATTTACGCATCAGACCGGAGCCCTTAAAGCCATTTTGCCTAAATATTGAGAATAGCCATTTTGCTTGGAATATTTATTAATGTTTATACATTAAATTTAATCAAAATCGTTAGAGCCGATTTAAAGAAAATCGACTTTTCTCTTTTTGCCCGTCAGTAAACTACCCTTAATTTTAGGGGTAGATATCCAATTCCAAAAACCCCTCATGGCAACCCTATGAAAACCCTAGCTATCAAGTTTTAGCTCAATCGGTAAAATAGTTTAGGCTCTAGTTGGAGGTACAGACAGACAGACGGAAATTCAAAAACCACTTTTTCGGATTCAGGAGTCATGAAACGTCAAGATTCATCAAAATCTCGAGTTCAATTTTTTGACTATCACCATACTTTCTCTACCTGTAAGATAGAGAGAAAGTAAAAAGTGCTTGAGCCCTTTAAACACGCTAGATAAGCAAAAAATTATCTTCTGGGAGGCAGTAAACGCCGGTCACAAAGTGGGGTGGGGAAATAGGGAGAAATGAATCGTTCAGTCAAGAATAGCACATTTAACATTCACCCTCGACCCTACAAATCATAGCTACAAGTTTTGCTTGAAGAAACTAAACAAACAGATGGAAGGCACGTGTTTAAATACCTCCTGGGGACATTTGACATGCTTTTTCACTTTTTGTTTTGACAGATATTAAAATATAGATTAATAATATAGCTTATATTAATAAGCCGTACTTAAGTCAACCTACCAAATGAATTCTTAAATGACAATAAAGCAACTAACTTATTTGTAAAGTTAATTTATTACAAGTTTCCATGGTATAAAAATATGCAGTAGTGAAAACTGACTATGTAAAGAATCTTTAGAATAACATACTTATTACCCGTAACGGTGAGCAGGAGGAAAAATTGTCAAAATCGCTTGGTCCGGTTTCATGGTGACGGGAAGGTTTGGGCTCGAATCCCGGCTGGGTGTTCTGCGCGTGATTTTACTGAATGGTTTGTCATTCTTCCTCTACGAAAATTCGGATAAATTTCAATACAATTCTAGTTTCCACATTCCAACCACAATAGCAAACTTAAAGGTGGATAGCCCAAACGAGTATTAAGACGAGGTTTAAAAAATAAGTTTATTTGTGGCCTCTAAATCAGGGATTTAGCCTTTATAGGTTAACGGCACCCTTGTGAAGGTGACTGGAATCTCATGGCACCTTTGTGTAGGGATTATAATCTCGTGACACACGTGTGAAGGGGATTATAATCTAGTGACACACGTGTGAAAGGGATTATAATCTCACAGCACCCTTGTGTAGGGTATTATAATCTCACGGCACCCTTGTGTAGGGCATTATAATCTCACGGCACCCTTGTGTAGGGTATTAGAATCTCGCGGCACCCTTGTGTAGGGTATTAGAATCTCGCGGCACCCTTGTGTAGGGTTGTAGGGTATTCGAATCTCGCGGCACCCTTGTGTAGGATTGTAGGGTATTAGAATCTCGCGGCACCCTTGTGTAGGATTGTAGGGTATTATAATCTCGCGGCACCCTTGTGTAGGGGATTGTAATCTCGTGGCACACGTGTAAAAGGGATTATAATCTTGTAGCACCCTTATAATAACGTTTGTAAAAGTTTTGTTTTTCACAATTTTTTTGTTTATCCTAAGTAGAAGATATTAGAGTATAATATAAAACAATTAAACGTATATTAATTTTGTTACTATTTAAAATCAAAAGAAGCATTTATACTTATTCCCTTAGTGAGTTTGAAAGATATGAATAACAAAAACACTGAATGAAATACATAGACAATTATAGAGTAAAATAGCTTTTGAATCCAATACATTATCACACTTATCAACTACAATGTGAGATCATTAAAAATTAATTATGAGTAGCTCAGTGGCGTGTGGTCAATTCTGGGCAAAGGGAAGCAGTGAGGCTAAATTTTTTTTGGTATAGCTTATTTAAAGTATTATGGGGAATAAAGGAAAGGGATGACACAAAATATTAATGGAATAAAAAAATCATTGGCCGTCTTAGAAATATTACTCAATCATTACATTATATATATATTAAAATAAAAATAGTAATAATGGTAAATCAACTATTACAGGTGTTTTGTCTTGGGTTGTGGCCTGCCAATTAGTTTGATCTTTGACATTCCTTTTAATAGCTTTGCAAATATTATTAATATCACTGAATCCGGATTTTTTCTACACACCATTATCGTTAATAAATAGTAAGGTCAACTATATAATTTTCCATACACCCAACACCCCGATAATTACTAAACACTTTCATAAAATTGAGTATTGAAATGTCAAAAAAAATTTGCTGCTGCGCTTAATAATGGAGTGGGTTTGCCCGATTCAATCATTTTCTTTTCTTCGTCAAGAGACCAGGATGAAAAACTATACTTAAAAATATTATTCGTGAGTTTTAATACAACAGCCCTCCTCTTCCACCGCTGCACTTGTTGACGCACTCGTCATTCTACTACTGTACGCAAATAAACAAACCGCTTCCCTTGGAGGATCAAACAAGCGTCAATATTCTTGTAAAATTAAACTAAACTTACTGAAATTGGTGATAAATACATTATTTTGTAATATAATGCCCATAACTATATCTATAAACAATAAATATTGCTAAAAACAACCTAAAAATAATATTTTAACAGTATATTAAATACGATTATACATCAATCACGAAAGTAAAGTGAGCCAATACTGGTCGGACAGAGCCAGAAACAAGGAATGACAGAATAAAGAGAGAGATCAGCTGCCTGGTCGGTCAGTCTGAGTGAGAAAGAATAACTTGCGCTAAGAAAGAAGAGCTGTCATCTTAACCATTATTAACAGTATCCTTGTTTGAGAGGTTTCTAATCATAATAATTGGTTTTAACATTATTTTACTCTTATTTTCTTTATTCATTTTTTAATTTTAGGAAAGCATTGCTTCCAATGAATAAACGCCACTGGCACAAAGTTAGCCATACTAAAAGCAAAAAATCATAATAAGAGTAACATGAAGTGGTATATGGATCAAGCAACCATCAGATCTTGGAGAGAGGGAATCAGGTGGATTATCCAGCTCATGTTACAATCAAAACTATTTCTTAAAGCCTAAATTATCTCACACAATGCTGCTTGGAAACTAACCAGTCTTCTAAATTGAGAATTTATGCTCCAGAAGCTATTTAGATGCGTAAACTCTGACTAACGTAGGGGACATTATTTCGGACTATTAATACTCTATCGCTTCGTCATTGATTCATTGCTAAGATATTTACACATATCTTTTGCTGTAAGCAATGGTGCATCCAAGGGGATAGGGGTAAACGGGGTTTTATCCTCCTTGCCCAACACCACAAATAATTTTAGTAGAAATTTAAATAATATGAAGTATAATTAAAATGTTTAGCATTGAAGATGTGTCGAATCCATAGGCTACATTTTACGACCTGGCTTCTCTAAGGCTTAAGCCTAATTAATACTCCAAAGGTTTACAGTTACACGCAAAATTAACAATTGAAAAAAAAAACTAATAATAGCGCAGATACCATTTGCATTATTTAAATCTTTTAATTACTATAAAACTATTCCAAATAATTTCTAAAAACATTTAATATTCATAAATATTCTCGGCCTTAATAGGTTAGGGGGCTGCGCATCCCCAAGCCCGCTCTCTCCATCAAAATTTAATTCTTGCTATAGCCTTGATTGAATTCCACCCCCAAAGAAAATGGCTAGGTGCGCCACTGATTAAGTAAATTATAAGAAAATATATTTTATGTTACCTTTTCCTTCAAAATCATCTTGAAATGGTGAGATTAAACTCCTGATTTTCGGGAGTCTTTGGTGTATAATTATATAAAATCACAATGACTAATAGGTCGTTAATGTAAAACAAAAACTAAAACCACACTATTAAAACTCCACGAATCATTTCTATTAAAAAAAAAAAGCATTACCATCAACCTGTTTAACCCCCCCCCCCCCTTTCCCCACTATAGCAGTGCTTAAATGCCTAAATTTGAAAGAATGATTAAATTTGTTTACAAAATACATAATAATACATGTGACTAAATACCTATACATAAATCAATGTATTTAATTAGTGTATAATTTAAAGCGTGTTATGTATACTAACTATTATTTTACAATTAATTATATATATATTTTATGTACTTTTAATTAAACAATACTAAATTAGCTTAATAAATAAACATTATGATCTTAAATCTTTTTTCAATAGTTGGCATAATGCTTAGCTTGCTTCATATGAACAGCATGAACTGAGGTGTAAAATCCCGAGCTCATTGGCGAATTACTTATGAGCGAGCGGAAAAGAATGTGTTCCAACCCCCTAGACATTGGGCAAGGTCATTAGAGCCTCCCTAGCTTGCCTTGCGGTTCTCAAGCAGCAAGCCCTGGGTTTCCTATTGTGCTAAGTAGTATCTTTTGGGAAAAGAATTACTTAAAAAACCGTATTCTTGGAATATGAACCAATACTAGTTTTAAAATTAATAATCCATTACATGTATATTTATTAACGATTTAAACATTAGTGTTTACACAGTTGGTACAGAGAGAATTGCATTAAACAAAAAAAAAATGGGTGTGTGTACTTATGTACGCGCGCGAGAAGTTATACTTCTTTGGCATCATTAAAAAATAGTTTTTAATTACATGCAAATAATTAATTACAATAAAATGATAATATTTAGTATTAATTATGTTAAATAATAATATTTTAATTTATATCTATAAATAATACATACGTATAGTTAACCTCAATTATATTGGAGCACTTTAAAAAGTCTATAAGCACAATTTTTTTCACTAATATTTACGAATAGTAAATAATATTAATCAAAATATTCAATTTAAATCACTACTGAATATAATTTATTAGCACATATATAATTCGCACTTGTATGAAACTAAAACACGTGTTGTGAATGTAGAAACTAGAAACATGTGGATAAATATTATATATATGAAAACAGTGATCAGAGGCGACGAGCGTACCATAGAGAAAGGAATAACATAGTATACATTTCTCTAAGAGCGTACCAACATGCGCGACTAACAGAGGTTCTATTTCTATTTTGTTGGTAGCTTTTTTTTTTTTTTTTCGAGACTTAGTGAGCGGTTTACCTTCAACCTGTTACTTTTGTGTTACAGTGATGCACGCGCATCTTAAAATTACACTCTCATTTTTTCATAACGCGCCCAAAGAATTATAACTTCAAAAAACTAGTCCATATCATTATGGGTATGCAGCGCAGGACTAGCATACCCAGAAAATACGCCACTGCTTCACAGTCAAGCAATTTGCTCAATATGCTAATACATAAATGTCACTACTGCAATTGAAGCATCAAATCACTCACTACACAGAGGTAATTATAATGGGCTAGGACACTGATTTAATGGTCATTCTAATGCCCTTTGTAAATCTCGTTCTAGCATTTATATTTGAAGCGGGGCAAAGGAAAGTCGCAGAGTAGGTTGTATGCACCACACGGTACTGATTTGAATGCGTCATTTAGGGACATTTTGTTTCTACACGCATTAGGTGGCTGTGATAGTACTTACGCCTTATACAAGCAGGGAAAAATGAAGTGCGTTAAGCTTATAGAGGAGGAGAAACACTTACAGAGGGCTGTTAATATTTTTATGGACCCAAATGAGTCTCCAGAAGCAATCTAAAAGCAGGTGAACAAGTTCTGCTACTTCTGTATGGAGTAAGAAACTGTAAATCATTAAATACATAAAGATACCAGTACTTCATACAATCTATTACCAAATGTCTACCAAATCTAGCATCATTACCACCGACTAAAGATGCAACTCGCTTGCACTCGCTCGGTATTTATAACCACATTCAGAAATGGTATGGAAATAAAGTCAGCTTTAGACTGGGGATGGAAAAATTCAAAGAATGGGGTGATACCAATCCCCCTCTACAAGAACCAGCTCCTCAGGAATTGGTGAATCTCATTACTTGTAAATGTGCAAAACGTTGCAATAAAGCTTGTAGATGTCAAAAAGATGGTGTGCATAAATCTGTAATGTGTGGCTTATGCCAGAGCAAATTTTTATTCGAATATTGTGAACGTGGATGAATTAGACTACAAGAAGGAAATAGATATTGAAATAGAAAACGGTTTGGAATACTCCAACGTTCATCACCTAGATACGGAATATGAAACAGATGTTGGAGAGGAGTCAAGATGATATCGAGGCATATAATGAATGAATGATCAAATATTGACACCAAATAGAAAAAAAAAATTAATGAACCATAAACTTTCAAAGAAACGTAAAGTTAACATTGTGGACTAGACCTTTTGGGGATACCACATAGAAAGAAAAAAAAAACCGCTGACTACTCTACCTCTAGGTGGTGTAGAAACAAGTACACAGTAAAACATTAATGTTTTATCGACTGGAATCGATAAAAATCGTATACAGCACTAAAAATAACAAATTTTGTAGCTTATAATTGCCGAGAATAAAAATCAAATAGCAAACGCCCAATAATTCATTATTTCGACCCCCTATTATTCAAAAACCGGCGTTCGCCCGACAAAAATATCTAAAACCGTTTTTGTAGAAAATTTACATATCTTTAACTTTTATAAACACATGTTTTTTCCCTAGGGTTGATACTTACCCCGAGATATTTAAAAATGTATTAAAAATTGTAGTTTGTTTACCTTTTTTCAAGATGGCAGCCCAATCCGGGCCTGCCAAGGGGTGTAAAATTCGCATGTGTTTTCTGACACCCAATCAAACAGATTAAAATTAATTCCAGCTTGTCCGGAATTATTCCCGCTAACAATGTAATTGCCGACTGGGATATTTACCTTCCTTCCTAATTAAAGTTTTTTACCACACTGAAAATAAATTGTTTTATTAATTTAGAACATTTTAAACTCCTTAATTTACACCCCTTTTCCCTATTCCTACTTAGAAATCTCGAATGCCAAAATTAAATTTTCTACTATACATACTATTTTTATAAACCCCACGCCCTATTTTTCATGGAGAACTATTTAAGAAATTGTCAGACTTTCATAGTTATATTCCGTTCACGATAGTTTTTACCTGGATGACAGTTCGAAAATCATATGTTTAGGTTTTGGGTTGCCAACACTTGTAAAATATCACAGTTTTGTTATAAATGTAAAGATCTTTAATTACCTGTTATATATTACATTTAAAATAACGTAAACTTAAGTTTTCTCATACTATTTCATTTTTTTAAATAATTTCTTTTTATCCAACTCGAAACAGTATTTTAAACATAATTAAAAGTACTTATGTTTCGTTTTGGAACGTTACTGATTTTGTGTAATATAGTGCACACATCAATATCTTTTAATACAGGCATCGTATTTACTTGGAAAAGAGAAAATTGTTTTCATTTTTTTTAAGGGGAATAAAACTATAAATAAACTTTGTGTCCGACCTCAAATAAATATATAAATAATATTGGCCTAAATTACTGTGGTTAACTATAACATTAATATATTACCATCTTTTTCATTACAGTGATCCAAAGTGATAGATGTCAGCTGTTGGCGTAGTGATATTTAGGGATTACTTCTAGTAATATTTCGAGCTGTCATCCAGGTAAACTTAGTTCGTGAATGAATTATATTTGGAGTGGTATTTCTTCTTTGCAAATTTCAGATTTTCTATACTCGTTTGCCAAATGATAATGTTCTAGCTTATTTCAAAAGAATTTCCTAACTAAGTTATAGCTTCTCCTTCTTTTTCCAGAATTCTAAAACAAAATTTAAAATTATCAGACTATAACGTTTATTTGAAGTGGTCCCTATATTTGCTTAAAGAATTAAATTTCTCTACCACACAGAGAAGTAGGTTAATGTATTAGTTTTGGAAATGTTGAGTCCCGACACCACACCAGTTCTTCAACTGCCACTAATAAATTTCAAATTTTAAGATTTAATTGGATATCTTCAGGAGTCCTTGTATCGGCTTGCCCAACTTAAAGTTTCTATCACACCCCAACGTTTATTTTCTTTTATAGCTTACCTTACCCTTTCTCTCGAGATCTTATTCGAAATGTTAAATGTTTAAACTATTATGGCTATTCAGCGTGGTCCATTAAATTTCCTTTCGAATCTTCTCACACACTAGGAAGTAGTAGGCCTATATTCTATTAGTCTAGGAAATGTTAAACCTCTCCCCACACACCCATTTTTCTAACTACAAATTAGAAATTTCCATTTTTAAAACCTAATTGGTTATTTCGAGTTGTCCTTCTACCAGACTTCAATTATTTTCTTTACCACGCCCAAAAGTATTGTTTCTGTTATTGACCCCTTACACTATTTCCGAGAGCCCCACATAAATATTATTTAGTTTTATGAATTGTTTTACTATTTAGAGTGGTCCTTTTAGCTGCTTGCTAAATTCCAATTTTCTACCATAATGGTGATCTGGCGGTCTGTGGGTAGGGTGTCAGACTTATGTGCTGGGATTCGAAGTTCAATCCTCGGTCCCAGCGCAGATTTATCTGATCGCCAAACCCTTCCTTTACTTCTGACAAGACGTGTATTAATCACATCTTGGGAATGTGGGGAGTGCCAGGCCTCCACCGTGGTTCGAATTCCACGTTAAACTGTAGGTCCTTCGTTTCATCTCACAACCACCCTACCAATTACACATTAGCGTAAGTGCGTATAACCCGAACGGTTAGTAAGACGCGGTGCTAATAATAATAATAATAAATAAAAAGAATAATTAATAAATAAAAATAATAATAATTAATAATAATTAATGAAAATAAAAATAATAATAATAAATATTATAATAATAATATACCATAATGATAAATAGCTAGTTCTATCAGTTTTGATAGTTTTAAGCCCCCTTCACACCTTTTTCTCCAAATCAATCTTAGAAATTACAGATAGCTAGATTTAAGATAAAAAAGTAAATTAATAAAAACAAACTGCTATATAAAAATGTTATTTTTATGTGTAGTAGAAAACATTTAATAGGTTAAGTATTCAGTCGATCGTATTGAAATATTAATAATAATAATAATAATAATATTTAGCACCGCGTCTTACTGCCCATTCGGGTTATACGCTTTAAGTACTAATTACGCTAATGGATTAGGAATTGGGAAGGTTGAATTAGAGGAAGTGAACCCGCATTTGCGTGGAGGGAGAGTGGAAAACCATTTAGGAAAAACCTCCCCAGTTCACTCGACCGAGATTCGAACCTCGATCTCCCCGTCCTCAGCAGTCGAGCTCAACACGACAAGCGCGTTAGCCAACTACGCCACCGAGGCGGGTAATGAAATGTTTACACGTAGCAATTTATTATGTCAAATATAAAAAATTAAACACTTGCGATTAATTAAAATGTTGGAAAATTTGATACATCTGATTCCCTCTGTTAAAAAACGCTTTTAAAGGAAATTTAAAAAAAATCTAAACACAAAATCAGTTTTGTCGAAAAAAGAGTTTTTTTTTTTTTTTTTTTTTCCAAAAATGTTCTGATGCACGATGCTAAAAACTATAATGTGTAGAGGATTAAGAGATACCACAAATTAAAGTTTCAATGTTTACCCAATTTATTGCAAATAAACTCGTGTGTGTGTGTGTGTGTTTATATATATATATATATATATATATATATATATATATATATATATATATATATATATATATATACTTCTATACAGTATACTTCTATTGTTATAAATGTACATATATGTTATATGTATTATATGTAACATATAAATATAACCTTAGAAGTATTTAGTTTTATATATATGTGTGTATATATGTATTTATATATATATATATATATATACAAAGTATAGTATATAGTTTGATTTTACGCACAAGATTAAATTATTATTATTAAATACACCTACCATATCTAGAAATGATAACTTTCCGTAACATTTTCAATCGTAAAACTTTCCAGAAGAAGCTGCATTTGTAAAGGCCTTAATAGTTATAATATATGGGTTATTAACACAACTAGTGTAAAGCAGACAGGAACCCCGATGTTGGTAACACATTCAAACATACCAAGACCTGTCTGTAATCTACGGAGTAGAAAACTGGCATCTCAACGATTGCTATATTGTAATTCATTTTAAAAATTTTATGGATTTCACGTCCTTAGAATAAATTTAAATTGATTAAATTTTTAAACCGGGTACATTTCAAGTGCATTCCTTCCAATAACAAAATATAACAATTTGTATTGGGATCAATTATTATTTTCTTTTATGCTATGGGTGGGTTGATTAAATTTTCAATAATTAAAACATTATTTGCTTTGATGCTATGTGAGGGTTGATTAAATTTTCAATAATTAAAACATTATTTTCTTTGATGCTATGGGAGGGTTGATTAAATTTTCAATAATTAGAACATTATTTTTGTCTAAAATCAAAAAGTGCCTGCTCTATTATTCTTTTTATATTCCCGTTTACTCATAACGACCAATTTTCTGTTAAAATTGTTAACATGAAAACAAATACTGCCAAGTCTTCGATAGCCTCACGTTTGAAACGGGTTAGCTGGCCAGAATATTTGTTTGATTCTACTTTTTAGAATATAGTCCATCCCTTCTAAAGAGGCCACTCCAGTTTACCGCATTCCATTGAAACGATAGAAGGAGCGATAAGATATCTACATTTTTTCTCTTGGGAACCATCCAATAACTGTTTTCACGACCTGTATAATGTCACAAGCGGTGTTGAGTAGACTACTACTCGAGACGTTGATAATTCGCTCCTCCATGTCATCTAAGTCTTCACTATATGGAATAATTGAAAAAAATGTTTTTCGTGCTAAATAATGATTTGTCAATGTTATTATTATTGGTGACCTGCTGATCTAGAGGTAAGGTGTCAGACTTCTGTGCTGGCGGCCGGGGTTCAATCCTCGGTCCCGGCCAAGATTTATCTGATTACCAAACCCTTCCTTCACCTCTGACAAGACATCTTGTGAATGTGGGGAATGCCAGGCCTCCGCCGTGGTTCGGATTCCACGTTAAACTGTAGGTCCTTCATTTCATCTCACAATCACCCTACCAATACACATTAGCGTAAGTGCGTATAACCCGGACGGGTAGTAAGACGCGGTGCTAATAATAATAATAATAATAATAATAATAATAATAATAATATTATTATTATTATTATTAGCACCGCGTCTTACTACCCGTTCGGGTTATACGCACTTACGCTAATGTGTAATGGTAGGGTGATTGTGAGATGAAAATGGAGGACCTAAAGTTTAACGTGGAATCCGAACCACGGTGGAGGCCTGGCATTCCCCACATTCACAAGATGTATTTTCAGAGGTGAATGAAGGGTTTGGTATTCAGATAAATTTGTGCCGGGACCGAGGATTGAACCCCGGACCCATTTGTCAATGTTAATAATTAGTTTTAATTAACCCTAAATTTCTTCATTATTTGAGAGCTGTTTCTTTGTCTTTTGTTTGTAAAAATATTCGTTAAAATTTTTCTAAACAACTTTTCTATTGTTTGTTTACGTATCTACAAAGTTATGTACATCTAATAATTTAGCGATTTTTTTAATATGAAGAAAGCAAAATATAAGCTTTATATAACAATATTTTACTAAATATTTTTTCCCCTACATCATAACAACTCTGTTCGAAAATAGTATATTATTTTGTCAAATACATATTAATTTATTTAATATGTATCTCTTATCAACAAACCTTTACTGATGTGAAAACAATAGCTACTCTATGAAAGTGAAGCACAAAGGGTCCGTCCACACTATGTCGGACCGACATTTTTGCTGTCTACCCTCTGTTCCCAATATGTCGGACCGACACTTTTGCCGTATAACGGCTGTCTGAGCCCTCTGTTCATAACTGATGTCAATTCAGTCTAGTACAGTTGACTCCGTGATTGCAATGGACTACGACGAAGAACTGGTTGTAATGTGGTACTTTTATAATAAAATATGAAAGCAAGTGAAAAATAAAAGAAAATACTGAGTGCATAAAATCCTTGCCGAAAATTTTTCTCTAGGAACATTTCAAACTAGTAGGATTAGAAATTCGGGATTTATTTGAACCTCCATGATAAGTTAACAACTTTAAACAAATTAAAACACAGAACAACAAATAAATGGTAAGCAAGATCCTATCTGTGTGTGCGCCTCTCTACTACCGAGGGTGGTCGGCACTGCAGGTCGTCACAAGTGTGAACTACGCAATACAATGCTTCAAGTGATTAACTTCCGACACGACACTTTTATCTGGTCTCTGCAGTGACAAACTGCCCGGTAAAGTGTCGACCCCGATACTTTCAACGGGTCGGAATATATGTGAACAGTTCCATATAAATAGAAGTCAGAAGCAGGGTTGGATCCAGATAATTTTCATAGGGGGAGGGGGGGTCCATAATTATAAACAACATAGTTACTTTCAATGTTAGATTTCTGTTTAAAGCAATCTAATAGTTTCTCATTCATATTTAATCTTGTGTATGTTTTAAACCGTGGTCATCCTCTCCAATTTTTTTTAACTCTGGTAGTTTTTATTAACTATTTGGAGTGGCCCTCTAACCATATTTAATAAAATAGTTCATTCTAAAATACTATGAGTAGTCTTCACCTTATTTTTTATTGGGTTTTTTTATAAGCCATTTAAAGTGTTCCTCACCTAGACATTTTTGAAATTTGGATTACCCTCGAAGTTATTTAGAGTGATCCTCATCTTAATTGTTTACGATAATTAGATACCTCTAGAAAATAACCTTTGAATTGGTCTTCCACCGACAAAATTTTGAAAATTGAGTTATTTAAGAAACTAGACTATTTGGGACGGGGCGGTCCCTCGCCTAGAAATTCTTCAAAATGACATGCATCTAGAATCTATTTTAAGTATTTCTCCCCCAGACATTTTTGAAATTTTGATGACTTTGGACGCTATTTAGAGATTTCCTCCCTTGACGTTTTCTAAAATATGAACTTTAATTTTGTTTTATGTATTAATTTTCTAACCTTCAACTGACCCTTTGCACCCCCCACCCCCTGAATCCGCGCCTGGTCAGTAGCACCTCTGACATTTTTATCGGCCAGATGAAAGTGTCGGTCCAACATAGTGGGAACGGACCCAAACTTGTGCCAAATGTCGTTACACCATAGAAACAATATATTGATACCTCCGCGCAAGAGAGTTACTACAAACACACCCATTCTCACGGACTTTTCATATGGAAGTAAAACAATATGTAACAGAATGGAATCGTATACGTTAACACAATTATTTGGATTAATTAAATAAAACTTTCAACAAAGACATGTTTCAACTGCAACCTTTGTAATATATATTAACATATTCTAAGTTCATTTATGTTAATAACTTAACAATGAGATTTTTAAGTTTTACAAATGTTGCAATGAGGTATCGAAATCATCTTAAAATCGACTGACGATTACGGCTGATGTCGCGTCTTGTAAAACACCCCATGCGACTGCTGCATGCGGCTAGTGTCGCTACAATCTGTTGTGGCCATAGCAGTGTGACTCCAGCCGCAGGTAACTTATTATTATTAGCACCGCGTCTTACTACCCGTTCGGGTTATACGCTCTTACGCTTATGTGTAATGGTAGGGTGATTATGAGATGAAATGAAGGACCTACAGTTTAACGTGGAATCCGAACCACGGTGGAGGCCTGGCATTCCCCACCGCAGGTAACTGTCGCAGCTTGGACAACGCTCGTTTATTATTTTGACTAACCAAATTGTTTAGTATAAGACCCTTACTATCCCAATGTGCATAGTATTTGATTATTTCACAGATTTCTTGAAATTATACACCGATAAGCTGTACTCTGGCTTGTAGGCACTAACACCACGTTCCTTTAAAAAAAAACAGTAAACACTTGTAACAGTTTAACCAACTGTTGGAAATACACATTAAGCTATTTATGAGCAAAGGCATTAGTAATAGTAGCAGGTACTGCTATTTTCAAAACGAACTCTTTGCAGAGAGATTAGTTGCCTTTAAAACAATGTATTTATTAAAAATTGTATACACGCAAATCGCTACTTATATGTTATCGAAATGATTGAATTCAACACAAATCTAAAAACACGTTTTAAAATTAGAATAAATTATTTTGAAAATGCCAAGTTATAAAATAACAATTTATTCTAATTTCCCAGAGAAGATAAATAAAGCCATGAATAATGTTTGTTTTCCAATTTAAAATGCATTTAAATTGAAACATTTTAATGAAAATATTTCATGAGCTAATTTTTACCTAGTTTGGAAATTCCATACAAATTATGAAAGGTGTCCAGATATGTTGCTCAAATTAATACAAAACAACAATATTGAAAAGGAGACCTGGCGGTCTAGGGGATAAGGGGTCAAACTTCTGTGCTGGGGGTCCGGGGCTCAATCCTCGGTTCCAGCATAGATTTATCTAATTGTTAAACCCTTCCCTTCACCTCTGACAAGACGTGTATTAATCACAGCACTAATGTGTGTAATGCCAGGCCTCCACCGTGGCTCGGATCCCACGTTAAACTGTGGGTCCTCCATTTCATCTCACGATCACTCTACCATTACACATTAGCGTAAGTGCGTATAGCCCGAGCGGGTAATAGGACGCGGTGTTAATAGTAATAATATATTTACTAAATATGTTTAAATAAAAACGTTTGTTTAAAACCTGGCATTTATAGGTAGGGTCAATTTTATTAAAATTCAAAACTTCCTTATTTGAAAGTGACATAAAGGATAATGTGGAAAAGGTGATTCAATCATTTAGCCGCCAATGGGATAGCGTGGACTTTATTGAAAGAAAGACATTAATACAAAAGATGCCGAGGTTAGAGAGCGAAGTTTCTAATTAAACTCCCGAGACACAACAAACATATTACAGCTTTGAACCAACTGATAGAAACGTGGGATATACTACTGATACATCTTATTACAAGTAAATTATATAAAGTGATACTCCGTGAATGGGAAACCACCATATTAACAAACACACTACCGACAATGAATGAACTTACTGAGTTTAAATAACACAGATGGCAGATATTTCCCATATTGGACACCAATGAATCCAACTGTACGTCAGCATTTTAAGATCAAGCTCAATACAGAAGGGGCACAATTATCAACACATAATTTCAAATGTGAATTGTGTGACCAACCTCATCAAATATATCATTGAGATCACAGGATATGAGATAAAAGTTCGGGAGTTAAGACAAACTTCTATTGCGAAGATAATGTGGAGTTTTTGTAGTGCCTCTCACCTACTGAAACCCTCTCCACCTCGTTCCCCCATAGTTAACTCTATAAAGTCTGTTGTTGGTTGGAAGAACCATTTATAAAATTCAAACACATTTTTTGTTGCCAACACTGATAATATTTTACTATATTATTTGTGTTATTTTATAGCTATTGATAAAATATGTAAAAATAGACAGTTGCAGATAACATTACTATAATGAAATTGTTTTATTTTAGTAACTTTAGTAACGGAAGACGCGGCGCTAAACAAAACAAAAAACTTAGTAGTAACTACCTGATACTGTTGTTCCTAACAAAATAAGAGTATAACTGTCTCTCTTCCAGTAACGTACCTGCCAACAATCCCCGAGTCCAGCAGTCTGATAAGTTAAAATATCAAAGACTGGCAACGAAGATTTTCTTCTGGCCTACAGTAGTGTCAGTTCAGTCATTGGTTGTGCCTTCAGTAATATAGCTGTTGGTTAGATGTACTTTACATAGTCGCGATCTAAGCGTCATCGTAATTTATACAAATAAATCGAAAATGCCCAAATATAATTCGTATAGAAGAGCATTATTTAGCCGGTGGATTTTGGAAACCTTCCTGGAGCGATCACATATTTAGAGGAGAGGGTCTTCTCTCTTGTGAAAGCTGTGAGCCTTATGTTGAGAGAATAGGCAAAACCTGATGCTTTGGCCCAGTTGGCACAGCCACAGTCGACAAACTTCTCCGAGTATTGTAGTGAAATTCTATCTGGAAATCGATGTCAAATATTGCAGACATACTAGAAGGACAAATTCAATCAATCCCTTCCAGAAGTCGAGATTAGATCAGCTGTGTTAGTTTGTCTGAAGTTTTGCTTGATGGCATTATGGGAAGTAGAGAGAAGTTACACACAACAAACATATTTTTCAGACAGTAGAAACAAATTCACATACGAAAATATTTAGAAGTATTTGGTAATTAACTGTTATAGTAATTAATGTGCAGTTATGGAAAATGTACTCTTATTCTAGAATATAAGAAGGATTAAAATAGGTTTTCAGTATTTTTATGCCTAATTTGACTTTATTATGCGTATTTGTGTATTTATTTTTACTTTCTAACGCCTATTTTTACTCTACAACGCCTATTTGTGTGCCTACTTTTACTTTACAGTGCCTATTTTCACTTTATAACGCCTATGTAGCTATGTTACTTTATAAATATATTTATGGGCTTATTTTGTTATTTTTAGTGATTATTTGCTTGCTCTTTCTTATGCATTTTAAGTACCTATAATCTCCCCTCTAATTATAACATTATTTTAGAGTGAATGTTTCAGAAACCAAAGGCTGGCTCCTAAACCAGTAAGATATTATCTCGTGGTTTCCTTTGCCCCTAGGGGCAGAACTTCAATACGGTAACTGTTTACTTCCATTCCTGTGTTTTGAAAATAAACATTGACGCTACGCTCGTTGTGGCTCATGCTGCTGGGAAGAGAATCCACCGCATTCCTTCTTTCTGGGTTTTATCTTTTAGTAGGATGGTTGCTGTCGAAGATTAGTTTCTTCCCAACCCCCAAACACCATCACACGTGCTTGAAAAGCCTCAACAGGCTAGCCGATAGAAGCAGACGCTGAAGCGACCAGAGTATGGGAAAACATTCGGGATGGAGGGAGGGGGGGGGGGGGGCTGCTAGGACGTGGCTGGCTCGTATTTGAAAGAGCGGTTTTCGGTAATAACAGGCTTTAAAGCGTTCATTTAACAAATTTCTTTATTTCACTTCCAGCAAATTCTGAGCCAATTTCTTAAAATGCACTCTTCCTCCTTTTCGCTTGAATGCAATAGTCGTCTCTGATAGCAAGTATTGGCGCTAGAATAGAGGAGAGTAAGGTGGAATTTTAAGAAAATAAATTAGGTCATATAACTATAATGACTTGAAAGTTATATAGTAGAGAGGAGAGGCGTCAGTAGTCAAAATAAATATAATTTTATAATATTTTAAAAAAATACACTATCTCATTTTTTTTAACTAATAAAGTATTAAGGAAATTGATTATATTCTTACAAAACTCTTATGTAAGTATTTTCTTTAAAATGAACGGATCGCGTTGAAATAGCCCATTTATTATCACTTCTGGGTGTTAAAGGATAGTTTTAATGTCAGCTAGATGACATCTTGTGAATGTGAGGAATGCAAGGTCTCCACCGTGGTTCGGATTCCACGTTAAACTGTAGGTCCTCCATTTCATCTCACAATCACCCTACCATTACACATTAGCGTAAGTGCGTATAACCCGAACGGGTAGTAAGACGCGGTGCTAATAATAATAATAATAATAATAATAATAATAATAATAATAATGTCAGCTAGATATTTTCAATCATCCTTAAAGTAATTTGTCCTTTAAAATAATAACTTAACTAATATCAAAGAATATAAAAAGAAAACCAAGAATGTTCAGTTCTAGCAAAATAACGAGAATTGCGTTCCCTTAAAAGTATGTTGTTGGAGTGGATGTTATTATTTAAAAAAACAGAGATGACATATCAAAGCATTTTAACGTCATTTTATAAACAATAGAATACTATAGCAAAGTTAGTTTCCGGTCCTTAAACTCTGTCTCAAATAAATTAAATAGAATGTGATATTAAAATTGAGGTCATTCGTTAAAATATGTTCTAGCTTACAGAATCTTGAGTCGGGAATCAAAGTGTGCCGCCGAGGTAGGTTTTTTACGAAATAATAAATGATATGGCCTCTGAAATAATAATGTTATTTACTATTTTGCATTACAACAAACCGAAGGATATAAAGATGCAACTAATTAACTGCTCACGTATTTATACAACGTGTCAATGGCACTTATATATATATATTTTTTAAACGGGCAGTTACTTTTAATTTCTAATGGGCACACAATATTGTCCAAGCATCAAGATTAAATATTTTACGCTAAATAGGGATGAAGACATAATAGTTGTATAACAATCACGATACTAGAAAACTATTATTATTATTATTATTATTATTATTAGCACCGCGTCTTACTACCCATTCGGGTTATACGCACTTACGCTAATGTGTAATGGTAGGGTGATTGTGAGATGAAATGAAGGACCTACAGTTTAACGTGGAATCCGAACCACGGTGGCGGCCTGGCATTCCCCACATTCACAAGATGTCTTGTCAGAGGTGAAGGAAGGGTTTGGTAATCAGATAAATCTTTGCCGGGACCGAGGATTGAACCCCGGCCGCCAGCATAGAAGTCTGACACCTTACCCCTAGACCACCAGGTCACCCGAGAAAACTATTATTAATAGGTAACTGTGTATGTATGTGTTTTTTGTCAGTTAAAGCAAACTTTGTGTATTATGTTTAACTTTATAGGATATGGGAGTATAAGCCATATCTGGGTTATTCCATTCAGTTTTGGCTCGGAAAGTAGGAAGAGAAATGAATCACCTAATACCCTAAATTAAGTTAGGTTTGAAATATATGTAAAATATATTAAGGTGGGTTGGAAAGGAACGCGAGAAAAGGCTGCTTTTTGCAGATTTTATAGCAAAACTATACAAACAAATAAATAAAACAGTGCTCCAGTAGAAACATAGAGCTTAATTTTCAACACATGGTGGTCTCAACAGTTATTGAATATCGGCCATGAACATATTAGCATTTGATAAGAAACTTTTCATTTGGTTTGTCAGTCAATACCTTGAACCAGTTTCTACATTCTCCCATTGGCGCTGCATATCTTGCCCACCATAATTTGCGAAATTTGATCATCCTAACAATGTATTGTGATTATTATAGGTTATGTAGCTCATCATTATGTAATCTTCTCTACTACCCAGTGTCTTCATCTTTTTTTGGACCAAATAGCTTCCTAAGCACCTTATTTTCGAACACCCTGAATTTGTTTTCATCATATAAGATAAGATACAACGTTTCACACCCATAGAGAACAACCGATAAAATTATTGTTTTGCATATTCTGAGTTTTACATTCGTTGAAAACAAGCGATATTTCAACAACTTTCTGACCTAGTAATATCATGCATTTCCCGACTGTATTATTTTCCTCATTTCTAATCTAATATCATTATTCCTAGTTAAAATTGTTCCCAACCCAGTCAATGATATATGGTTCACAGTAATCTCTAAATTATCGTCTCCAATCTAGGTTATCTGTGTGACCATACCCCCTTAAGAGTGGTTTTCAACGTTGGTGAATGCTTAGTGGACCGATAGTGTGGTCCCGAGCACACTTTCGGTCCACCTTTGAACCTTTGATGACGCAAGAAAACCCACGCTAGTATTTTCAGCGTTCACCTTTAAATTTATTTCATCACTAACCTCGAATATTTCTGCAGTTCTTGCAACAGTTTTCTCACTTGAGTATCCCAATAGATGCATTGTACCTTTTAACATCAACCCTTCCCTACTGTCTTGTATTACCTTAATAGCACGATCTACAGCTAGATTTAAAAGTAATGGGAAAAGTGGATCTCCTTGTTTCAACACATTAGGTATTTCGAATATTTCTGGCAAGTGAGATCACACCACACCCTGCCACGCATATCAGTCAAACATACCTCAATTAGCATGGGTTTTTGCGGTATCCCCAACTTAAATAAATTAAATGAAATTTAATTATTTTAACTGAATCGTAGGCCTTTAAAATATATGTATAAGTGATGAACCGTCATGTGCTATGCCCACTTTTACTTTCTCGCTATCTTACAAGTAGAGAAAGTATTGTGATCGTCAAAAAAATAGAAATCGAGATTTTGATGAATCTCGACGTTTCATGACCTCCCGAATCCGAAAAAGTGGTTTTTGAATTTCCGTCTGTCTGTATGTTTGTACCTCCAACTAGAGCCTAAACTATATTACCAATCAGGCTAAAACTTGGTATCTAGGGTTTTCATAGGGTTGCCCCAAGGGGTTTATGGAAATGGATATCTAACCCTAAGACTAAGGGACAAGATATCTAACCCTAAGACAGACTGAAGGACAAAACAGAAAAGGTCAATTTTCTCAAAATCGGCTCTAACGATTTTGATTAAATTTCATTTAAAAACATTTATAAATATTCCAAACAAAATGGCTACTCTCAATATTTCGGCAAAATGACTTTAAGCGCTCCGGTCTGATGTGTAAATTCTCATTTTTATCATATCTCCGAAACTATTTGAGATATGAAATTACTTATAATTGCAAATATATATATATATATATATATATATATATATATATATATATATTTATAATACAAATATTTTATACGAAAACCATTAACTTTCAAGTTATAAGCAAATATATATATATTTTTTTAACTTTTCGAACACTAAAGGTAGAGTATTGCGACCGTAAAGAAAATAAAGCCTAAAATGTTGGTGATGTCACCATCTCTTGACACCCCGACCCTAAAAAGTGGTATTGCAATGCCGTGTGTATGTGTATGTGTGTGTGTGTGTGTGTATGTGTGTGTGTGTATGTGTGTGTGTGTGTGTGTGTGTGTGTGTCTGTTTTAACTTAGAATTAAGACTAGTTTAATAAAGAGTGAAAAGAGAAAAAAATCGATTTTCTCAAAATTGGCTCTAACGATTTTGATTAAAATTAATATCGAGGCGTTGATTAAGATTGTGAATAAACTGAATAATTTCCGTATCTCCGCAACTATTTGAGATACTAAATAACTTATCAATGCAAAATTGTAGTACTATTAAAAATAAAAAACTTTTATTTGAAATATATTCTTATAAAACTAACAGTTTCTGAGATATTCACAAATTAATTAGTACATTTTGTGAGCTTTAGTTGTAAGGAGATACTACTTAATTTTAAACGCAATAATTCTCTAATGCCATAAAGTAATTAAATATAAGTAGGTCTCTCAAAAAGTTTGTTATTTTTCTTTTAAAATCGTGACTCAGAAAATGTTTTCCATAAGTATAGGGCAATTTATGCTTGGGTTTTCTAGTGTTTATTATTTCTTTTCACATATAGTACGAGCTTTGAGTAAATATCTGGAGTTTTAAACAATAGAGCGAGAAAGTCCGTGCGAGGTTCCGTACCATTTATTTTTTATATTTGCCGAATAGTAAAAATCCTATCTATTTTTTATTTATTTTGCTAAAATACACACTGATGATTACCAAGTATTTCCTCTGCATTTTTCCGTTACATTATTTGATTTATGCTCTTTGGTGGAATCTGATGCTTCCTTTACTGTTTCTCGACCCCTGAAACCGAAAACGAATTTTTCTCGACACCGCTTGTCTGTGTCTCGGCCTAGAATCGAAACAATTTTACCAATCAGGTTAAAACTCGATATTTAGGATCTAGGATAAACGAGCACTAGACTGTCTTTGCCACCTTCCGGTATTGACAGATCTCTAAAAACCCTGTTGGGGTGCCTCCATGGGTTGGCCCCTGGGCAATGTGTGCGGACGCTGGAGTCCGGCATAGCTAAGACCCCGATAAGGTCATCTGTGTGTGAGGAGTGAGGCTCCTCGACATGTACTAAGCGGCTGGTAGTGGGTACCCGTGTAGCGAGCCCGCTGGGCAACCCGGGCAGTCGGTCTCAAGAATGGTGCTGAAGGGGCGGCAGCCAAGTTTGGGGAGATACAGTGAAAGTCCTGGGGCAAGGCATGAGGGTTTGAGGAGACGAATGTTCGGAGGCTGAGCTACTGACTTCCTCGTGAATGGGCGATCACTAGGAGGAGCCAACTCCTCCCTCCATATGGTCCCAGGGGAGGTTTTTTTTCTCAAGTAACCCAAGACAGACTGGCATGGAAGGGCTGGTACTGGTTTTTTCGGGTGCCCGAGTACCCGGAATGGCACTCGTGGACTTCGGCCCACGTCCGGTGAAAAGGTTCCGGTCCCTATGGGTATCAGTGGTTGCATTGTTATAGGCCTCTGAGCTCGGGTATCAGTGGTTGCATTGTTATAGGCCTCTGAGCTCGGGTATCAGTGGTTGCATTGTTATAGGCCTCTGAGCTCGGGTATCAGTGGTTGCATTGTTATAGGCCTCTGAGCTCGGGTATCAGTGGTTGCATTGTTATAGGCCTCTGAGCTCGGGTATCAGTGGTTGCATTGTTATAGGCCTCTGAGCTCGGGTATCAGTGGTTGCATTGTTATAGGCCTCTGAGCTCGGGTATCAGTGGTTGCATTGTTATAGGCCTCTGAGCTCGGGTATCAGTGGTTGCATTGTTATAGGCCTCTGAGCTCGGGTATCAGTGGTTGCATTGTTATAGGCCTCTGAGCTCGGGTATCAGTGGTTGCATTGTTATAGGCCTCTGAGCTCGGGTATCAGTGGTTGCATTGTTATAGGCCTCTGAGCTCGGGTATCAGTGGTTGCATTGTTATAGGCCTCTGAGCTCGGGTGTAGTGTAGCTTGAAAGCCTTTCAGGGTGCCTCTTCGGAGGTTTAGTTTGGATATCCATGCCCAGGGTACACCTATGGAGGTTGTCTACAGGTACCCGCCATGAGATGATGGGGTGATGGTGAGTATGAAGATGTGGAGCCAGTGGGAGTCTAAAAACTAACTTATGTCGAATTAACCAACCCCTGATGAATTTTGGGATAGTTCCCATTAGGAGAAAAAATACCCATCGTAACTGTCAGGAATCGAGCCCAGGACCCCTCAGTTCTTAGCCAGGTGCGCTGACCACTACACCGAGGAAGCAGGATTCTAAATAGAGTTTTCTTCCTTTGTAAATCAATGCAAGAATTTATTTGATTTTATTAAGTTAATATTTTCTTACATAATAATTGTCTTCAGTTGCAGCAGCAGAAAAAAAATTATGCCACACAAGAAAATCTAATTGGTACAGTGAAGAGCAATTATTATTGATTTACCCCCAAAACTCTTAAGCGCATGACCAGCTGACGGTGTTTAGTATTTTTAAATTTAGAGGATATAAGTTAACTATTATTATAGTTAGTCTACTCATGAGTGAATTTAGAAACTTGAAATATTTTGAAAATAGCTATAAGAATTTTGATTAAATATATATCGAAGGATTGTTTGGCATGACAAATAAAACTGTGTGCTTGTTTTTTGGAGGCAAATTCGTGTTAAGGTAGATAATTATCAATTTTCTTTTTAATTTTAATATTTAAAAAAATAGCTCTAGCAATTTGGTTCAAAATGGCTGTTCGTTGAGTCTACACTTTAAATAGTTATGTAAATTTTTTCCCCTAAAAAAATAATTTTACAATATTTTAATTAAATTTATTTGTAAATAGTTTTAACAATTTTGTTCAAAATTGGTATTCGGGGACTATTTTACATAATCTTTTATTTTCTAAAATAAATTAGTTTAAGTGTAGTTTACTTATGACAAATTATAAAAGGTTGAAAATTTTCCAGAATCGGGTTCTAAGATTTAGTTACAAATGGTTATTTGGGTATGGGTATTATTAAAAAGAATACGTTTTTTTTACAAATTACAACAAACAAAAAAATGGGCAGTTTACAAATAACTTAGTTTTGAAAATTTGGAATTTGTTAAAAATATTTGAGCAATTTGGTTTCAAATTTATATTCAAAGAGTTTTTATTGTGATTAACAAGATGATACATTTATTTTTATAAGGAAAACTTACTTAAGGGTAGTATACAAAACACATATTTGGGGAAATTTTCTTCCGAGCTATAATACACAATATGAGAAAATTTGTGTATTTGTGGCGTACCATTCATTTATTTTAATCTGACAAGAGCAGTAGACTATACTTTTCAATTGTGAGTTATCAAATATGAACGCTAATCTGTAAAAATTGAAAAGTTAGAACAAAGAGTAAATTATTTTTAACATATATTAAAATTCAAAAGATGTCCTTATTTAAGCAGAAGGCTTTTTAAAATATTGAGCGTACAACCCGAACGGATAGTAAGACGCGGTGATAATTATTATTATTATTTAAAATATTTTAATTAGTGTATACAAAGCTTTTTGATTGTCATTCGATCGTACCTCATATTTTGGAAGTTTAGTATTGGTTCATGTGACCATAATTTTTATGGTAGGATTGTCCAAATTCCCTAAGAACGCCAAAGTTTTATGCCAAGTTTGTTCCAAATTTCAAAGAACTTCCACGCAAATGTGGTTCTAACTTCCAAATAACATCACCATTCCACACCAAGAGTGCACCAACGTCTAAATAACGCCACAATTTCATGACAAGTTTTTCCAAAATAGAACTTTTCTTTAAGTTTGTAGTTTAAAATTTAATATTAAGCATTGCACAAAAAGTACACTTAAAATGAAACTTTTACTTATGAACGAGACCTTCTAGTTTACACTCACCGAACTAAGATACTTTATTTCACATAGCCTATTAATGTATAACATTTAAAAATTGAAAAAGAATCCACCACAATACCGGAAATTAACTTGTCTATTAATATTTCCTCAAAGTGAAACCTTCTTTGTATTATAAAAACTTCGCATTTCTCAATAAACCGTTCATAATTAGCTTATAAGGAAAACTACAAACCAGTCCTTAACCTTGCCACCCACATTTATTTTGATTAGTAAATATTTCCAAAAAACAAACATTTGTTAAAGAGAAAGTTTATTTTGAACCTCTCTTTTTAAGATGAATGATTTTAAAAATATATATTATCTAGGATCCCCACATCTAGTTCAAAGAAGAATTATATTTATGTAAGGGTGGTCAAATTTATACTTGGAGCATAGAAAGAGAAAAAAAAACACATCGATTTTACAATCGAATTGCATCGAACGAGATACTTACTCAAGCTTGGATATCTTTTTCCCTGAACTATATGAAACCAAACATTTTCTTTAGTCTAGTTTTCTAACAGAACCATTCTCATTCTTTCTTTGGCTTCCTAGTACTGAACGATCGATATTTGCGGCGTTAATTTAGGAAACACAGGTGACCTGGTGGTCTAGGGGTAAGGTGTCAGACTTCTGTGCTGGCGGCCGGGGTTCAATCCTCGGTCCCGGTACAGATTTGTCTGATTACCAAACCCTTCCTTCACCTCTGACAAGACATCTTGTGAATGTGGGGAATGCCAGGCCTCCACCGTGGTTCGGATTCCACGTTAAACTGTAGGTCTTTCATTTCATCTCACAATCACCCTACCATTACACATTAGCGTAAGTGCATATAACCCGAATGGGTAGTAAGACGCGGTGCTAATAATAATAATAATAATAGGAAACACACACATTTCAACCCGCTCGTCTGCCACGTATGCAAGTCAAAAATTAAAGCGCCTGTAGCATTTAGGATCTGTCTAAACTAAAAAGGTAAAACATGTATCTAGAATATCAATATAACCTACTTCGATGGCCGCATGGTCTAAGGCACCACTCTAGTGTTAAACTAGATTGCCGATGACGGGGAGATCGGGGTTCTAATCCCAGTCGTGTGTACTGAGGGTGTTTTTTTCCTAAATGGTTTTCCACTCTCCCTTCACTAAAATTTGGGTACACCTCCTAAAAATTATACATTCCTAATCCCTAACTCATTAGCGTAATTAGTACATACACGTGTAACATGAACAGGTAGTAAACATTATTATTAATTAATATTATTATTATTATTATTATTAATAATAATAGCACCGCGTGTTACTACCCGTTCGGGTTATGCACAATTACACTAATGTGTAATGGTAGGTTGATTGTGAGATGAAATGGAGGACCTACAGTTTAACGTGGAATCCGAACCACGATGGAGGCCTGGGTTCCACACATTCACTAGTTGTGATTAATACACGTCTTTTCAGAGATGAAAGAAGGGTTTGGCAATCAGATAAATCTGTGTAGGGACCGAGGATTGAACCCCGGACCCCAGCATAGAAGTCCGACACCTTACCCCTAGACCGCCAGGTCACCAGGTAGTAAAAAGCTATGCGGAAAAAAATTATGTATTATAAAATAGCTGGGCTGAAAAAATTATAGACTGCACATGTTACCGTCCAAACCCAATTCCAGGACAAAGTAGATCGGACTTACAGAACTGATACATCCTAAGAGCCTCAGGGTGTACGAGCTTAGCCTAGTATAAATTCGTTAATCCTGAGATGATGGCCTAGCTCATAGGATAAATTAGTAAAGCCTACAATTTTATAAGGTCAAACCAGGGCTAGGTTAGGTTAAGTTAGGTGACAACATTTGCGCACTAACTGTGAATGATGAAACCTGTCCAAGATCGATTCATCGTATGGATTAAGAAGAGTGAAAACTAGTACTGCCTAGAAACACCAGGCTATATCGGTTTATCCTACAAGCGGTAGGATGTATCAATTCGTCCTAGTCCAAACTAGTTTGTCCTGGAATCGGGTCTGGACTGTAAAAAACACACACACACACACAGAGAAAGACAATACTTCAACAAATAACCAAAATGTTAGCAAACCCTGCCTTCTCTTATTTCACCAGCAAATTAAACTCAAAAGGCCAGGACAATGATTATTATTTTTGCGACAGCTGTTGAGGATTTTATTAGTTATGTTATTCAATAAATTTTTAAGAAAATCACAAATAAGAATTTTTTTTATGTTAAGACGAAAAAATGTCACTTAGCTGTTATTTAAATTTTCATTATTTCTTTGGTAGATATTACATTATAATGGAAACATGTATTCTGGTATTGGCCATGAATATGACTTGACACATTTCAAATATTAAAATGTTGAAAAATATGTATACTGTATATCAATTATATTTTTTTATAACAACAAAGTAGATTTATATTTTTTGTACAAATGCAAGTCAAATTAATAAACAGAGACTGATATTTGCCTGTTTCGTGAGAATGGCCCATATTTATTTTAAAATTCTATCAATTATTAACACACACTAGTGCATCAATAATTACAATTATTGAAAAAAAAATCTACTGAACACGGGAATTGATCAAGGGACTTTTGTATTACACCCAAATATTTACCCATCCACTGAACTAACCATATTGTCTAATGCCTAGGGTCCTCTAACTCCTTAATTTAAGACATATGCCCCCTAAGCATTTAAATATGATGTACACTTCGTTTAACCTGAAAGCTAGCTGTCTTACCATGACATATTACACTATACAATTTATAAGTATTACCATAGTGGAATAATGCATGGTAAGCTTGCTACCTTGGATGGTAGATGAAGGACATATATGAGGTAAGATTAAGGCACAGATTTTTTTTATTGGGGAGAGGGGTTACATGTGTGAAATTGTTGAAATAATATGGGTGTGTAGCATGTTTTAGTGTTCACAAAATACATTTATTTACACATAGGCTAAAAATAGTATTAAAACTATTACAAACAAAATAAAATACACTCCGATTAAAACTACGGTACTATGACGACCGATTGGTATTGGGCTGCACTTAACACCAAGCTATCATCTGCCTTTTTATGTTTTATGTAACGAATACCATAAGGCTAGAATACATTTGCAAATACCTTCTCAAAGTATTAAGAGGTACAATGTATCATTGTTATGATTGATAAATGGAACATCCTTCTTTCAACACTTTACATATTGCCAAGAGTAATTGCCCCTTCCCTCCGCCATGTCATTAACCCGCAATGCCATCAATAAATTGTTGAGTGATTCCACTGATACACCATAAACCTAATCTAAGACAATTGGATTGACCTAGACATGCTAGAGAACAGCCGTCATTTACTTTAATTTCAATATTTAGTTCAATTTTTTTTTTCACTAAAAAAAAGACATTTGGCTTAGACTTAGTAGGTCGGCCCACACCCATGCATAAAAATAAATGAAAATACCCAACAGAATAAAGATTTCTCTTTTTAGTAGAATTTAACTTTGAATTTTAAAACTAAGATAGCACAACACATAACATAAAACTGATCAAATCTTTTTAACTTTATTTTAATTATCTATAGCTATATGGATAGCGCTTGTATATCTTTGTAAAATTTAAAAATGGTTAAGTGCAAATTGCTATCTTTAATGCGTCGCACAACCCATTCAAAAAGTTTCAGGGTAAATTGTAAATAGATTGAATAGTAGGTAGTACCAACTTAAACTTAATGATAAACCATCCGAATTTCTTATATGGTCTTCCACTATCGTTTATATTAAAAATAAATTGTTACGAAATTCAATTATCTACCTTTATCCTATACACAAAAATAATGAACAGATAATCCTATAGCATATAAAAAATTCAAAAGGTTTTTACTGTGAGAAAACAAATCAATGAAAACTTGTATGGAGAATTCACGTGTGTCTAAAGTATTTTGTAGTTGACGAAGATTTTTTTATTTTGTGATAAACACTTGAATATTAGAGTTTGTGACAAAACATATATATGTTCATTAATTTGAACTACACATTCTACTTTTGATAATATACAAGATAAACATTTTTAAGTATCCTCTTACTCGAATTTTATTCAACGAACATACATTCATGTAGGTAGTATTGTTATTTTCCATCAAATCTAATCTGCAAGCTCCACAAATATGCTTAAACACTCGTTTAAAGTTAGAAAAAATGCTGAAAATCAAAAAATAGCTATCAATAAAACTCAAAATAGGCTGGCCACACGAACGATTTTTCCCGCTGCGTTTAAGCTGTTTTTATCGCACGAAAAATTGAAACAAAGTGGTTAAATGGTGGAATTCTAGACAAGCGATAAATATCGTACGACAGAGGTAGCCTACGTCAGATTCGGCTTCAAGGTCATGTCGCGTTGGAATGCGCCAGGGTCCGTTTTCCAGGCGACATATCCCGCCTCTCTACCTGCCACCCGTGCGACAAAAACCTAGGGACGCTACTCCACCAGGGTTGTGCCTCCGGGTTCCTCCAACTGTCATTCAAGTGTAGCCCAAAGTCACGTTTACGTGTGCTGCGATAGGTGTTATATTTTTATTGTTAGTTATTATATTCGATATTCAAAATAAGTGACAATGTCATCGATTTTTTTTCTTAGTGAAGCAATTATACGCGTTGAAACGTTCCCGTCGATGGAGTCCACTATCAATGATGTTACAGCCACGGGCACCCATAAATGGGTGATAAGGAGGGGCTCTGGCCCCCTTATCAGTCTGCAATATTAATCTTTTTTTATGAAAAAATAAAATTGTATGTTTGGGATTTGGCTGCAATTTACTATCAACAACTTAGAATCATCAATATCCGAGTTAACAAAGATATAACATGTATATTTCTTCCCATTCCTTCTTCACTAACTTTCTTTTCATTTTGATATGTTTAATAACCTTGAAAAATATGTTACTTTCAATGGGTTCAGCTACAACCAAATTTGATCTTTTGTTAATTTTTCAGAAAAATATTTTTGGAAAATTGGTTCTTGATTTTCATAATTAGCTCAGAATTAAGTTCAGATGCTCTAAAATTCCCTCCCGCAAAGTTAAGTTAATGAAATTTGTCTCTAGAGGAGGGGCAAATGGGACTCCAAAACACTCCCCATTTGGAAAACCCACATAGGCGCCCTTGCTTACAGCCACTCGCACCACGTGGCAAATCATTTTTCCTGGTATAATTAAAAGGAACGATGTTTTCCCGATTGAAATTTAGACAACATTGAATAAAAGTCAAAGGCGACAAGCGGTTTAAGTCACTCTGTGTAGCCTATATGAATTTTGCAGCTGCAGCTATGCTACTTTTATCGCTCCGTCTAGCATCCCCCTGTTCTACTTTTGTATTCGCGACTTTTGTAGCTGGGGTCCAAGTGGGAAAAATAGTTCGTGTAACCTTAGCCTAAGGAAAAACAACCCTATTGGAATCTTTCTTCTTCATTTTGGCGTGAATCATAGCACGTCACTGATTAAATATTGCGTTAGAGGTTAACGCCTACGGGCAAATTTCTCGCACACTAAAGTGGCCCCCTTAACATTTATATGTCACAGTTGTGTTCGTAGATAGTGTTAGCAAACAGAGTTCATACATAAAATAAGTGAAAAATTACTAGACAATCATGCAATGGATATATTAAAATGGGACCAGTGAGCTTATATTTCAAAATATTTAAAATTCTATGTTGTGTCACATGTCATACAAAATAAAACAAGGAAAAAAAATGTTTCACTGGTATCAAATATATATTCTTCCTGTGTAAAATAAAAGAGATCCTTAATAGTACGATTTATTTAACAGGCCGCATTAGTTAATTGAGTTACTTCTGTGAACTTTTAAAATAATCGCACTGAGACAGGCTAGTAAAAATTTCTGTCAAGCACGATCAACTGGGCAACTTTGATACACAATTAATTTCTAACTGTATACTACATCAAAAATAATGGGGTTTTCCCACATCTGTGGTAAAATGGGTTGAATCCCGGTCGTGTATACTGAGAATGTTTAATCCTAAATGGTTCTCCGCTCTCCATCCACGTAAATGCGGGTCTATAAAGTCTACCTTCCTCAGCCCTATCCCATTAGCACAAATAAATGCGGATAGCTCGAAAGGGTAGTACTCGTAATATAAGGTTGATCAAATACAAATTAGCTTCGTTCTTTACTAGATAAAAGCGAAATTAAAGTTAGAGGAATTGTTTTGATATAAGTTTTTTACTCGGTAAAATGCTTCCAGTCTACTCAATTCTTGTGTAATATAGAAAACCTTACTATCAAGTATCTCGGTATCCATGGGGTGACATTTTTAAAAGCTTATACCAATAATTAGGTAGCTAATATGTATGCATTTTCTAAATAGTAAGCTATAAGCACACGATTTACAAACGGTTAAACCGTGTATAGCTATCAGGACCAGCTTGTAAACCATAAAAAGGTCAACTTTAATCTATACCTGGATTTGAACTAGGTTCCCTCTTCCTAAGGCCGTAGTGGATCAATATTAATAGTTTGTTATAAGAGTGAAAGAATATTTAAAAGTGTACTAGTAAAAATCTAATTTGATTAAACGTGGTTTATTTTAATATTTAACATGCATTTTTTAAATAAAATTTATATCACCCCACGGTTTAGAAAACCAGCTTAGGCAAGGCCAGTACCGTGCCTCTAATACTACACAGCTAGTCCTAAAAACTAGCTATTTACTATGTGAATAGAAAATAGTACCCATTCAGTGGCAGCATAGTCTAAAGACTCACTCACAAAAGAATAGACTGCCGATGATGGGGAGATTAGGGTTCAATCCCAATCGGGTTTACTGAGGGTGGTTTTCCTTAAATGATTTACCACTCTCCCTCCCCGCAAATGCGGGTACGCTTCTTTTAAATGTAATCATATTAATTCCTAGCACATAAGAGTAATTAGTGCATAGACCTATAACCTTAACGGGTAATAAATCACGGTGTTACAGAACAAAACCAAAAAAATAAGTATTTACTACAGCACGACACAGAATCGAGCCATAAACTTGTGATCAAGTATCCCAAATACTTAGCTACGAGGACGGGCTGATAATTGTGTACACTTTATATATTAATGTTCGCTGTGGCGTCAGTCTCAAGTGCTGTCTGCCTCTTCTTGAGTGTCTGCACGGAGTTTGTGTTTAAATTCCTGCTGTCGAGGGGAGATACCAGCCAAGACACTAGTGGTTCAGGGGACCAACATTATCATGAGCTATCTACCCTACCGTGCTAAGTGCCCAAAAACCATGAATCTATTTTATAGAACAAGTGCAAGGTGTTGTCCAAAATTGGGTTCAATATCAACACACTTGTACCCGTTTAAAACAAAATAAAGTAAATTATTTAAATTTAAAAAGTTCTATGGTAATAATACTTACTGAAAATAATAAAAGTAATAACCGTAGAGCGTTTTAGTACCGAGCGGATATGATCCTACTCTTAATTACTGGCTTAACTACATACTAACCTAAGGTAGAATAAAACATTATTTTATTAAATATTGGTTCATATAATAAAAGAATAGAAAAACATTAGAAGTCAACGACGAATGTGTGTCAATATTACGCCTGTTAGAACCTTCGAAATTTCGAATTCGAATCGATTAGAAATTTTGAATCTTAAAATTCTAATATTCAGACTCAATTCGAAATTTCTAAATAAATCCTAAATTCGGATTAATTGAATTTAGCTCAAAATTAGAATCTATGTAACATACTTGCTTACCAAATCAATAAAATCAGATTGTAAACCAGTTTTGTGGTAGAGTGAATAGAGAAATTAACTTGAGTTCCAATTCATAGAGGAATGACGTGTGGTATAAGTTGTTCGGGACAATGAATAGCTTATGTTTTAAAAAAATTATCTGGGCCCAACTTTTAGTAAATATTAATCAACCTTTGCACTACAATTAAAAGAGTGGTGTGATCTTTATTTGATTTTTCACCTTTATAGATTAGTGCTGTTGATTTTTTTATAAATGTAACCTAAAATGTGTCTAAAGTGTTTACCAACAATTTTGGAAATATTATTTGATTGGATTCGCAAACTTAACATAGTAAAATATTCAACGTAGATTCGATTTTAAACATCATTATGATAGGACTAAAATGAATTATTCGATTCGAAGCTGAACCTATTTATAAAATAAAATATTCGATCTAATTTTTTTAAGCATGGGATTTAACTAAGATTCAATTGTATTCAATATTATAAATTCAAGATGAAATTTGATTTAGGCATGAGAGTCAATTCGATTCTGTTAGTTAAGGCTCGGATTCGATTCGAAATTAAAAATTATGGAGTCGCGCTGGCTTAGTTAGGCAATACGTTGTGGTAGAGTAAGGTATTTTCCGTCAAACAAAGTTGATCTCCTAAGAATTAATTTTTTGGGGTAAAAGAGAGAGATTCCAGCCAAACCAGATGTAGAACACCCTCTTTCCAAGCTGGATTAATTTGTCACTCCCATCCAAACCCAACTATCCATGGCTACAGGAAAAGTATTTGGACAAGCGTTAAAAAGATTAATTTACTAGTTTAAATTAATTTGCCTCTAGAAATTGATCTTCAAATAAACATAAAAGAAAATGCATATATCTTAACATGATAAATGTTTCATAAAGGTTCAAGCATAGCATTTATTTTCTTTTAAAGTAAGATTTTAGATTTTTTAGCCTTCAAATAATATTTATATATATTTTTTTTAATTTAAAAATGTATTTAATCCGGGGATGTTTGGGTGTAATACCATTTCTTAAGCTTGACTAGGTTCCAAAATAATTAATAATACACATATGTTTTAGATATAAAATAATTTATATAGATAAAAATATCACTAAACAAATCCAAGAAACTTAAGAATTAGAAATATCATGTTTACACCAACCAAACTCTCATTATTTAATATACATTATTATTATTATTATCATCACGTCCTACTAACAATTCGGGTTATACGCACTTACGCTAATGTGTAATGGTAGGGTGAGTGTGAGATGAAATGGAGAACCTACAGTTTAACGTGGAATCCGAACCACGGAGGAGGCCTGGCATGCCACACGTTCACAAGTTGTGATTAATACAAGTCTTGTCAGAGGTTAAGGAAGGGTTTGGCAATCAGATACGTCTGTGCCGGGACCGAAGAATGAACCCCGGACCCCCAGCACAGAAGTCTCTAACTCAATTTGCGGAAAGATTAGCCAGTACTAATTTACCGCATGGGTGACCTGGTGGTCTAGGGGTGAGGTGTCGGACTTCTGTGCTGGCGGCCGGGGTTCAATCCTCGGTCCCGGCACAGATTTATCTGATTTCCAAACCCTTCCTTCACCTCTGACAAGATATCTTGTGAATGTGGGGAATGCCAGGCCGCCACCGTGGTTCGGATTCCACGTTAAACTGTAGGTCCTTCATTTCATCTCACAATCACCCTACCATTACACATTAGCGTAAGTGCGTATAATCCGAACGGGTAGTAAGACGCGGTGCTAATAATAATAATAATAATAATAATAATAACAATAGTAATAATAATAATTTACCGCTAACCAGGGGACGCCCGAATGTACTAATCGATAAGGCTACATCCTTTTCGTGGAGGCTCTTTAGATGTTCCAATGAGGTGATCATAAGAAAAATCCCCCCGCACCAGCAGGGAATCGAATCCGGGATCTCTAACTCAGCTCCACCACGAGGACAGTTATTAGCTCAATCAATCATTCATACCGACACACGATTAATTGTAAGCATATAACCCGAACGGGTAGTAAGACAGGATGCTAAAAAAAATTGTATAAAAACCCACACACAGTTTTTCATTCATTCATAGATACTCAAAACCAAGTCTCAAACCTTACTTAATTCTTTGAGTTAGCGTAGTCAAATTTCTGGTGGTATTAGATAGGTCATCTCACTACAGTGAAGGACAGAGTAGGACTAGAATTTGTGAAGGGGTATACATAGAACGGAAGAATTGACAGCAAGGCTAGTAGGCAGATGGTTTTTTATGATGTGTGACCAGGAAGACAAATATTCTTATGAAGACAATAATAATTTTAAAGACTAAAGTAAAAGAGTAAAATGAACGTCGTTCTCTTAGTCGTGGCCACTCAAGCTTTTTGAAGTAAGTGGATATGTGGTCGACGTATTTTAGATTTTAAATTAAGAGAACACACTGGTTCTCTAATACGTAAGCGTTTAGGTCAATTAGTTAGTTCCTCTTTTAGTAAATTTTGTAAATTGTAAAGGTAGTCAAAATGAGACAGTATAGATAAAAAAGTAGTTTCCCATCCAGAGGTAGAAAAATTTATAAGGCGATGAATCATTAGTCATTAAAAAGTAATAACCACTAAGCTCTGAACGTAATAACATTATTGAATGCAATGACTCACCTCGTTAGGTTCAGACAACTCAAATAGATCGAGACGATTGGCATTCCACTGCGCGATCACGTTGCGCAGTGTTTCTCGCTCCTGCTGTTTCTTGGCTGCAGCTTCCGCCGGATTCATCTGCGCACACCAATCCATCATCAATATAAATATAACCTTATAAAAACATAACGGGGTACTCCTTTTAAAGATAAAGGAAGCGTTCATTTCGATCCGATAGTTCCCATATACAAAGGATAGTGCAATGCCACGAAAAGTTGTGTAGTGTTTTCATAGATTAAAAGTGAAAAAATGCCATCTAATCTGAGACCCCGGAACATTTTTTGACCATAGGGGAGGAGATTAGAGGGGGAGGGGGGATAAAGTTATGTCCATGCTAAGTTAAGATAAATACAAAAAGAGTATGAGATCATAACTTAGCGCCACTACCACTGCGCCAATATTTGATAGGCTTTGTGTGTCTGTATGTATATATAAAAATAATGTAGGTACATATCTCTAACAGAGTTCTTACAGACATATGAAACATAAATTTAAGGAATTTTCAAGGACTTTTCAAGGACTAAAACTGTTATTTCTCGTAATGCCTAAAGCTAAACACGCCAATAAAAAAAATTATAAACCGTATCAAATTTTAAATAGATGGAAAACAACAACTTTTCACTAAATTTAATCAACATGTAGGACTATAGAAATAGTAATTAAACTTTGTTGTCACTTACTTCACTCTCCTTGATTTATTTGTTAGTGCAGTCATTCTAGATTCAGTATATATGGTAGTATGGCTATAACAGGAAATTGAGCGCTAAAGTGGATGGGAGATGAGCTACTAGCTATCCGCGGGCAATTTAATGCAAAACTGTAACTTTAAGTACTAAAAGTGTTGATAGGTAGTCAAATATCTTAAAAGAATTATTACAAATGACAGTTTTAATGCAACTTACAACAACAACAACAACAAAAAGCGAATGCACATGAATTGAGATTTTTAAATATAGGAAATTAAAGAAAATGACGTATTTCATCAACATTAGTCAATGCATTTGTCAGAGAAGTTAACACTGTTTCACCTATAGAGATCCAATCCCATGGGTGCAACTATCTCTGAGCTTATGACACGATAACAAATTAAACAAAATCAGCGGGAAGAGCAGCGGGGAGTAAAGTAAACAGGAGACAACAGCTAACCTTGATCAAAGAGGATGCACTAGAAATTTACAACCCCAGTGATTCTTAGATCAAGGTCTTTACAACCCCTCTTCACAACCATTTCAAAAATAAATATTGAAACCTGGAAATTCCAGGACTTTTCAAGGCCTTGAACAGAGACACATTAAATTCCAGGTCTTTCAAGGACCGTATGAACTCTGCACTAAGTATAGGTAAGGTCTGTTCACGGTAGGAATTGTTTTCTGAAAGGCCTTTTTACCTACCAGAAATCTATTATATAGTAGGATATTGGTAGGAAAAAGGACCTTTCAGAGAGTAATTCCTACCGTGAATAGAGTAGGCCTATAATAATGTTTAAAAATGTTAAAGAAAAGTAAAATGCAAGCGAATAATATGCACATCGTACAGTCAACAATATTTCGGTCTGACCTTTAATTATCTTTTTTAAATGGTTGTTTCATACAGAGAGACATAATTTGATTGATAAAAACATCGGAACTTGTAAAGATTAAAGGTTTGTGTAGTGAAAAAAATTTTCGTTTCACAATAATTTAAATCAAACGATCCCACCCTTAATCTATCTCATATTAATGAATAGTTTCAGAACATAAAGCTAAAATGTATCCACATGTGTAAGGAAATCTTATCACAATTTATTTATTTTGTTTACAACGACTCTGTGTCCGCTTATATTTGCTTTTGTTTAATATCCCCACAGTCTTATATGCAAATACTTGTGAAATATAACCACTTCAAAAACAAACTCTCTCCCTCCCGAAACAAATAGAACATGTTGCAACTTAAAGAAAAACTAAAGGAAGCCTCTAGAAGGATTTCCACAAAAGTTTAATCTCTGATCTTGTTTTTCATTCACAACCTTACTGAGAAGCGGTTCGCGCAAAATCAATTATAATTTTCAAATTCAGCCCGCAACTCGTTAAGCTGTCTAGCTTAAGCTACCGTATCATGTGTGTAAACATAATTATTCAGGATGAATGAATAAAAACAAAATTCTACAAAATAACAAATTGTTCACATATAAGTAGCATTAAAACCTGACTCCAGCCCAGGACTCCACGTAAGGATAGAAAATATCGTTATAATTTGGCTTCCACAACTTGGGGGCTTCACGAGAAAAGAATCAACTACCCAACAATGACTCTATAACGAAGGACTTCCAAGAAAACACTCCCCAGTAGATAACATAACTCTACAGTTGCTTATAAATAGGCTACTTATTTTCCCTGCTCCTACAAAACTATGTTATGTGTCATTTTATAGTGACTGACCAAGAATAACCTTCCCGAGTGAGTCACCGAACCCCGCTCCAAAAGGAGTGAGTTTAGGAAACAAACCTGGATGGCGTTACTAGAGATTCATACACAATTGCTATTGTTTATGTAAATAGTACGTGGATGAAGAAACCCACTTGAATGAAACTGTAATGAATATGCCCTGTAATATTATTTCGTATTTGCATGTAAATTATATTGTATGAGTTTATATGTATCTGTTGTGTTGTTTGTGTTTGTGGCCTCTACAAGGATAGTGAAGAATTCACCCTACAAATAAGTAATAGGAACGTTGCGTAGAAGGGTTCGATGGATCAACGAGCATATAATAGAATGCTGGTGTATTTTTGTATTTAACTCCCACCGAGGTTTAAGGTAGCGCCCTCGGCCAGCTACCTCAAAATTCATCCTTACCTTAAAGAGTAGCGCTCTTTACCAGATGCATCTACATCCTTACCCTTACAAAGTGGCCCCTCCTGGTCGTATGGCTTAACGTTTCCACAGGCCTCATCAAGCTAATTCTGAGCACCTCTCTATGACCCATTCAAAGGGAGAAGATCAAGAGTGGAGAAGCCCACTAACACCGGTTACTCCTTAATAATAAACTCCCTCTTACCCCCTTCCAACCATTACCTAACCTTACTCAAGTCCTCAATACACCCAATCCTCATTCCTCCTCTCCAGACACCCTTCAGACCCCCGGCAACGCCCATTCACCCCAATCCTCTGGGACCACCTGACTAGGAGTTTCGCAGGCATCCTCAGACAATCCTTCGGACTAAAACGAGAATACTCCACACAAGCACTCTCGCGCCCAGCGAACTTGGCCCCCACTTTTCCCATTCCCTTACGTAGCCGCCCCCCCCCCCCCCCCCCAACATCGCGACATAACAAGGGCAGGGAGCGAAGAAACACATCACCAAGAAAAAATCAACACACACTCAACCCTGAGAGAACCAATAACTACCACACAATATATTAGGGACTCGTTGAACTCATGTGTATGTAAATTAATAAGTAAATATAAGATGACCTGGCGGTCTAGGGGTAAGGTGTCAGACTTCTGTGCTGGCGGCCGGGGTTCAATCCTCGGTCCCAGCACAGATTTATCTGATTTCCAAACCCTTCCTTCACCTCTGACAAGACATCTTGTGAATGTGGGAATGCCAGGCCGCCACCGTGATTCGGATTCCACGTTAAACTGTAGGTCCTTCATTTCATCTCACAATCACCCTACCATTACACATTAGCGTAAGTGCGTATAACCCGAACGGGTAGTAAGACGCGGTGCTAATAATATTAAGTAAATATCAAGTTATACAAATAAGGGATTATACTAATTAAGCTTTTTCAATATTACTGGTTGCGAGAATCATGATTAAATCGTTGCACAATTTTTACTAACACTTGGAACACACACACAGATTTAAGTAAGAAATCGGAAGTAGAGGCCAATCAATGTCTCCATTACAAAGAGAGAAAAAAAGCTCGATTGGTAGAATTAGATTTGAATGGATTGCCAAAATAACACGGGGGCTCGTGATAGATACAACTAATGTAAGAAACAAAGTGCAAATAAAATAAGGTTTTTGTTTGGGTAATCTCTTCACCCCCCCCCCCCCCCCCATTCATTTGGAAATTCACGCTTAGCATTATTTTTAATGGATATGTACTGAAAGCGCGTGGGCCCAGTTCCCTATTTCTGTACCTACTTTGGAGGGCACAAGGCACGTGCATCAAAGTGTATCAGTGCTTGTAGTCTCTGAGCCCCATATGGCAACACCGCTTGTTGGTTCATACAATAGCTACACATTTATATTCCAAATCGAATTGTATTGTTTGCATCCTAACCTAGCTTAGCCTCACTTAACCTAGTCTAACCTAATCTATTAGTTTTATTTTATTGTTAATTATTGTAAGGAGAAATATGATTATTTAAAAACATGTTTGTCATGTTGCCACGTTTTGCAGCGATTTTTTTTCCCTGTGCGCTTTTGATTTGAGGTAGAGCTCTCTCCCTCTATCCCTATGTTCCGCTTTCAATGATCTCCGATCTATTAAGATAGTTAAACTTTAAATCTGCCTGTGCCTTCGATTGTATGTACGTTCGTTTTTTGCCAGTAAACTCAAAAAGTACTCATCGGATCGAGATGGGACTTATGTTGTAGTCCTTTTATTCCAGAATACAAAGTAAGCTATATACCATCACGCTATATTATCAGATAACGAAGGTGTATCGAAAAAAACCTACTGTTAATGTGGTTACATTTGAGTCTTAAAATTTTAAAAATTCAATTAATATATTAAATTTAATGTAAAAATCTTCTTTTTAAGTCTCCTTGGCAACGCGGGGTTAGGAAAGATCAACAAACCAATTCTAAGTCTACTTGGCGACGAGGGTGTTGGAAAGTTCAACTAAACATAAGTCTCCTTGGCAACGAGTGTTTAGGGATATAAACAAATATTAACAGTCGCTCGGCTGTTTACTAATTACCATGAAAGGGTAATCTCCAATCTCCCCAGCAATTAATTATAAGACGAACCCGAAAGCTTTTCTTAGTTCTTAGACGCATTACTTACTGAATGAGCTAGGGAGTGCAACAAATATCAAGTATTACGTTTTGCACATCATCTACTACTTCGGATTTCCACATTTGTCCACTCCGGCACGGTAAGGGCGAGGAAGAAATATTTTAGCCGAATTTGCTAAGAGGAAGAGGGAGAAACCATTTAGAGAAAAACACCCAAAATACAATGGTGTGGGTTTCGAAACATACCTTCCTCTCATCGTCAAAAGTGTTGCAGTTGTAAGAAAGTTTAAATAGTTGCTCTGAAGAGAGCTTAAACCGGATTTATTAAATAAAGAATATGAACTTTATTACCCATCTCATTTTTTTAAATTATTATTTAGCACCGCGTCTTGCTATACGTTCGGGTTGTAAGCATATATAGTAGATAATTACCCTAATGCGTTATTTGAATGAGAGAAGTTGAATTTTAGGAAGTTTACCTGGATGTGTGTGGAGGGACATTGGGAAACTATTAAGGCAACACCACCCTTGTGGCACAATAAGAAACAGGAAACAATCCCCAATCATCGGTGTCAATTTTGACGAAATAGATCAATAGCGGGTCAAATTTTTACCATCCGGTAAGTATTATAAAAAATGTGGTAATACAACATGACAGTTCATCAATTATAAATACATCTTTAAAAGACCTATGATTATGTTAAAAGAAACAAATTATGTTAAATTTTTGTTAAGTCATGTCATGCTAAACGGGGTATGTTTGACTGATACGCGTGGCAGGGTACGTGTAAACTGATAATCAAATTTGGCCCTTGGGATGAAAAAATTGGACCATTCTGACGTGTGTTGTGACTACAAGACTTGTCTATCTATGAAATAAAAATGTCGAGAAGTGGGAGGGACCCTGGATAAAAGTGTCCCAAATGCCCCCCTTTCCTTTAGTTGGAGCTGGACATGACCATATTCGCTCAGTGGGCCGAATCCGTCATTTAGAGAAAAATGGCTACAATGTACCTTGTACTTGGTATCAATATTTATTTACACTAAGAATCGTTCCCTTATTTCCTTTCTTGCTGTTTACTAAATGATTTTATAGTGACTTTACTGTGTAAATTGTGTTCATTGACAAAGTTTTAATAATTAATTCTCCTCTAAATTTTTATTTCATAGCGGTAAATTAAATTTAATGATGAAACGTAACTATGAAAGTGGTACAGGTTAAAAAATTAATAAACGAGACCACACAATAGTTAACGTTCTCATATCATTTCAAATATTCAAATATGCTGACAGTAAACTACCCTTAATATATTTTACTCATCAAAACAAACACATTATTTTGATAAGCTTATGAAAAGACATATAAATTTATATTTTGAGCAGCTTTTAGCTATTTATAAAAAAAAATATTATTTTCAAAACTACTACTTTACTCAACGATCATTTTATAACTTGATAAAGATTATGATTTAGTCTCTATGTATGACCATATAACATCTAGATACAAATATCCGAATAAAATCCATCTAACTATTTGATTGTAGCACCAGGTACAGACTAGGACGTAGAGAATAAAAGACTCATGTTTGAGTTCGCGAGCACATAAAACGTCAAGATCCATCATAGTTATGAGGGACAAAATTGTCACGATAACAATACTTAAAAAAAAACATTCTTTATAAAAACGGAATTTGAAAGAGATAAACTTGATGATCCTTTGGATTATTCACTTTCCTCCAATAATACAATTTTCACAAAAAAAAAAAAAAAAAGACGAGACACCAGTTTACGAGGAATCAACTGATAGCCGATCCAGATTAATGGGAACTATAAACGATCAGTCTCGAGAATACAGAGTGATTCAAGGTGTTTTTTTTTAACGTGTACTCAAAGATTCACTCTTCTCGTGTACACAGGAAAAAGTCAAAAACGTACATTGAAAGAATATATTTTGTAATGATTGTCACACTTCTAAATAATCATGAGTTTATTGGATATTTTTCTTTATTTTGTGTTCTAATTTTTGCAGTAGTTCTTAATGCTTTCAACCACCTACCCTTTAAATAATTAATGTAACAAAAAATTAATTCTTGTTTGAGGTAATTAACGTGCACATTCCAAACCAACTAATAACAGTGTCATTAAACTCGAACGGTAAGAGTGGTGGCAGTAAGGTAACATAAGGTAAAAACATTTCTATTCAGATACGTACGTAGTATCCTATGTAAAGTGTTGATTTAGATTGATGGTTTTATTCAGAGTTGTATATGTAGAAACCATGTGTATAAATATTTTTACTCGCACAAACCATCGGCACGCACGCTTCGTGCGAACCATTTTGTTTTAAGTTTTACCTTCCGCATTCCAACCCAATTAGTGAAAATATGCGGATTGGCCAGATAACATGTTGCACAAAAAAGCAAACCTTTCTACAGTACAGTGACTCTGTGTAGGTAAGTTGCGGCCTAATCTTGAAGTCTTGTACGAGTTGCGGCCCGGCTTTTTGAGAGACACGTACGAATTGCGGTCCACTCACTTGAGAGAGAGGTATGAATTGCGTCCACCTAATTAGCAATGTGCTTTTTATCATTATGTCTTAAATTTCAGATAGAAACTAACATCGTCTAATGTCGACATCCCTCGTATTATCTAAATTTCTTCAGTTCTTGTAGTTCAATGGTTTTGGCAAAAATTTGAAGGTTTGTTAGATTAGGTTAGGTCAGGTCAATAGCCCGGGCCACAATTCGTACGTGGCTCTAAAAATGTGGGGCCGCAATTCAACTGTATCTTTAGAGGTAACCAACTCGTGCGGCTGAAATTCACCTGCAGTCCAGTGGCTACGGAACCTTATTTGTGTAAGAGGGTAGCAATTTTTTTTTTTTTTAATAACTTACTTTCTACCTCCTAGCCCCCTCCAGATAAATGTTTGAAAATTGAATGTCCCTAAAAGGTATTTGTAATGGTCCTCCTCAATTATTTAAAATTAGATTATTTTTATAAGCTATTTGGAGTAGTCTCCCCCAGAAGTTCTGATGCTTAAAAAATCCATTTGGATTGATCTTTCGTTAGAAATGTTTAAATGTGTATGACCCTACCTAGAAGATATTTAGAGTACTCCTCGCTGGGGTTTTTTCTGATAGATGCATCTAAAAGTTATTTGAAGTTTAGTTTAAAGTCATACTCTTGTTTCAGTTTCATATTCGATAATCTCAAAGGATTTGAAATAATATATCTGGGGAGGGGAGAATTTTTTTAAGGGGAGGGGGGGGGGTCAATTCCCCCAGATCCCAGGTCCCACTGCCACTGCTAAAGTCCAGTGCCAAATGGTCGAAATACTATATAATATTATACTATGGACAATAAGCAGCAACCTTTAATTAGCACACCGTAGACTATGTACAGCAGGCCTAGTATTGCCATATGAAGATAGCTGAATGTAGCTGTCTGACAGTTAAAGCTATAATAAAATAACTTTCATATATTAAGTCAAATCTTATGAACCGAAGTTGCCACTTCAATCCCGATAAAATAATTATAAAAGAGTATGCATGACTGTATGAATGTTGTTGAAGCGAAAGAACTATACAAGGATATGGAAGTGTGGAGAGAGTTAGTGAAGATTAATTAAGTACGGAGCTGTTTTTTCAGCTATATGCAAAGTTTCTTGCCTACCCCATAAGGGAATGCCGCGATTAGGTGTGTGTGTGTGTGTGTGTGTGTGTGTGTGTGTGTGTGTGTGTGTGTGTGTGTGTGTGTGTGTGTGTGTGTGTGTGTGTGTGTGTGTGTGCGTGCGTGCGTGCGTGCGTGCGTGCGTGCGTGCGTGCGCGCGCGCGTGTGTGTATATATGTATATAAATACATAAAACACCTTCTTACTGCTGTTCGTATATACAGTCAACTCTGGCTATAATGAACTTCTACGGACTCGATATATTTTGTTCACTATGCCTGAGGTTCACTAAAACCGATTTTTTTTTAATCTGAAAGTAGTGGGTTGGTGACAAACAAAAAAAATAGTTCAAATACAATCGCTCTTTATTTAAATCAATCAATTAATATTTAAAAAATCTGTTATACGCCGTTGTTTACTGTATACTGTTTTAATTACTATTTTTTCCGTATCCTTCTCTAGAGTATGTGCTTTTTCTACACTTGATTCCACACTATACATCCATTCAAAAAACTAAACTGAGTAGAAAATTCTAATTTTTTGAGTTTCATATACCCTCTAGAAGAAAGGGATTAGTGAAAAAAAATAATTACTAAATGGCCACAGATTGTCATTCACTGTCCTGTAACTCCTGTAATATTAATATAACTGAGGTGCGTATAAACCGAACGGGTAGTAAGACGCGGTGCTAATAATAAGAATAAGAATAATAATAATAATATAACTGAGAATACTGTATTCTTTTATTTGCCGCAGAGTCTCAGAAAAGTGTATTAAAACTTAAGCCATGTCAATGAGTGCAGTAGTGACTGTTTAAGTCCCTCCACATTCCATACTTTTATTCAAGTTTTGTGCTACCTAAACAAGAACTCGGCTAGAGAATCGGTGTCTTCAAGTTTAAACAAACAAAAAGATATGGTTTAAGGAATTATGATGTTAAAATGACATTTTTTATTGAAAGTTTCAATTTTTCTGTTCACTAAAACCAAAGTTGAGGGTTCATTATAAACGTATTTTTAACACACAATCACAACTTGTGAATGTGTGTAATTCCAGACCTTCACCGTGGTTCGGATTCCATGTTAAACTGTAGCTCCTCCATTAACCCGAACGGGTAGTAACATGCGGTGCTATTATTAATAATAATAATAATAATAATAATAATAATTTAACCCACATTGAAATGTATGCGGGTTGGGACCATAGATTCACTGTAGCCGAATGTTCACTACAACCGAGTTCACTAAAATCAGAGTTGACTGTACTTAAGAGCCAACAGGGCTTTAAAGTTGCCCCCATTTGGAATCTTTGTTTATATAAACACCTTTACACGCATTCTTTAATTATGAATACAGCTCCATAAGCAAAAAATTGTTTATGAATACTTTAGGTTAAAATAATGTTAACAGTGACGGTGATCCGATTTCTTAAACTATTAAATATTCTCAAAACAAAAGATTTTAAACAAGGCCAACGCGCTACACACTAAAACACTGTAACGGGGACGCGTGTGACCTGGGATTCGCAGGCCGTCCACACGTCATCCTACGAAAGGCGAGTTCTTTTCGAGTTATGGGGGGTGCGTTGTTGACTAAACAAGATTGAAAATGGACACGGAATATTCAAGGGTTTATTATTAAAAACTAAACAACACACACACTGATTAAGCATCGATTAAACAAGTCAGTGAATTAAATAATAAGAGTTATAATTATGTCTGTTAAGATAAGCGATGAGAACACATAACAAGAATTAAAATAAAGTTAACAGCTAATATATAATACAAAATGACTAATTGAGCATTTAAATAGCAGTATCACAATGTTAAGTCACTATACAACTCATAGTAGAAATCTAAGATACGCACGACACACCGCGCTAGCACGCGTAACACTAACATTGGACTCGTTGATTCACTCAATGTATATACCGGTCCACTCGCTGAACCACTGCCTACTCCCAGGCAAGCTCTCGACCAGACATGTCGGTCCCCTCATTTGGCTAGCCTCAACTCTGATATAGGTGTCTCTAGATTACCGCTGACTAAAGGAGACGACTGAATGGTATCCATTCAAACATTTCTTAAACAAGAACCACAAATAAAAAGTATGATTTGTATCCACGAGAAATATTTGCATTATATCCACAAAATCCTGAATTGTATCCATTCTTAAATTTATCCATTTGATTGCGGTGCCACATGTCTGATAGATGGCAGCAGCAGAAACTCTCCTTAACTCATTCCATGTTTACTAGAGAGCAGCACTATCTCTATGTTAATATAAAATATAGTTTTGATACTTTTTGTCTTATTACTTTAAAATCTAAACATGGATTTTAATTTATTAGACTTATTTTTAAAAATATTACATAATATACATGTGTATAAGGTGCTTGTTTTATACACAAAGAACTAGATATTTTTTATTTATATATAAATAACCCTAGTATCATCTTGTTGGTAACCCTGTATTTAAATACTATATTATGACAAATTGACAGCATTAGCTACTTTAACAACGCCATTTTACTATTGGGCTGAAGAACTATTCCACATCAACAATAAACTACACGTTTATAATCAACACAAGAAAAACAAATCTAGCCAACACAAAATTAGTTTAAAAAAATATAGCGGGCGATCAGATCAATTATATATATTTTTTTAAATGAAAAAAAAAATTGTTCCAAAAATCTCTAACATTATGTGTGATTCGGCTTATAACACAAACCTGCGTAATTTGGCCTAAACAGCGTGAAGTACATATTTTTCAAGTAAAATCCTGCACTTAACACATATTAAGGCTTTCTAGGGCCCAAACCAGAATTTGTGTCAAAAGCACAAAGCGGGGCCCTGATAGTAAAATCAATTCTCTATCCAACCATCTAAGTGTGCAAAGGCCTAAGCCCTTCAGGTCCGAAAAATTTGACCCAAACTTGAAGAACATTTTTTTTAAATCTTGAATTACACACTTCTTTAAGGCGCTCAAGGGCCCAAACGATAATTTGTGTCAAGAGCACAAAGAGAGGCTCTGATAGTAAATTCAATTTTCTATCCATACATATAGGTGTGCATAGGCCTAAACCCTACAGATCAGAACACACTGACCCAAACTTGGGGAAGAACATGGTTTTCTTAAGTAAAATCCTGCATTAACCACATATTTAAGGCGCTCCAGGTCCCAAGTCAAATTTTGTGTCAAGAGTACGAAGCATGGCCCTGATAGTAAAATTTTAAGAGTTTTTATTATTTAGAGAGAAGTTTTACACTTTGAATTATTTGTATTGAAATATCACGTTTATTTTAATATTTTTTTAAATTATATATATTTTAAATTTTGAGGCTTAGCTTATGATGACTATTTTTCCTTTTTTATTCCTTTAATTTATTGCAAAACAAGGACTATGTTATTGTGTGTTTGATCTTTAAAAACCTTAATCAGATAGTTTATTCCCACCGCGTCTTACTATCCATTTTGGCTATATTCTTATGTACTAATTATGCCAATGAGTTAGTGATAAGGTATGTGCAATTTGAAGGCAGTTACCCTCATTTGCGTAAAGAGAGAGAGAGTAAAAAAATCATTTAGGAAAAAAAAAACCTCAGTACACCCGACCGGGATCAAACCCTAATCTCCCCATCCTCCGCAGTCTAATCTAGCACGATATTAGCGCATTAGACTATGAACACCCATGTGGGTAAGAAAATAGTATTATTATTATTATTATTATTAAAAAGTATTGATTATTAAGGTGAATATAAAAGACGCGTTTTAAGTCAAAATGTCCTTAAAAACTATAAGTGGTACCGAAGGGAGGTGGGATCCTAGTTTTCCCTGGATGACAGAACCCATAGTTTATTTTAATAATTAGGGCATTTTGAAAATGTATTTTTAAATGTTTGGAAATAACGATTTTGTTTATAAAGGTTATCTGGGAAGTGTTTGACATGACAAAGAACCATGTTTGTATTTTGTTTTTTTCTAAAAGGTTTTGTTTAGCACCACGTCCTACTACCCTTACGGTTTATACGCCTCTATACTAATTACGCTATTAGTTTAGGGATGAGGTTGATAAAATTGAAAGGAATCTCTCTTAAAAATAATGTGTTTCTCCGCATATTTTGTTCAAATTGCTTGGATCTGTAGGGTCTTGGCATATACACACTTATATGGTTGGATAGAGAATTGACTTTACTATCAGGGCTCCGCTTTGTGCTCTTGACACAAATTGTTTGGGTCCTAGAGGGCCTTGAAAATGTTTGTAATGCAAGATTTTTCCCCGTGTTTGGTCAAATTTTATATAAATGTTGATTTAAAATAGGATTCTATAATGCATATGATTTGTAATATTCATTGTTGGGCCTTAAAAAGTATAAATTGTATTTACATGTTGATATAAAATAGGATGCGGTTTGTTAAATTCATTTTTGGTACTTAAAAAAGGCTTTAATGCATATTATGTTTTGTAATATTAATTTAGTTATAGCAGCGCATTCTTTAAGATTCGTGTTAAAATTCATGTAACTACAGACGTTTCAACTGTCTAATTTAGTAACATATTTACTCCCTAAAATTAAATTTCCTCTTCGTCAAAAAATTTCTTCTAAATTCTACCTCTCTTATCCTTTCTCCATTGGCGTAAAATGCGGATATCCGGAATAGAGAAGAGATTAAGACGCTGTGTGCGCCTAAACACCATACAATTTTTTTTAAACAAACAAAAATTATTAATATGTTTGTGTTAAAGTAAAATGTGTATTAATGAACTAATTTAAAATATATGGATGAAAAAACTAGCTTACAGGAAATGCACACATATCAGTTGTTTGTTTTTAGCACAGCATCTTGCTACCTATTCTGGTTATATGCATATATACTTATTACGCTCGTGTGTTAGGGATGAGGAAGGTTGAAATTAAAGGAAGTGCCCATATTTGCGTGGAGGGATAGTGGAAAACCATTTAGGAAAACCAACCTAATTATACTCGAACGAGTTCTCCCCCATTGATAAGCTAGACTACTGAGAGAGTGACGTCTAAAGTATGATTCACTCTCATAGGACTGTGCGTCGGCTGTGTCATGCTGCAAACAGGTGATTCCTATGAGTTACCTTCTAAGACCGTTGTTTGATTCACACTTGCAAGACTGTGCGCCTACTGGGCGTTGTCCGTGTCGTTGGCATTCAAAGCATGGTAGCAGCACGGTTGGCGTGCAGTCCTCCGAGTGTGAATTCAACTTTAGTCCATGCAGCCACTGAAGCGGGTAAAAAACGAAAAACTAGTCTAGTGCATTAGAGTTTCAACCTCTCTATCATCAAATGATGCATGCTAAAATGTAATCAATTGTAATGGACGTGTAATTGGTTGTTTGTTTACAGCGGTCTTTCTTGAGGAGTTTTACTTTAAATCCAACTTTCGACTTGACTAATTCAATCCCCAAATAAACCATTCTTCTATTTTTTTCACTGCACTAACACTTTAAAGCTCTAAACAGAGAATGTGTGTTATTGTTAGTTGTTTCAGCTGCTCGACTTCATATAAGTGCCTTACAGGCTGAAATGAACCAAAACTGGTTTGCATTCAAATAGGAAAATCTGCATTTTTACCAGATGTTTTCTCTAGAAACTACAAAGCTATTTTGTTTCTATAAGCAACACATGTTATATGAAGCACTTTTTGGAGTGGTTTTGCGACCCCTAAGCTGTTATCGCCTGAGGAAGCAAGTTTCAAGTAGTAACAATAGAAAATATATTCGCTGTATAATGTTTCATAGCTCAGCTCTGGGTCAATTTATGTTTTCGTGTGCGTCGATATAAACATTATAATGTAAAAATAAAAAAAAGTTAAAAAGTCATAGTATTACGTATGCTAGAGTCCTTGATTCTGATCAAGGTAACTTAGTTTTATTCCTCCATGAGGTGATTCTCCCCTCCCACACGACCCCACTCCTCGCCATATGGTTTACTTAAGCTAATATTTCGTTAAAATTGTGCACATATATGACGACTTTAGGAATAAATAGGTTAAAAAGGTGTTGTTCTTGAAGTACGAATACTTTTTTTAGTCTATTTTGGACCTAGCCGTGGCTGAGAACAATGAGGTTTATAAACTGACTGATCACCTCTTGAGAACCAAACCTGAGTTCTAGTAGATTGGAAGTGTTAGGTTTTTTTTATATATTGGATCAGCTCAGCTCTAACTCAGAAGATAAAATTTGAAAACATAAATAGCAAATGGAGCATCGCGCGTTGGATCCACTTGGATCAGGTTTGTCCAGCTCCCTGCTCAAGTAAAAATGGCAGCACCACTAACGATACAGGTTCTGAAACCTATGTCAATATTTTGTCTCAAGAACATTCCATTCAAATATTTTGTTATACAAGAATGTCCTATTCCCATAATTTGTGGCGTCATAGTTTTCGTGGAACCAACCGAAAACCAACATCACATAGCAATGTCACCAAATTCAGGTCACTTATTCTCAATTAAATAAAGTCCTATTTAAAAAATGACAATAAACATACTTTAATTTACTTATTGTTATTTATGTTATTTTATTATTAATGTTATTTATTATAATATTTAAGATTAATTTGGAAATGTATTTAATTTTTCATCGGAAATTCTAGGGGTTTTTTTGCAGTGCGTCTTACTACTCAAAGTGCTATATACATACTTTAGATTAATTGGTTAGAAATGAGAAAGATAAAGTTTAGAGGAAATGTTCCTACATTTATTTAAAGTGAACGCGGGAAACCATTTAGGAAAAAATAGCAATATACTCAACCGGGATTCGAGCCCCTATCTCCCCATTGCGAGTAATCTAGTCTATTGGAAACGTGACACCCTACTCATACCATTCGTGATACAGATGAGATAAAAGTTAAACGTTACTAAATGTATCTTATAATACACAGCGCTATTTAAAAAAATGTTTTTAATATACTGCTGGTGCTAAAAATTATTTTTGTGTCCCTTCTTAAGCCGACAAAGGAGGAAAAAATAAAATATTTCACACCGCTCATAAAGACATCAAGTTACTTTGGAGGACTGTGAGATTAACTTGAAGTTCCGCTAACCATCAGTCAAAATGCCGAGTCATTAAAAATCTAAAAACATGAAATAACACAATAGAGGGTGAAGACTATAAAAATGTTTATTTTACTAAAACGCTGTAATAAAATAGTTGAACTCAACTTGATTATACCATAACTGTGGACTGTAATTTCTCCTGTAAACGACACCTTCACACCCGAATTCAAAACATTCGAGGTGCGATATTTAATGACTAGTAAACCCAGGTCTAAATTATAAATAGTTTTAATGTGTGTGGTTTTTTTTTTTGACGACCACCAAAGAATTCCATTGTGATGCCCATTCCCTCTTTCTTCCAAGTTTGGTAGTAAATTATTTTTTTAAATTCCAACATTATAATTTATTGTTTTAGTTTTTAAACAATAATAATATAAATAAAAGTCTTAACAAAGGTTAAAGAAAATAGTCGTGTTTTTTTTCTAGAGAAAACCTTAAAAGTGATGTGATAACGCCAGTGGCGGCTCGTGTATAGGCACTGCAGCACCCCCTATTTCCAATTGATATTATCGATAACATTTAATATAATGAGTAATTTTTTCTTGAATTATTTATTTTTGTAGTACAATATATATTCCTTAAGCTTAATGTCAGTACTTCAGTAGCCATCCCCCAGTTTATGAAAAATATATAAAAATCTTTGCATGGAATTGTGCGCTTCACAGTGTCAGCGACGTGGTGTTTGACTGTTGTGCGCATGCGCACTTAGGAGGGGTTGGGGAGGAAGGCGGGACTGCCAGGTAGAGAGAGCACTGTTGCTCTCGCAGTGCCGGCTCTGGCGTGATGGTGGAAGGAAGTTTTCTTTGCTCAGCGTGTGTTGTGCTTAAAAACCGTGTACCATATTATTGAATGTGATAAAGTGTAGAAGAGTGTAGAATTAGATTATTATTCTGCGTCCAGCTATTCTATTTGATTCATTTATTTCCGGTTCTTTTATTTAACAGAAAGACTAAATGCGCTTGCAGTAATTTCAATGGAGAAAAATTTCCTCAATTATCATCCAGGGATCAAAGATAAAATTATTGAACTTTTGGCGCAAATTAAAACAAGAAGAATTGATTTAATTTTTAAATGAATAGATCAAACTTGAACTGTGACAATTTAAGTTAAAGTAAGTAAAAAAATGTTTGATTTTTTTTTGTTAAGATTTTATCTAGTTCCTGAATAAATTTTCTTTTTATACATGTTTTTTCCCTTTTACACAATTTTAAAACAAAGGCTAAAAAATTTCTGGAGCAGCACCCTCACTAATTTTAGCTACGAGCCGCCACTGGATAACTTTCTCGTACAGTTCATGTTTTATAGTAATGGCCTATGAGAAAAAACAAACATGTTTTTGTGCCACTAACATTGAAAAAATTTTACTATTCTATTAGTGGTATAGGTATTTGTGATATCCACCAAAATGTATGCCTGCCAATCACGTGACCTGGCGTATGAATAGGTTGGGCCTGCTACAGAGTGACGTTTTGATCGCTGTGACACAAACGCCACAACCAGATTGGTCTAGAGTATTGCATTGTTTCATATGAGAGGAGTCGCTACGCCCAAGAAACGATAGTCTGACCCCTCTCATAAGAAACAATGCAATATACTAGAGCGACCTGGTCGAGGCGTTTGTGTCGCAGTGACTTTTAAAGCTGTAAAATAAGGTCCTAAAAAGTTTTGTGTTTTGGATTTGTTCAATCATTTAAATATATTTTTACTATTTAATATGGATGAATATTATTAACGATAGTGAATTAATAATTTGACACTTAAAAGCAACACTGATTTATGGGATATTACCAAACATACACTGTACAAAAGTTTACGAGTGGTAATCCAATTTACATCACTTTGAACGTGTATTTGGATGCAATACATTTAAACATGGTGTACAAGTGAAATTTAGAGTGTTTAAAAAAACCTTTTTTTTATCAATCAAATGTGATGAAATGTAGTTACAAAAATATCCAGGACGATTAAATGGATTTTGAAATTAATAGTATAGATGAAGTCAATTCTATTAAAGTTAAAATATTTTTATAATTAATTTTATGATACTGGTACTTGCTAGTAGCTGTGATGTGGTTCATCCACAATTTTTTACAAATGTTTATAAAACCTTTGGAGCTAGTACTATCAAATAAGTACAAAATAGGTACAAAACAAATCTTTGGAAAAATTACTACAGATAGTTGACACCATATTTCAAAAGAATGGTCACGGGTTCAGAGCCGGGCGAGCGATGCGGCCGGATTTTTATCACACTTTACTATATTATTATAGGTAATGATTTTTTACATATATATTAAAAGTGACAGCTGCATATAACATGATTTGACGTATGAATATGTAAGACTAGATCTAGTAGCTTTTCTAGCTGTTATACAAGGTTATTCTATGAAAATTGGATTGTAGTAACTATATTGCAATACAACAAAGCTGTGGCGTCTGAGTAGGAAGCAATTTTGAGTAGATTTGGAGTTGGAGTCTGTAGGAGGAAAATAGAAGAGTCTTGAGTCAAAGGCTTGGTCAACAGACTCCACAGTCCTTGCTTTGAAATACTGTAATAATATAACACTTTAAAAAGGCTAAAAAGGTGCTTTAGTTAGCACCCAACAAACTTTTTCTTTTCTTATCACTTTATAGATAGCCTTATTCTGGAAAGGTGTAATTTTAGGTAAACAAATGTATTATATATAGGTATTTACACTCTTAATGCTAGATAAAAATAAATGTAAACATGAACTTCCCGAAAGTGTTCTACTCTTCTATTCCTCAATCCGTAGATTGATCGGCAGCACTTTCTCTAGGCACATTCATCATTTAGCCCTGTCCACAACCTAAAAAAGGAAGAAGAAAAACCCTACTATGGCGCAGCTTACAAGACACGGCCATAGTGTATTCCGTAAAAGTAAGACTGCTACTTTTAATGGTAAATAGAGTATACAAGGGGTTTTGAATTTTGTTTTTATTTTAGTTAGTAGTTTTGTAATATCATATGTTTAACTCCCTTAAATAATATACTTTTCTTCCAGCCCTTTTTTTGAGTGAGTCTCTAAACTCTCTGAACCATTGATCATTTCATAGATCATTAGTATGATTCCAAACTTATATCTTGATTTCTAACAAATCTCTAATTAATAATTTAATAATTTAAACGAGTTTATCACGTCAATATAATAAAACATAAACAATGAGTTTGGTTTTAGAACTAATAGAAATATGTTGTTGGCAGTTCTCAGAAAGTTTACAAATTAGTATACCTATATTCAAATATTTGAAATAAATTGATAAGAGTTTAAGTAGAGTTAAATAAATGTTTTATTCAAATTATTTAGGTCTTTCTTCTTTGTTCATAGGTTAGTGTACTTCATTGGGCGACAATTTTTGAGTCATTATACAAGTTGTACATAAATTTATTGGTAAAGTTGTTTTTGCGCCCCCTAACGCCAGGGTTGATACTAAACATTTGATTGAAAATAAAATTCCAAGGATGGGCAAAGTTTTATTAATCTTTGTTTTTAATTTTTTGATAAGTTGAAATAAGCTCTTTCTGATTTCGTTACCATCAAAACTGATATAAATTAAACATTATTCAGCCTTTAAATACTCGTGGTTCTTGAATAGTAGCCTAGCAAAGTTTTTACAAAAATATACCTACCAGGGATGTTCTAGTGCTTGCCTCAGTTTGTTTCAAGTCTGGTTGAACTCCATTTAACTGTATCAAAAGTGATAGCTGGGACGATAACAGGCGTACATCATCATACATCAAATTAATGCACACATGAAAGAGGCTAAATAACCAAAATCAACACTCATAAAAACCTGACACCTATTTATTATTATGAATATAGGACCTACTGCAAGATATTGATATTAAATATACAATTACTTATATTCTAAAGGTTATTATTAGATTGCGTTGAAACTAATATTGTGGCATGTATTAACTAATTTAATAATATTTTTTTTAATTACAACCTTGAACTTAATACATACAGGACTTCTTGAAAATAATACTCATGCCATTTAATCGTACATAGTACACTTTTATTATTGCACCTATCTTATTCTGTCGCTTATCTTTTCATGCCATAGAATTTCAAAATCTCGAAACTCACTTGTTGAATCTATCGATTTCATTCATAACTTGATTTATTAAGTCATCGATTAGTGTATGATAGCCAACTTAAATATTGCATGAATTTTGCTTTTTCATAGACGTTTTTTTAAGTGGTATTGATTCTTAGTGTCCATATCTATGATTGATTTTATTTTTTGCTGTCTTTCTTCCTACCCATTAATCCCTAGACCTTTGGCTGATCTGCCCACTGACCTTTCCAGGAAGTGCCCCGTTCTCAGCGTCATTCTTCACTCATAGTTTAAGGTGTGAATTCATCACCCGACTTTTGAGTTATAATTGAATCAGAGCCACAGGTGACTCAGGAATCGGCTTCAGGCAACTGTGTGTACAAGACTTAATTGAACCAGGCTGGCAAATATAGGCCTACATGAAGTCTCAGGTTCAATTCCCATGTTTAGGTATCATTATTAAACGTTATTTAACTTAAGTGAGCACCTCTGACATGACATCTTGTGAATGTGGGGAATGCCAGGCCTCCACCGTGGTTCGGATTCCACGTTAAACTGTAGGTCCTTCATTTCATCTCATAATCACCCTACCATTACACATTAGCGTAAGTGCGTATAACCCGAACGGGTAGTAAGACGCGGTGCTAATAATAATAATAATAATAATAATAATAACTTAAGTGAGACCGCCTTTGTGGTTTAGGGGTCAGAGTTCCAGGCTACAAATTCAAAAGTCCCGGGTTCGATCCCCGGCACCTACATAAACTTTCTGTGAAGCAGTGTTTCTGTAACGGAGTCAAACTCAGCCTCATGAGGAAAATGAGGAGTGACTTGAATAAAGTAGTACCAGCTCCAGTCAAAAAAAAACAGAGATTAATGGCCGTAGGGTTAATTTAGTTGACCACATCACACCCTATTTCCGCAAATGTTGGCACTATCATTGCTAACGGCGGCGGCCGCTCGGTATAGCTCACCTGCAGGCTCACACCATGGAGTTAAGTTTAATTGAAATGAAAGATGTATCCAAAGACCGTATCCATAGTCAACAATAACTTTCATCTTCAATTTATGTTTTCTAAAGCACAATTTTAGAAACAGATGTTTTAATCCATTTTACTTGGTGGAGCCCTGTACAACATTCGAATCAAATACCTATTAGACTTTTTTTTGTCTTTCAAAATTTACTCCCCGTCCAGGTTGTTCGAACATTTACACTAAGGGGACATACATGGATGATAAAAGTGGAATTTCAAGGAAATGTACCTCTATATGTGTGGGGCGGAGAGTGGGAAACCAATTAGGAAAAATGATCTTACACTCGGCCAAGATTCTCGCCCCAAGTTCTCAATCGTCGGTAAACAAAACTAGACGAAGTGTATAATCCAAAGGGGTAGTATACGGCATTCACGATAGGTATTTACCTGGATGACAGTTCAAAAATCATATGTTTAGGTTTTGGGTTGCCAACACTTGTAAAAGATCAAAGTTTTGTTATAAATGTAAAGATCTTTAATTACCTGTTATATATTACATTTAAAATAAAGTTAACTTAAGTTTTCTCATACTATTTCATTTTTTTAAATAATTTCTTTTTATCCAACTCGAAACAATATTTTAAACATAATTAAACATACTTATTCTTTGCTTTGGAACGTTACTTATTTTGTGTAATATAGTGCACACTTCAATATATTTTAATATAGGCATCGTATTTACTATATACTATATACTATAAAATATTTTCAACAACTGCGTGTCTGCATCATTGTAAAAAAGTTTTACCGTTTTGTTCAATCATATGGTTTAGATTCATCAGTCGCCATTTTGAAGCTATGTTCGTTAGAAATTTTTGTGAAGGTGGTGTTAATATTTTTTTAAGGGGAATAAAACTATAAATAAACTTTGTGTCCGGCCTCAAATAAATATATAAATAATATTGGCCTAAATTACTGTGGTTAACTATCACATTAATATATTACCATCTGTTTTCATTACGGTCACCCAAAGTGATAAATGTCAGCTGTTGGCGTAGTGATATATTAGGGATTACTTCTAGTAACATTTCGAGTTGTCATCCAGGTAAACTTAGCTCGTGAATGACTTATAAAACTCGGTGCCTTTGTCCACGTGTCCAACCGTGCCATTACCTAAACCCAATGTGATATAAAAACGTGAGCTAGCTTACAGCTTGACTCAATAATTCTACACAAATTCTGGCCACATTATAATTGATTTTGGCAGGTTTATGCCTAATCATAATAGGCATACCTGTCAAGTAAATAGGAAAATTAGTGGAGCAACCAAGGAAAATTTATATGTTCTTGCGACAGTAAAGGAAAGGGTTGGCCATTTACGTTAAAGTCTTGAGTCCGGCTTTGCACACACACATTGGAGTAGTATACATTTTTATAAAGGTGTTACTATATATATATATATACTAGATTGCCAATAACGGGGAGATGAGAGTTCGAATCCCGGTCGGGTTTACTGAAGGTGTTTTTTTCCTCCCTCCACGCCAATGCAGCTACATTTCCTCTAAATGTTATCTCTATCCCAACCCAGTAGTGAAAATATGTGGCTAGCACGAACAGGTAATAAGACGCGATGCAAAAAATAATGTAATTCGAGCTTAGTTCTCTTGCTACGAGTCGCTAGACTCTTGTCGCTTGCTCTTGTAACGAGTCGCTTGCATTTTAAATGCAATCGAATTCACTTGAGACGTCTGGTATTGACAAGCGACTAATGAACGTAATATCTTAGAGAAACAAAATGAGCAGCTACTAGACGCTTGCCGTGGCTACACCAGTAACTTGCCGCTTGAGAGAACTTTTCTCTTTGTGAAACAGACCCCAGGTGTGTTAGGGAAAAGAGGGTATAGGGACACGGTAGAGCGATGCGCGTGAGAAAACTACCAGCTACTAGTCGACCGACCCCTTCAAACACAACCCTCCTCCACAAACTGCAAACTATAGGGCTACCCCAATTTCCTAACGAATCAACCTATCGGACAGCTAGAAAAAGTCACTAGATATACTTTCACAGATTCATTTGTCAGGTCATGTGATCTGAAGCTATCATTTTTGAAAGATATTATCAAAACCTGAATAGTAACAATAATAATATAGTAAAATATTATCAATGTTAGCTAAAAAAATATATGTTTGTATTTTATAAAAGGTGCTCCAAATGTCGATTCGTAAGAAAATCTAGGTGTAACGACACGGTTCAATGCACACTGTTATAATGGTGGTAGTCAACCTAACGTAACGCAACGCACACAATCCAAGTCTTGCCGGGAGCGGTGGGGAGAGCATTGAGTGGGCGTTAATATTCCCAACTTGGGAGGCCAGGATTCATACCTGGTTGAATACAATAGAGGCTCCCTTCCACATCCCCTCTAGCTCACAATATAATTTATATTTTCTCTCCGGTCAAATTCCAGTGAGTTTACTTAAAATTCACCTTTTATATTAAATTGAGTTTATAACCATAGAGAAATGTATACTATAGAGAAGAAATCAAAGGTTAAAATATTCAGTTAGGCTTTTTTGGGTGACCCGCCTCGGTGGCGTAGTTGGCTAACGCGCTTGTCGCTTTGAGCTCGACTGCTAAGGACGGGGAGATCGAGGTTCGAATCTCGGTCGGGTGAACTGGGGGTGGTTTTTCCTAAATGGCTTTCCACTCTCTCTCCACGCAAATGCGGGTTCACTTCCTCTCAATCAAACCTTCTCAATTCCTAATCCATTAGAGTAATTAGTACTTAAAGCGTATAACCCAAACAGGTAGTAAGACGCGGTGCTAAATATTATAATTTTTGGGTGGTTTTTCCACTTACTCTCGAAAATTTTAGTTCTGTCGAGTGACCGCTTCGAACGCTCGTGTTTAAACTTGTGGTTTCCTTAGAAGCGTCATGTTACTATGGCAACCAGTCCCTTACAGTGTTGTGTTGTCTATGTTAACCTTCATTTTCGTCATTCATTGAGTTAAAGTATGTCTGGCCTGTAATAGTTTTGAGAGGATGAGAAGAGAAGGGGGGTTGGTTGCATTCACAATAGACTTAAAACAGACACTTGGATAATAAACGCAGGCAAGAGCACAAACACTTGCTTTAGGAGGGGATGGGGGGGGGGGGGGTAAGAGTCCCAGCTTATTGTATTTACAGTTTTAAGCAAACCCTCACAAACCATCAGAGTTAGTTACATGTATGTGTATTGATCAAAGAGGTCAGGGCTCGAATGTTGGAGTACCGATGGGTACAATGGTATTTCATATTTAAGAATATTTGACATATTTAAATATACTTACTTTATCGGATGGTGGTCCAAATAAAGACATGCTAATTAAGTATAATTTCAATGTTGATATTAGATTTATAACGCCATACTTGATAAAATAGTTTTATTTTTTACTTTGGACACCTTCGCCCCAAAAATAATCGACTAAAGTTATATAAAAAATCAAAATATTTTGTCCCTCTTGGGTGCTTATGTTTATTACGATTTCAGTCGAAATATATCGATTTGTCCAAATGTTACGAATAATAAACCTAACATTTATCTAAAGTGTTTGCTAACATTTTTTTGAATATTTTACTATTGGATTGGATTCGTAAACTTAACATACTGTAGTAATATATTAAACGCAGATTATATTTGAAACATTATTATAGTAAATTGGGTGACCTGGTGGTCTAGGGGTAAGGTGTCAGACTTCTGTGCTGGCGGCCGGGGTTCAATCCTCGGTCACGGCACAGATTTATCTGATTTCCAAACCCTTCCTTCACCTCTGACAAGACATATTGTGAATGTGGGGAATGCCAGGCCTCCACCGTGGTTCGGATACCACGTTAAACTGTAGGTCCTTCATTTCATTTCACAATCATCCTACCATTACACATTAGCGTAAGTGCGTATAACCCGAATGGGTAGTAAGACGCGGTGCTAATGCTAATAATAATAATAATAATAATAATAGTTATAGTAAATTGAGCCTAAAATAAATTATTCGAGTCGTATATGAACTGATTTATAAACTAAATTATTCAATTAAACTTTCTAAGCATGGTTTTCGACTAGTATTCTATTGAATAAATAAACTTAGCATGAGATTCAATTCAACAAATTTTTTAGGAATGAGATTCGATTCGATTCGAAATTGGAAATTATCGATTCGCACAGGATTAAGTTTTTACATCAGTTTTATGAATTACTAATTGAAGTACACGACGTTGACCTGGAGAAATGTTTTTAGTTTAGTGATTATACGTGGAAGGTAGCTTTAAATTTTTTAATTCAGACTTCAGACCTCGAGGATCACAAGTTCGTGCACAGGGACTACTAATTTTGGAAAGTAAGAAACAATGTGAACGTGACATGCTTAAACTCGTTGAGTGCTACGAAAAAACATGAGTGCCTTTTTTAATCTAGACACAAACTTTATATATAAAGATGGGAATTCAAGTGGGAAATTGTAATGTGATTTTATGTCCCGGAATATGTCATAAACAAAGTAAAATCAAACATAAGGAATAATAAATAGAGCTTTGTTAAGGACAAAAGCAACTTAAGCATCCAGCCTCTTTGGAAATAAAAAACAACAAAATGCTGCTTCTCTTTAAGGACACCCTGATTTGAAAACAGGAGTGTTACCTTAGATATAAATGTTTAAACATGTATATAATTTCCTGTTCATCCACAGTAATAATGATTTATATAGCCTTTTAAATTCATAACAGTTTTGCACTTAATTTCTTTTTACGAGTAGGTCGATATTCGACTTAGTTCGATTCCAACGAGAGGTGTGATATTCACTATAGTTTCCTATCATCTTTCCAATCTAATGCCTCTTATGTTTAAGTTATCTCCTTAGCCTTACTCCTTTAGACTATTTATTTTGAGTGTGCAATTTCTTAACACGACTTTCAAACTAGCTTATTATTAATACCGAGAGAACATCAAGTCCCCCGGCTAGTAATTTATCAATGATACAGTTTCGACCATGTCGGGGATTAAATCCAGCGTCCCTAGTTCAGGATTAAGTTACTAATAGCTTTTACTTTACATCCATTACGGTTTCCAGCTTGTGGCCCGGGTCAGTTTTTTATTAAGCCATATATTTTTACACTACCGGCTTGCTAGGTCTGCCGTAGCCTCATGTGCATTATAATCTAACTTAAGACTATTACAGGCACAACATCCAGTCCCCGGGCGATCCATCACAGTGAAAGAGTATACCCACATTTCACAGATAACTTTTTTAGGCCATGCCGGGAATCGAACCCGGGACTCTTAACTCAGTAGAAAGACATGCCATCAACTGATCTAAGGTGTCGGATATCACAAATAACCGTTCTGTTAAAGTCTGCAAAGGAGTGACTTTGGTTAGTAGTACTTGAAATGTCTCACTTGGGAGATGAAGATAATTTTGGAACCTATCAAAATCTTCCGTTCTTACTTTCTTTGTATCTGAGCATCCTTGTGAATTTCTTTTCACCCTAAATTAACCGTTTACGGTGGTTTTGTTTCCTTTTATATTCTTTAAATCCTCGATTAACGTATTGGCTAAAATATATATACCAGTGAGAACTAGCTCATTTCCCGCCATGTTTTTAAAAGAGATACTTAAACAAGTAAGAAATGCAGGTTAACACAACTTATATATAAGATAACACTAGTCGACACTAGTCCACTAAGACCGTGTCAATGGGCACTAAGAATTATTTTTCACATTAAAAGTTCGCTTGTCGTATTTAAATAATTAAGTCTCGTGTTAGTCGAAAGATTCTTTGGTATCGATAAAACATTATTTAGCTCATCACGGCGAATTTTGCTGCATCGTTAACTTGATAGATTGCCAAAAATTATTAATGATCAAAAATAATTTCAATTACTTTCTTATATTCGGTGTCCACTAATCTGCATTCATCCATTATTATGTGTACGTCGATAAGAGAAAATAATAATCATATAATAAACTATAATATGTATGTTTTGACACTAAAACTACAAAACCAAGAAACCTAAAAAGCTGAAACTTGGCATACGTATTTAGGGGAACCTAAGGGTGTGGACCTTGGGCTTTTTTTTCTGGCTGCATAATATATTCAAAGCCTAAAAGCTTTAGATCGCTTAACCACTGACGCGGATAACTCCAAAACCAAGAAACCCAGAAAGCTGAAACATTGTAAAATGATCATAGAAAATCTCAAGTGCATTTCCATTCAATGTCATATCACAATGGACTTAGTGAATTCAATGGTTTGAAATCGCCTCGTCTCGTACTTAGGTGCAGCTTGTGTGCTGATGAAGACAACCGAAATGAACCTAAATATCTTGGCTAACAAAATACAAAAATATGTTTCAAACTAATATGAAAAAGATTACGTCAGTTTGTGATGTTAACATAATAGACCACCGGTTCAGGTAGCTCAAAAAGAGAGAGAGAGTGAGCTGAAATTTGGCATAAACTGAGGGTGTAAGTAAGGCTCAAAGAATGTATGTTACTTTTATATTATATTATATTATATTACGAGCCTGAAGACTTAAATCCTGTGATAACCGGTTTGTGCTGTCAAAGTGGGAATGTAAACGCGATAAAAAATTAAGTGTTTTTGGAGTTTTTATAGCAACAGTTTCTGAATATCTGTTATCAGTATATTAGCATTTGATGATTAACTTTTTAAATGAAGATAAAAAGTTGTCATTACATTTTAGGACACCCTTAAGATATATTCAAGAATTGTCGAGGTTATCATGCTGAAAAAAATATTTTATTAAATTTAACCAAACAATTTTTTGTTATTAAACTGCAAAAATCGCTGCCCCTTTTTCGCGTTCCATAAACTCCCACCTTAATGCATCTGCGGGAAAAATAAACCGAGTTTCAACCCAGAAATCAAAGTTTTTTTAACAGCACTTCTTACTGCCCATCCTAGTTATCCGTATGGTTTACACTAATGGGGTAGGCGTGAGTAAGATATAATTTAGATAAAAGTACCAGCATTTGCGCGGTCGTGATTTGAAACCCAACCTTGCCATCACCGTTTTAGTGGACAATACGGTCCACGTGCCTACCAATTTAAATAATAAACACAGGATAACAACATATTATATACTTCATGTTCTATGAAGGCGAGAAACACCAACACCAACACCACCTCTACACAAGGCCTCGGTGCTGAGCTGTGCTGAACGAAGATAATATCAGAACAATATATACATGTGTCCCGCAGATGAAGCGGCGCGACATCTACAAAGAGTGGCCTTATTATGAGGCTAGGGCAGGATGTCAGTTTCAGAAAGGAGGTCACAGAGGAAGGGAGATAATACAATATGACTTTAGTACTGCCCAGAGTTCGATTCCCGACAATGCCTATAAAATAATGAATGTCATTGGTGAAATTCGAGCTTCGCCTTTCCCATTGATGAATTAACAAATTAACGGATGGGAGAGTGGGTGTTTTGTCTGTTCTATAATTAAGTTGGTTTGTAAGCAGTGAGCTGATATAACAATATGGTTCAAAAATGAGACGTTAAATAGCCTCTAGGTGAAATGCGAGTCTGATATTTAGACTACTTGTCCCAAGATGCGGGGATTTTGCTCATTAGGATCCAGATGATTAGCGAAAATAGATTTAAAATCGCAGCATTTATCAGCATCTTGCACCAATTAACAAATTAAAGGAAACAAAATAAGAACGATGAGTTAAGGGAGTGGCGACGTTTGCTAGAATATAAGATGATAAGTTTTCAATGAAAAACCTACCTCCCATTCACCCAGTTGGCGCTCGAACCCTGACCTCCCCGTCCACAGTAGGTGGCTAATATATATATGCAAATAAGATTACACACACAAACACACACAAGCTTGTGTGTGAGAATATAATATATTGTGGGCCTTAGTGCTGTGTGTAATACAAACCTTTATTTTACAAGTTTATTACTATTATCTAATTTATTTAGAGTTTGCCTGAATCGTAGTAATTTACAAATTTCAAGGACAAAGGTAAATGAGCTTTATGTAGGTCTAACCACTATATAATTTCCCTTGAGAGGCTGGGAAGCCATTAATAAACACCCGCTTCAGTGGCTGAATGGTCTGAGGCGTCATTCTCATGTTAGACTGGCCTTTTGATGACGGGGAGATCGGGGTTCAAATACCGGTTGAGCCTAATGCGGGTGGATTACCTCTCAAATGCTTCCTTCTCCATCCCTACCCCATGAGAGTAATTATCGTGTATACATACATATAACCTGAACAGGTAGTAAGATGTGGTGGTGGTGATGATAATAATAATAATTATTAACCACATTGTACACTCGATCGAATTAAAGCCACGACCTCTGAGTTAATAAGGGGCGTGTGGTATCTAACACTGACTAGACCAATCAGCCATTCCTATTATCAATATAGTGTTATGCATGTTTCCACTATGTTTGATTTAAACTGGTTATACTCCTAAATTGTGTTTAGTATATGTTATCCGCAATGATGGTATTAAAAATGCACTTAATAAACACACAACTTGTTAACTATAATCGAACGCCTAATATCCCACATCTAAACTTTGGGCTCATATATTTGGTAAGCGCTAGCCAGGACTAATACTTTGAAAAATTATATTAAGTATTGTCATAAACACCACTAAGATTCGAACCAGACTCCAGTTTAACCTCGAAACAATCACTCCGAGATACTGACATTTTGGAAAACACAACCTGAAATAATTATTTTGGAACAATTTAGTAAAAATTGCATAGGATTATCATAGTCATAGCTCGGTTATGGTGTTAGTTAATATGGTTCTTTGAGCAACATAGCCTAACATTTATCCACCATAATGAGGATTAAATTTAATCCTTCGGTATCTTCATGACATAAATAACCCTTACATCAACTTTAAAACACTTACATACTACATAGATAAAAAGGTATTTGCAACATGTAGATGTCACGCTTTTGGTAAGAGCCTCTGTTTGAACCAGCACAGTCGGTTTCAAGAAAGCCGTTGAAACTTGGAAGTTGAAAACACTCACCAAAAACGAAATTAAGAATACCTTACCAGTAAGAGAAGGGATAGTAAAACCCGGTCATTTTACTAACCTAAAACTATTGTTTAACCTTAAAAATCAATTTGTCTTACATGAACACACATGAGGTGGTGATAAATGTATGGGTTGTTTGTTTATCATTTAGTTACAAAATGCATCGTCCAGGTTCATTTAGTTCCTTCTCTAGTCGATTTCACAAGCCCCAAACAAAGCTAACACCCATTTGAACAAATGTGTGATGGCCTTCAGGTTGAAATAATAAACCAAAACGCGATACGGCCAATTTTTTTAAATCTGGGTATCTCGTGAAAAAATTTGACAGTTTTAGGGCCACCGCACACTGGGCGACCAGGTCGCACGACCAGCCTCGTGACCAGCCGTTGTGACCTTTTAGACACCAGCGACTTGCTCCGCGACCAAGGAAGCGATCGACCATTTTATTTCTAATTTATAGCGGATTTCTCCAGTTTACCAACTGGTCGCCTGCGCGCCCCGTTCGTTATCCCAGTGGTCGCCGCAGTCTAATGCGCGCTCCTGGTCGTCCAGTGCGCGGTGACCCTTAAAAGAGTTCCCAAACTCAATGACTTTGGCGACTTCTGGCCTAGACCTACATTGCTTCAGTTAACAAACAATGTATGTATTGTTCCATTTACATAGCCAACTATTAGAAACGTATTTACATTCAATGTTCTTGCAACAACGTAAGTTAGCTCAATAAAATGAACAATCTATCCGAAATATGAATTAATTATGAGGTCCAAATCACTAATAAATAGGCTAATATAGGTATTAGTAAATATATGTGGCTTTAAAATAACAATTATAACTTTAAAAAGAAGATTAAAAACTTGTGAACTTTTGCACCACGTCATATTACCCATACGGGACGTATCTACTTATTTATATGTGAAGAAGGTAATACTTAAAGGAAGTGTACCCACATTAGCGTTTAGAAAGTGGGAGACAATTTATGAAAAATCACCCCAGTACACCCAGCCGGGATTCGAACCCTGACTACGTAACCAGCAAGCCAGACTATACGGGCTTGGCGTTTATTCCACATCCCCACCATTGCGGGTAGCTTGTTAGGGCATACTTTTTATTCACCACGTCTTAGTAGTTAGTACACGTTTGGGTTATACGCAAGCTTATAGCTAAAAAAGTTTTTAAAATGATTGTAAAAAGATGTTTTTTTATTACGTTGACATGTGTATGGATGGTAAGAGTTAGCTCATACATGCAGGTTGGATGCCGCGTCTTATTTCCCTAACAAAGAACAGAGTGGAGCCCTCATCAGTACCGGAAACTCAATACGCTGCTCCAGAACAAGCCTTCTATGGAGATACTATACCAAGTACAGTCATGAGAGTCTGACGTGCCCATACTACTCAACCACGAGGAATGCTCAAATCACAATATAAGCCTTCCCCAGTGGCATTTAGCACCAGGTTGATTAAGGGTATAGTCCAGGGGTCTCCATTTATTTTTGGTGGAGGTCCATTTTAAAAACTCGACATACTTCCGCGGTCCGGCAAAACTTTAAGTGACTCAAGTTCAAGTCCCATAGGATTATACTAATTCAAAAACATGATTTTATTTCCTTTTAGTTATTTTATTTATTTATTATTGCTGACCTTCCATGTATACTAGCCGCCCACCACCGAAATAGTATCATTTCTTATGTTTATCACTATCTCGTCAAGGTCCTAAAAACATGTATCTGCGGTCCGGATGCAGACCGTGGTCCACCATTTGATGACCACTGGTATAGTCTACTAATGGGTTGGAATAAGGTGTGTGTATTTATGATGAAATAATCCCGCATTACCTTAAAATGGAGACGAAAAAACCACAAGGAACCCACAGTGTAGATATCAGCAAATACTCGGTAGGAATGTGGGGTTGTACCCATAGACTTAGAGCCCTCATATGTGAGGAATGGGTAAGACAGGGTAAAAAACAACTTCCCCTTCCATTCGACTAACCAACATGCTTCCTCCAGAGAAGTTATTTCCCCCTCTCACGCAGTCATGTCTTCCAACAGTCCACTTTTAAATGAATTCGCCCGAACACCACTAGTTTAAAAATAGCCCTCCCTGTGCAAGGCATTTGTCCTGACAGTTTTAGCGCTTTATGAACATCCAGTTTCTATTGATATGATTGCCGACCAAAATGTATTATGATTAAGTTTTAGTGGGATTTTGACTTGTCATTAACAATGTCAAATAATTAATTTATCTATGAAAAGAGATGTGAATGAGTTTTTAGGTCATGCATTCCTTGGCGAAAGAAGCAAACGTTAGTGCAATCGGTCGGGAATCGAGATTGAACATTGTGCCTTGTAATTTATAAGTGTAAACCACCTACACTAAACGCTTCCCGCTTAGTTAGGATGGTTCATCTTGGTTTGATCCTATCAAAAATATATTACCTACCCCCGATTAATAGATTTTTCCTATCAATTCAAAGGTCAATCTTATTCATGTAGGCCCTAATCTTTCTTTGACAATTTAAAAAGACCTAATCGAAAATAATTGAAAAGAGTCAAAATATAAACACGGTAAAATTTGATCGGCGATTTGAAATGTATTTTTACTATTAGGAATACATCGAACCTAAAGACTAAGTTTGAAATGATGGACCAAAAATTAGTATATCATTAAATAATATCCTATTGATATTATAGTTAAGCATGTAGCCAACGGTAAAAGGGTTCTGGCGGTTGGCCTAACCCATCCTGAAACAATGTCAATATCAACAAATACTATACTTTAGGGGTGTACGAAACTTCGACTTGGCTTCGAAACAAACATCAGCTTAGACTTCGCTTCAAAATAAATTTTGGCTTCAAAGCTTCGCCATATTTATATGGAAAAAATCTAAATAAATTGAATTGCATGTTGTGATGATGGCTTGATTTGTAAGAGTAACACGAAATATTACAAACCATTGTGCAATAAAACATTTCCCATGTAATTTTAGTGCATAAAGTAATATAAATTTCCACAATGTAATATTTATTTTCAAGCATAAAACAATTTTTTTTAAATATTGGAACTTTGCATGTGGTAGATATTGCGCTACACTCATGAGAGACAAAAACTTAATTTTGTCAATATACAGTACTGATTATAAATTATAATAACATAGATAATCTAATTATATATTAATTTATGTATTATTATGATAAATGAAACACAGTGATTTGTCTGTCTGATCCATACAGTATGTAGAGGCATTTTATGTTGATTGCAGACGTTTATATTTGTGGTCTGTGATGTGACGAATAATATACTGCATGTAGACTATGTTTACCCTGTAAAGTAGCAAGCAGTCTTACCTATGACCCTAAAGTTTTTTATTCATGATTTCATTATGTTAAAAATCTAATCGTCTATCAAATTTCAGCAACATTATGAATGATCGAAATTTTTTCTTTGTTTGGATATTTTTTTTAAAAATACACTACAGAATATTTGGCGCAATGTACAAAATGTTCAAGAATATATATTTTCTCTAGCACCCCGTCTTACAACCCATTTGGATTATACGCGTATATACTAATTACGCTAATGGGTTAGGGATGAAAGGTTGATTTTAGAGGAAGTGTACCCATAGTTACGTGAAGTGTGTGAGAAACCATTTAGGGAAAATCGCCCTCAATAAACCCGACAAGAATCGAACCAAGAGCTCACCGTCATCAGCAGTCTAGTTTATTGCAATAATAGCGTCTTGGACCTTGCGGCTCCTGAAGCTAGTTTCAAGAATAATTATTTGCAAAGATTCAGCACCATTGGATTGTCACGACGGAGGGGATCCATCGGATTCGGATAAACAAAAGATCTTTAACGGAATCAAATTAAGGTGTAAAAATAAAAGATAAGAGTGAGCAAATTTACACTTTTGCTTTAGCAGAAGAATTAATTGACATGCTCTTCGTTGACATTTCGTCATCAAAAAACAAACCCAAGTGAAAAAAACAAATGAAAATGATAATTGGTCAATGTACTCGTAAATTGTAATAGAAGATGAACTAAACCCATAACTGAATAAAATGACTCAAAGTAATAACACAAACAATCCTGAAGAAATTTCATATTTTTGAAGCCAGCGAGAAACGAACTGCTAATTTAGCTTCTTTTTTAAGCATTGTTAACCAATAAATGGGAATGTCGTTACAAAAACATTTAACAGACTTCTAAATAAATATACCAATGCCTTGGTTAAAAGTTAATACATCATAAACTAGCAGAAGTACCCGACAGTGAATTGCGTGAATACTCCGGGCAATGAACGCTTTTCTTTGCTTCATACAAACAAAAAAAAAAGCTAATTTTATTTCTTCCAACCCAGTATTTTGGACTGGTTGGTGTGGGTGCTAATGGAGGTTTAGTAAGTTTTGTTTCTTAGATTATAAATTTAAACTGTTATTATTATTATTATCACCGCGTCTTACTACCCGTTCGGGTTATACGCACTTACGCTAATGAGTAATGGTAGGGTGATTGTGAGATGAAATGGAGGACCTACAGTTTAACGTGGGATCCGAACCACGGTGGAGGCCTGGCACTACACACATTCACAAGTTGTGACTAATACACGTCTTGTCAGAGGTGAAGGAAGGGTTTGGCAATCATATAAATCTGTGCCGGGACCTAGGATTGACGCCCGGACCCCCAGCACAGAAGTCTGACACCTTACCCCTAGACCGTCAGGTCACCTATTTATTTTAATGTACATTACAATAATACCTTATATGTATGAAAGCCATTGTTGGTGTTCTTGAATTTCCATCTTAGATTTAGGTATTTTTTTCAGTTATTTTATAGTTATATGTGGAAATTAAGTTTATTTAGTTTTGTTTCTTCTAACATAAATATATATAATAATTATAATAATCATCACTTTTATAAGAGGTTTGTTTTTGTGTTTGTATATTCGTGCTAAACCTGAAAACCACTTAACCAAATGAGACAAGATTTCCACTCATGTGTTCCTTTACTCTCAGAACGGACATAGGCTATATTTCCGACTGTTAAAACAAATAAAAAATTTATCGTTTTCCAAGAATTCTGTTTTAAACCACACGAGTGTGTTCTCCTATTGAGTTTGGATCCCATTAGTCTTATGTTTAGCTTGATCGCCAAATCGACTGTAAATCCTAGAGTTTTAGAATGCATTTCAATCTTAAAAATACAAAGTGAAATTATTATTTGAATTAGGTCGGTTGTTTCGTATTCACATTAGTAGGTATAGTGTTTCTTTGACAAATAAATAATAGCTTAGCTTCTTTGTAGTATTCACATTAGTGGCTAAAAAGTGTTTTATTTGGCAAATATTAATTACACAGGTTAAGGGTAGTAATACGACTCGTATTACTACCCGTTCGGGTTACACGCTTGTACTAATTACGCTAATGATTTACGGGTTATAAATGTTATATTTATACTAAGTGTACTAGTGGAGATTGAGTGGAAAACCATTTTGGAAAAACCAGCCTCAATACACCCGACCTAGATTCGAACCTCGATCTCCCCGTCTTCAGCAGACTAGTCTACTGCGAAAGTAAGACATTAGACCATGTGACCATCGAACCAGATGGTAATTATATTACTCGTAATATGGACTTTGAGGATTTTATTACAGACCTTGCTGCAACGAGAAGTAAAAAAAAAAAACTTTCTAGGGAAATGGTAAAAGTAGCCTAGAAATTGTAAACTTATTTTACCAAATATAATTTTAAAATTTTAGTTGCATTACTTTTTGTTTCACAATCTCTTTTCCTTTTTTCTTAATCCCAAAGAAGTGTAGGACCTAGGCACTATGCCCATAGTGGCTTGTGATAAATCCGGCCCTGGGTGTTCATTGCAACAATGCCTCCACGTAATAGAACCTATCAATTTCTCATTTATTTGAGGTATTTAACATGCACTATTTGAACTGACTGATTATAACAAAGTACGACTTATAAACTAACTTAAATCTAGAACAGACAAAACCTAGCTCCTCACCCTTCCCCCCCCCCCCCCCCAACCCCACCGTAAATTCATCTATTTGAAAGGGCAAACCTACTATTTCACTAACGACTGCCATGCCGGGAGTTCAACCCGGACATCTTGGTTCAGTAGGAAAACACGCTACTTAGGTGTCTGACTAGGGCCAATATTGATACACAGAATGCAAACATTTAAATTATTTATTTTGGTTCCTTACTACAGATATTCCTTAATGTAGGGCGTCATTATGCATACAATATTTCCCTAGCCTCATAAGTGACTGATTTTTAATGTGGTTTTTTTTTGTGGCTTAGATGATCATTTACAGGATTTAAATACGAGCGAAGTAGCAGAGGGAAAACTAGTTATAAATAAAAGTGCGCTCTTGTTTTGTTAATTCTAGTACATTGTGGGCTAATTAAATAAATCGTGTTTTTCTATAATCTTATATACCTAAAATTTTTTACCTTATATTCTACGGTAATAATAATATATTTTTAAAGGCATTTTTTTTAAATCCTGGAACACGGAAAATACTCCAAAGCTATTCCGGACTTCCGGAAAATTTGACGTCGAGAAAAATCAGAATCCCTACTCCTAACACAAAATCAGAAATGGTATCCGTTTATATGGTAATATTCCCATTCGTAAATATAAGGCTATTGGACGTATCAAGTCTTCGTTTTATTTAACATAAATAACCAAATAGAGAAAATGGTTTGAACTGTAATCAAATGAAAACATGTTTGACTTTAAAAAACTATTCAAACAAAGCAACTAACATACCTTACATGACGCATTTAGTTATGTATAAATACTCGCCCTGCTCATTGGGGACTCCTCCCCTAAGCCCCCAGTGAGTTTTCTTTGTAAGTGGATGAAAAATAATGTAATTCCAGAGCCGTTTTTGATAGGTCTTACCGTTTAACCACAAGAGACCTCCAAAGAAAGGTCCACGCCGACTTAAAAGTTGCAACGGAATTTTGAAATTTTTTCTGAGGTTAAAAATTAAATTTTTTAACTTTTTGGAATTTCCTCGTCGGTTACAGGCTAGAAGCTATAAGTTTACAAAATTTCAAGTTTCTAGCTCATCTGGAAGTGGGTAAACATTAATGTCAATGAGTGGGTCAGCCATGTGGCTTTATAGTAGTATAAATAATAATAATGTAATTATTAAATAATAAAATACAACATTAATTTCCGTTTGCTTTATCAGTAATTTAAACTCTTTACTTATGTTTTATGAAAGACGTAAACCATTAGTATATATATATATGTAAAGTAGTATATACATATAACGCATAACTAAAATCTAGTTAATAATTGTAACAGTAACGAAAGAACTATAAACACCGGTCCCGGCACAGATTTATCTGATTGCCAAACCCTTCCTTCACCTCTGACAAGACGTGTATTAATCACAACTTGTGAATGTGTGGAATGTCAGGCCTCCACCGTGGTTCGGATTCCGCGTTAAACTGTAGGTCCTCCATTTAATCTCACAATCACCCTACCATTACACATTAGCGGAAGTGCGTATAACCCGAAAGGGTAGTAAGACGCGGTGCTAATAATAATAATAATAATAATAATAATAATAATAATAATAATAACAATAATAATAATAATAATAATAATAATAATAATAATAATAACAACTATATACACGAATCAAATATTTTAAACCGCAGGACATAACGGAACTAATCCTTACTAACTTTATTAAAAAATCACGATAGTTCTATGTGGTTTATTAATATGAAAAAAACAAACCTTTATTTGAGCAAGAATTCCATGTTTATATAGGAAAAAAATATCCTACTTAGTACGTTAAAATGCAAACTTTTGCATAACTTTAATATAAATAAGGTTTTTTCTAATCTTTTTCAATAGAATCATAGAAATTTACTTAACTACAAGATAAAAAAAATACCACGTACTCCTGCAATATTTCAAAGTCCCGGAAAAATGTTACAAAGTGTTATTTTTGCTCTTACCTCAGCCCTATATCTCCACCCCACCTTAATATAAGAGCTGATCATTCTTCCAAACACACCCAGAGGGGTTTTTTAATGACACAATGTAAATGTCACCTGCTTCAGTGGCCCCATAGTCTAAGGCGCTAATCTCTCAAGATACTAGACGGGTATAAAGAGGTTCAAATCCTGTCGGGTGTACTGAGGGTTTTCCACTCTCCCTCCACGTAAGTGCGAGTACACTTCCTCTAATTTCAACCTTCTTCATCCCTAGCACACTAGCGTAATTATTACATATGCGTATACCCCGAACGGGTAGTAAGACGCGGTGTTATATATATATATATATTAAGATATATGAAATAACATTTTAGGACCAACTTTTATGAGAATTTTAACGGTTTACTTTTGAGCTCTTTATTCGTAGAAGAAAAATGATGTATTTACCATGGGTATATTAATAATATCACTCATTTTAATTCTCCAACCTGCACTTGTATTAATTAAACACAGCATACAAACTACTCACGCAGGAATGTACTTTCTTCGGACGGGAGATGGTGAGCCAAGTTTAATTATTCTCGACTCTTTAACTCCTTACAACCAGGCAAACTCAGTTCTGTAAACGTATTGTAACATTTAAAATACTCCCGCACGTTGAGCTGGGGAAGTTTAGTGACACAATCCGAACGGCAAGGAGTGTGAGACTTTAGGGGGATACGAATGAAATGCAGAGAAAAACCGACAGGTTCTAGAATGAGCGGAGGTTTTGCGTGTGGCCGATGCTCTTCCGCAAGCAGGCCTAAGCCAATTGAATCGACCTGCTTTGCCTGCTTTTGAGATGTATGTCCAATGACAGAAGATTATTTTTTTAATTCCCTCATATTCAAGTTGGAAAGGAAGGCGACCTTTTAAATATCAAGTTGTAAGCTCGCTCTCAAAATGCAACCTATAAATTCGATTCATCTTTAGTTCTCTATACTTTAAATCCATTTCATAAGATTTAGTTGTTATTAAACGTATTTGGGATCTTGGTTGGAAGGGGGGGGGGCTCACATGCCCTACTTATCCTAACCCCTCCTCACCCTTCTTGGGTGGACCATTCATTGCCCATCCGGGATTCATATCCCGATTCCCTGTCACCAGCAATCCAGTCTAATGCGAGAGTGACGAGTTAGACCAGCCGTGTCAAACTCGTTTGACCATAAGGGCCACATTGAACAATGAAAATAATGAGGGGGATGCATTTCAGAAAATTAGATATTTTCACCATGCTAAGTGGAAAAAGACTCAATTTTAAAATCCTTAATATGACAAAAATAAAATTAAGATAAAATAAAATGTTTAGAGTTATAGTATATTTTTTTAACCAAAAATTTAAAACTTTATATTTGCATCAAGTACGTGAGTGAAGTAACGTTCAAAATATATTACAAATATGTATCTGTAAATGTGGTCGCTTGGATGTTTCTTTTCATGAGCGGAAACACACTTGTGTGCTGACAACTATTGCATATATTTGGTGCACAGATTTAACCATTTTTGGGGATCGATCTTTGGTTAGTAATAAGTAAAATTTTATATACCAACCTCACTTGCTATATTTCACAAAATAATGAACAGCTTACAAATGTCATAATCTCAAATGTTGTAGTCCTACAACGTCTGTAAAAAGACTAAATGAGCCACATTAAATGTTGGTTCATCAAACGGTCCACAACCCGCACATAGTCATGAATCGGGCCACATGTGACCCGCGCACCGCAAGTTTTACATGCCTGAGCTAGACAAAGCGACCACATATGCGGGTTTGTCTTTTGTTAATCGTGTAATGGATTGAAGCGATAAGGGTTGATGAAATGGTCTCAGTGAAGGAGTGACTGACGTAGCTACAACAATGCTCCTCTCGTGATGTTCGAGTACTACTAGCAAGAGCTATGTGAGATACTCCACTCGTCCATCGGAATCTTAGGGCCGTTCCACACTGGGAAACCAGTGACTGGTATCCAAATACATTAGTTGTGAGATACCCCACTTGTCCATCGGAATCTTAGGGCCTTTCCACACTGGAAAGCCAGTGAATGGTATCCAAATACATTAGTTGTTAGATACCCCACTTGTCCATCGGAATCTTAGGGCCTTTCCACACTGGGAAACCAGTGAATAGTATCCAAATACATTAGTTGTTATATACCCCACTTGTCCATCGGAATCTTAGGGCCTTTCCACACTGGGAAACCAGTGGCTGATACATTAGTTGGAACTGCGGCTTTTCACACTGGGACATCACAGTGTCCGATCTCCATCACAAGCAACGGACAAGGTTACTGTGCCTGAACGAGTCACCGCTTGAGATACATTAGTTTCAATAATAGCGTTCACATTGGGACATCGGCGACGAAGGAGTGTAGTTCTGACAACTAGCAGCAAGTAGTCAGTTGTTCTTTCGACGTCAAGAACAAAGCTATTTTTCTTGTTCTAGCCATGAGTATATAATTTACCAATGTCGATGATTTTATGCGTGATGTATAAGGTCGTCCCGTTATTTGGGATGCCTCATATCGTCAAAGTGTGTGTAGAAATAGTCTTTCTATCCGATCACAAAGCTGAAGAAGTACGTGTAGGCATTTTCCCCTCAGTCTTTTGTTTAGAAGTAACAACAAATAGTTAGTTACTCATAGTTTGAGTCGTTTTTAAATAGTAGAAAAAAAATGCTACTCAATTTGTTGGTAATTAAGTGTCTGACACCGGTGTCCCACCAGTGTTCGCCACAAACACCAGAGACGGTCATTATCATTACTTGAGCATATAAATGTAAATCTTGGTCGATTTATTTGATTCAATGCGAATTAACAATATAAACATTCCAATAACCTAAATAAGTGCTTTTAGTCAAATAAATATATTCCCCTTAGCCAAAGCCATTGTTAAAATATGTTCGAATCAGCTCTTATAATGGCCACAATATGACCATGTATTTCAAAATAAAGAGGAAGAAGAAAAAGGAATTAATGTCAAGCTAACTAAATGAAATATTATTCTTTGAATTGAAAAATGACATCTGGACAAGGGAATAGAGTCCTGGACCTTTGGTTTAGTATGCCAATGCTCTTAACACTGAGCTATCCAGGAGTCGTCCCGTGCCCAGGATCATTCTTCACTAATATTTTAAAGAAATATGTAACCATGATGGCTTGAATAGACAAGCTATAATATTTGAAAGCCTTAGTTAACAAAGGTTGACAAAATTTGTAACTTTTATAAATTGGTGACCTGGTGGTCTAGGGGTAAGGTGTCAGACTTCTGTGCTGGCGGCCGGGGTTCAATCCTCGGTCCCGGCACAGATTTATCTGATTGTCAAACCCTTCCTTCACCTCTGACAAGACATCTTGTGAATGTGTGGAATGCCAGGCCTCCACCGTGGTTCGGATTCCACGTTAAACTGTAGGTCTTTCATTTCATCTCACAATCACCCTACCATTACACATTAGCGTAAGTGTGTATAACCCGAACGGGTAGTAAGACGCGGTGCTAATAATAATTTTATAAATTCCTTATCATTTAGAGGTTTTCAGAAGGAAAAAAATCCAGTTTTCTATTGGCAGAGATAAAATTAATTATCTTACTATTTTTACAGTTTTCTATTTAGACTCCTAGAAAACGGACCTTGTAAGATTAGTCTCAATAATAGAATCCGATTTTAAAATAAGAAACAATAAATTTTTCGCACATTTCCTCTCTAAATTTAACTATAATCAACGTTATTTGAAGGATCTTAACCAAGACAATTTATCGAGAATCGTTGCTGTTTTGATAACACAAGTAAACCTTGTGAGGGGAAGTCGTTTACATGGAGTGTGATGCAATTTTATTTACTTAACTTTTATATGGAGACTTTATCAATGTTAGGAAATTGTTAAATATCGGGAGTCAATATTTGAATTGGGGAAGTGTAAAGATGTTATTATTCTCTTTTGGTTTACATAAACCAATCATTTTGTAGTATTATTTATATAGATTTTGTAATGGAAAAGTTTGCAATATACCAACAGTAGGATAGGCTTACGTCTGCAGGAATGGACCTTTTGAGTGTGGTGATTTTAATCTGATACGCCGTGATTCAATTTAGAGCATGTGCATTTCTTCTTTAGTCCCATGGTTATTATTACTCTTTCAGTCAAACTCTTTGCCAGTCGGTAGCTTACTTGACTACTAAGTTAAGTGTTCCGAGTTCGATTCTCGGCAAGAACAAATAATTTATCATGACTGACATATTTAGGCTTTCCCTTTCACAGTGATGATTTGACGGCTTGGGGACTGTGCGTTCTGTCTGCTCTAGAGTTAGTTTGTAGTTCGTGTACGTATATATACAAATTATTCGTAAAATGCAAGTTAAATACCCTAAACACCCTCCTAGTGAGTCATTTATATAACCTTATAAACTCTTACATTGTGGAAGTAGGAATGATCATTGTTGGTATGGTAGGTAATGTATGGTAGGGCTACATTACCTTGCAAGGCTGACAATTACTGGATTAAGAGAGTGGGCAGGTAGCTAGCTGCGTCTATCCCGGTAGTCGCTTGACGAACCCACCGGAAGTTCCACACACTATGAGAGGGGAGTGGAAGGCCAGCCCACAGTGCGTGACGATATGTCAAATAGTCGGAGAAAAACAAGGCCTTGGCACTCGAAACGAGTGTCAGCCGACCAGTGGTCACGGTAGGCTAATATCAGACAAACCCTGGTATGTTACAAAAGCGTCAGGTACACATGTGTTTAAAAATAATGGAACACTAGTAAAGAAATAACTATAACTCGTATCTTTTTCAATTGACAGTTTAGTTCATTCAAGGAATAAAATACGTAAAGAAGCATTTAAATTTCTCAATTATGAGTACACGTGTACTGTTTCTGAAACGGAATTAGTTTCAAATATATTAATTCTATATTCAACAAGGTTTTAATATATTCCGCGCCTTACTACCCATCCAGGCTAGCAGGATAATTACTCTAATAGGGCAGGGGCCGCTAGAAGTAAAAAGGAAATGTACGATTTGTATGAATTTAATTAGAGATATTCATTAAATATATTACATTTTGAATAGTTAAATGTGATCATTTTTTCCAAAAAGAAGTAAATACATACATTCATTAGTGCATTCAATAATTCCAACACATAATATCATTCCCAAAACTTATTTGTTTAGGGTTGATATAATGTTTAAGTTTCAAAATTACATTTTTATTCCAGACCAAAAATATGGATTTTTCTAATATTTTATAAGCAAATATTTATTTAAAACACCTCGTTATTCTCACTACTTTCTTTTAAATTCTTGATGCAAGTATTATTAAAGAAAAATATATCTGTGCTTTTCGTAAAACTACATGAATTATATTTGAACTTAAAACTAAGTAATAGTTTACATTGAGCTATACTCGTCTACTACGTTTTTCGAAAATTATCAAAAACCATCTGAAAATTCAACTGCCTTTTTAAAGTATTTGTAAATGTTTCCTTTAAGGCCAAGTTTACAGAATTTTTCAGGTTTTTCCTTACCTGCAGGTGTGTGTCAACCCTGTTGCGGTATGTTAAATATATGTTCTAGAATGTGGGGAATGCCAGGCCTCCACCGTGGTTCGGATTCCACGTTAAACTGTAGGTCCTTCATTTCATCTCACAATCACTCTACCATTACACATTAGCGTAAGTGTGTATAACCCGAATGGGTAGTAAGACGCGGTGCTAATAATAATAATAATAATAATAATAATAATAATAATAATAATAATATATGTTCTAGCAATTTTATCTATACTTAACAGTGACGTTTGTTTTTATCATATGATACATTTTCTTAATTGGGTATGCTGCTACCTCAAAGTAACAAAATCTAACTTTTTGCGCAGTTTATAAACACATATTTTTGAAGTACACGTTTAAGTTAGTAAAATATGCAATTATACTTTCAAGGCATGAACCTCAAGACACATCTAGAGAACCTTTTCCTTTCACAAGAGTTTTTTTTTTCTTCTTATTTGACAATATTGATCTATGTACAACTACTATCAAATAACAGGATTTTTTATTTGTTTTGCGTTTTCCATAAATACTTAGTGTAGGGCCAGACTGGGCGGGCGAGCAAGCAAGCAACTAAAATATAAAATAGAACACATTGGTTGTAATGAAAGGTGGCCAGACTGGAGCGCGCGAGCGAGCGACCCGCTTGAAAGATAGAATTGGTTCTATTTTTCAAGCGCGCGCAACCGAGCCAGAACAGTCTAGTTTACAGGCGCTGGACAATACTATTGTATGTCAGTCCATAGAGTGCTAGAAAAACTTCTCAATTTGACAAGATATTTGTCTTTTTTAATATTATAGATAGGTTTAGCACACTTGCTACTAACGACCTAATTTAATTGGGAAGACCATTAACTATATATGTAAAATTGATATGTTAAAATAATTCAACATTATAATCAAAGCAGGGCTTTAAAAAGTAGAATCACCATTAGCGCGGAGAGAGGATGGGAAAACCACAACAATAAATCACTTGTTAAAAACCACCCTCAGTTCACTGAGCCAAGATTCGAATCTTTGCCTCCTTGTCAACAACTATCGAGAGCTATCTGCTAATCACTAGCTCGCTCACCAGTTTGGCCACCCAGTCGCTCAATCACTTGCGCGCTTGTCAGTCTGACCGAACCCTTAAACATTTACAAGATGTAGGTAGGCATAATTATACAAACATGTTTTTAAGGACAACAACAATAATGATTAAAAAATAAGGTAAATAAATACCCCATAGAGAGAATTGTGCAAGTAATAATAGTGTTCATAATGCAATAGGCTAATTTGCCAAAAGTTCGCTTTCCTACCAATGTGGTAATAATATATCTTAATGACTTGATCCATCTAAGTGAAAATGAAAAGAATAGTTAGTCTGATTGAGGAAATACATCAACATTTGTGTAAGAAAGTGTAAGATGCCAGATGAACACCAGTACCAGTGTACCCCAAGTCAGAGTCAAGCAGGCTTAGTACAAACTTTACTTTTTCTGTACACACGCTCGCACAAAAAAAGACACACACGGTTGACACATTACTCCTATCTGATAATTGAAAAATGACACTATGACACGGGAATCAAACCCGGGACCTTAGTCAAGGTGTCATTTTTCAATTTTCAGAATATGATATCTAGATGGAGAATTCCTCTCTAAAAGCACAATAATAGCTTCAGCTATTTGATTCTTAATATTACTTCCTGCTGAAAGCAGTAGAGAATTTTATTTTAGGTATGTGGATGCTCCCAGGCAATGGGAAAAATCCTCTAATCAAAGAGCAAAGTACTTATATATATATATATATATATATATATATATATATATATACACATTATATATAAGTGCAAAGTACTTATATATAGATATATATACATTATATATATGTGCAAAGTACTTATATATATAAAATATTGGGTGTTTCTCAGTCAGGGACTCTTTCTTGTAACTTGGCCATGGCCATATTTACCAATGAATTGTGGGAACGTGATACTAAATTAACATATTTATAAACAAAATGAACTTTATTGTTTTGGATGTTTGTAGGGTCTATCCTTTATAATTAAATCAGTTGACGGCGTATAACCCGAATGGATAGTAAGACGCAGTGCTAATAAATAAAATAATAAATCAGTTGAATTGGTTAAAAGCTAAACAAAATTGGCGGAAGGGGCCTTACACAAACGAGTGATCTAATAAAACATAGCTCGGTAAAGCTGCGAGCCATTCCCAATCTGTTTTGTAAATTAGCGAAGGTATCCAATGTACTTATTTTAACTGTAAAATATGTCTGTTAAAAAAATAGTAGTCATTAACTATTGTATTCTAAATGAGAAAATTATAGATATTAATAATTAGTGTGTGTTGTAAAGTTTGTATTCTTGAATGAGTAACGAGAGTTGTAAAAAACTGGATAATTCGGAAAGAAGCGTGTAAACGGGCAGCTTTCCCTGTAAGATATCGATCTTATTTCAGTTTGTGGCAGTTGGTTGGTTTTGTCCCAACCAAGGTCCCGGGGTAGCAATCAGGTGCCTAGCACAAGCTGATATCTCCCAGCACAGCTTTCGTTCACCCAACACACACATAGAAAATCTCTACACCAAACTTGATGTAGGACCCTTCAGAATTTATTAGTGCCTTTCTAGAATTTTGTAATGAAAATACGACTACATTTTAAAGCTTGTATTGATGCACATTTTACTAGGTCAAAAATAACTAAACGTGTAGCTATTTTTGCTTTGATCACTGTGTTGTGCTTTTTAGAATTTTGATAGTCAAATAATAAAATCTATGTGTAATGAATGTACGTGTCTCTCAACTCTTTAACTTAATAGAGTTCAGCCAATAATGATATACACATACGCCATATAAGGACGTTTCCAGTAAAGAGGGAAAAAATTATATCTAATTTATGGCATTATTTATTAGGGCCTAAGTCGAGGTTGACTTCGAAAAAACTTAAAGGTTCAAGAGTTGTATGAGAGGTATAAGAGACCAGCACCTATTTCACTTTTTATCTGTTCAAAAGGAATATAGGATACGCAATCAAGCACTAAATAACAAAATCTCACGTTGGGGAATTGACATGCGTTTGGAGATATTTGACCCAGAGGTGTATTGCCCTGCACTCATTTAATTTTAGGGGTGTTGGTTACTCACCCTTCCATTAAACAACTCAAGTCCTGAGTCGGTGATTTTTTACATTTTTTAATTAGGAGTGTGCCCCATTAGTTAGAATCACTGGGAGGAATGGGATTTATGAGGAGTGTGGCCCATTGTTTCGAATCCCCGGAAGGACGTAAGTTTGGGTTGTTCTTTTCATTTTGTCCTCAAAATGAATTTTTATGGGGTATGTCTGGTACGAATCGCTGGAAGTTTGTTTTTTTCTAATTCACCGTTGTCGTGTTTGGGACCTCGGAGCGTGTCGGTACGGTTTAAAGACGTGTTTATCCAATTTAAAGGCCTCATCACCGACGACATGAGGGAACAAAATATTTGAATTGGGTAAATATTTATGTGAGGGGAAAATAGTCCCATCTGTTACCAACCTACCAATGTTAGATTTGTTGAATATTACAGCATCACCTTCTTTACCGTATGCTCCCACATCGACCATAATGAAATGCAGTTTGCATCCACCATAGCAAAAAGATCAATGGAGAAAAATCCTTTGAAATTGTGAAAAAGACTTTCAGAGTTATCAGGTGAAATAATCCGTACATGCTTCCCGTCCAGTCCAGCGACACAGTTCGGTAAAGCCCAGCGATTCTAGAACGCCTTCGCCTTCTCATTCCAGTCTATCTGAGACACATTAGGAAGACACGTTTATTGCAAGTTCATTTTCAATGCTCTAAGAACCTCCGGGACAAATTTCGAAATAGTACTGTAACAAGTTCGGTATGAGAACGCTAGGGAGCGGAATAACTAGCCAAGAGGTCATATTTGTAGGCTTGACAGGTGGTTGTGAAGATAATGAAAATCTTGATGGCATTGTGGAAGATGATCCACTTGAAGTACACGATACAGATATAGTGCAGGCTGACCTCACAGCAGCGTACACAAATCCACGGTTAAAAAATGAAAATAATTCCCGAAAAATAAAAAATAATGACGTCATTATTGGCATGCTGAAACAGAGGTGAAGAGCGAGTGGAATTTGCGAAATGTATAGAAAAAATTCTTCAGCCTGAAATTAAAAGAGATGACGAGATCGATATTTTTTTCAAGGCAAATGCAACTGTCAAGCAATTTACTCCATCCGAAAAAATTGAGGCAAAAATAAAAATATTCAAGATTGTTAGTGACTTGGAAATTCGTCAGCTACTTCCTGTGCAGACCTAGTCAATTTTTAACTATGCCAATCTGCCTAGCACATCACCTGCTGTTTCGCAAAGTGAATCCTTCAGTACCTCTACCACTTCACGCCAAGAGGTTCGTACACCCGGCCCGATTTTACATGAATCATCTCTAGATGAATCAGTATTAAATACAAGGGAATTTTACGAATAACATAGTCCTAAATGGTAATATTTTGAATCTTTGAATACTTTAATAACACTGTGATAGTTTCACAAATTCCGATATTTTTTTTATAAATCTTTGAAATGGTAAGTGTTCTGGTAAACGCTTGGCTTTCATTGCTGCCTGTTAATTTTATTATTGTTTTATGTTTTAGAATTACAGTACAGTTTCGATTCGATCATTAACATAATTAAAGTTAATTTAGGCTAGGTTATTTTATTAAAATTGCCAATACGTACCTTAAAGTAAGAGCAAGTTTTATATCTGGCGATAGTGGATTTTGCACTCAATTGGTTGGCTCCACCTTCAAATCTTATACAATTAGACTCACTAGAAACGAAAATTGTTCCCGTGTGAATCTAAAATACGCCTTAAACTTCCTCTCATCATCCAAAACATGCTTGTAGATAAGTGTCTTAAAAACTCCCTCATTGTCCCTACTCATACATTTCACTACAGTATTTTCGAGTCTTCAAGGCTTGGGCTGCTAAAATGTCTACATCATCCTCTAAATCCTGTTTTTTCTTTCATTAGCATTAACGCTAACACCCTTCTCCTCTTAGGTAGTACACTCATTAGAAAAAACATATGCTTAATACTAGAGAGCTCCACGTACACCTGAGAGACAACTAAATACGATGGAGCGCTGTACATCTGTCTAGGAAAACACAATTGCGCGGCGTGATACGTACTACGCTCCCATCAACGCATTGGGTACTGCGACGCTAGGAAAACGTAGCTTTAGAGATGCGTTTCCAACTATCTATCAACGTAAATATCTCATAACAATAGTATTGATCAGTGGTGAATCAAGAAATACTATTTTGGAGGGGTTCAAGAGAGGGTTAGCAATGAAATTTTGGTTTGTAGATGTTTATAAATAAGTACACTATTAATTTTTGTATGACCAGCCATTTTGATTGAGTCAAATCCTAGAACTTTGACTCTCATCATCACGGAAATATCCAGGACTGTTCAGCACGACTGATATTTCTTAAGATTTGCTAGGCGCATAAGCGGACTTCAGCTAACACACTCACTTTCGTGGCCAGTCTGTATATGACCGTAATGGCTTCGCAAATTAAATGAGGTCGAAACGGAATGAATGTTTGTCAAATCTATAGTTTTGTAGTGATCGTTATAGAGGCTGCGTTGTTGGTTAAACTAATAAAACTTCATTTATTTAAATTCTTATTTATTATACACTTGCACCAATTCTTTAGCTAGTGTGATAAATTTATTAACGAAATCATATATTTAAATTACTATTTATTATATTGGTTGGCTTCTAGTATTTCACTTGATACACGTCATGCTTCTTGGATAGTATGAAAGTTGGCCGTCGACAGATTTAAGATAAATTCACAATATTATTATTATTAGCACCGCGTCTTACTACCCGTTCGGGTTATACGCATTCACAATATTAATTGCTCTAGCCGTGATGTAATATAACTACTATTAACTATCACGCCTTATTATTTTTTATTATAATAATTAGCTCCACGGCGACTAACCGACCTGCTAACGCAAGGTGTCGTTAAATGATTTACAAAAACATAACACGGAGCTTTAGCAGTCCCATACAATTTAAGAAAACCACCCCCCATTAAAAGCTTTTGAGAAACTATTGTTGTACAGAAGGCGACTTTCACAATATTCCTTAATACCTGGCTAGCAGGTTATTAACCTTTCAATCCCAGTTATTGCCTACAAGGTTGCTAAAAACATCTTATTTTATACAGTGTTAGTAAAGAATGGCAGCAATACCCCCTTTGTCTACAAGCTGACTTTCCCTATGGGAATCCGGCGAAGTAGACACTTTTTTTTTCATGAACTCTAAATGTGTCTGCTGCGACATATTAATATATAACATTAATCTTACAACTTCATCAATTTTACACAAAATAAATAATAATCACAAAATACCATTAAACAATAATTAAAATTACCCTTTTCACTGCCAGTCTTCCATTAATATATAAATGAGTCAGTCACATAGTTACATAAACATAAACAAATCTATACAATTCAAATAAAAACTTTTCATCCTTTGCACCATTTCTCTCACCAATACTTGTTCATTTGAGTGTACCATCAATCCGCTGTTCACAGTTATACAGCTTCCTGGGGGAAGGGGTTAAACCTTCCCCCCACACATACTAACAATTCATAGCTTGAATACTAATGTGTGTCACCCTGGCCACCCGACTTTTAGCCACCCGGTTTTTGAAAGTGCCCATCGTTCGTGCTACGTTAGTGCTCGATTTTCATCGTTAGTGCTGTAAATTTGAGGCACTAATTCACTTCTTATGGGTGGCTAGAGAGATATCTCCCTGGCCACCCAGTATAAGAAATAATAGAGATAACACTTTTTTGAAAACGCCCATCGTTTGTGTTGGTTAGTGCTCAATTTTCATCGCTATCGCTGTAAATTTGAGGCACTAATTCACGATTGTTTATGGGTGGCTAGGGAGATATCTCTCTGGCTACCCGGTATAAGAAATAATAGAGAAAACCCTTTTTATGAAAACGCCCATCGTTTGTGCTACGTTAGTGCTGGTTAGTGCTCGATTTTCATCGTTAGTGCTGTAAATTTGAGGCACTAATTCGTGATTTCTTATGGGTGGCCAGGGAGATATCTCCCTAGCCACCCATAAACAATCGTGAATTAGCGCTTCAAATTTACAGCACTAACGTAGCACAAACAATGGGCATGTTCAAAAACCGGGTGGCCAGGATGACACACACGAAACTAACTTTTCGTTTGTGAGGGTTTGCTTAAAACTGTAATTACAATAAGCTGAGACTCGTACTCCCCAACCCCTCCTATAGCAAGTGTTTGTGCTCGTGCCTGCGTTTATTATCAAAGTGTTTGTTGTAAGTATTGTAAATGCCATCCTCCCCTCCTCACCCGAACATCGCAAAACCAGACATACTTTAACTCAATGAATGATGAAAATGAAGGTAACTGTAAGGGACTGGTTGCCATAGTAACATGACGCTTCTAAGGAAACCAAAAGTTTAAACACTAGCGTTCGAAGCAGTCACTCGACAGAACTAAAATTATCGAGACTCGGTGGAAAAACTACCCAAAAACTTGACTGAATATTTAAACTTTTGATGTCTTCTTTATAGTATTCATTTCTCTATTATTGAACCGAACAGCGCTAGTTTAGTGGAATTTCATCACGCTCATTGATTAGAATTCTGGACCAATTTGGGACTTTTGACAGGCGATAAAAATTATATTTGCCCTCGTAAAATTGTGCTACTTGATTTTTAATTATTTTTATTTTACCTAAGTACTTATATTTTCACTGAAAGATCTCGAAGTAAATTAATCAAATTCTTAAAATTTACATATAGCCTTATGTTCTAATAATTATTTAGCTTGAATTAATTAAATATGAATGTACAATGTAATATGAATTTAAGGTTATTGTATTATCGTGGATTTCGGCATACTTATTACATTTAGTTTTAAGGTGGCGGGGTTCGGTATTCAGCATCCAATTATCAGAAGTAGGCGCTAGTCTAAAAAAAAGGTTTGGAACCACTGGCTTGGATCATTCGGCCACTGAAGCGGGTGAACCAGAAATTAAAACAGTTGTAATATTTTTAATCCTGTCTCTTTGAGAATTTTATAAAAATAACAACAAAAAAAAAGACTTTTGGCGAGTGTGAAATAAGTCTTGTTTCTATTTCATTGTAGCCCTATATATTTTAATACAACATTTGACCACTTTTGTATGAGTTAATATTATGGCGAGGTTGGTTGATATTGTTATAAGAGTATAGGGCCCAAGACCGGACACTACTTGTGTTTTAAAAAATATATTCATTTTGCTCCCCGCGTTTTATTATCCGTCCAGGATGTCCAAATATTCACACTAATAAGTTAAGGACAAGGACGGTTGAGTTAAGTAGTGAAAATATCCTTCATTTGAGTAGAGGGAGCGGGGAAAATCGTTTTCAGCACAGTGAACGGGAGTTTCAAACCTCGATCTCCCTGCCGTCAGCAATTAATATCAGACGAGCCTTACGTCTTATATCGGGTCTACTCTACATAGACGCAAACGTTAGCTAAAGTGGTTCGCTATCAATGTTATTAGCAAACAATGTTGAGTAACACCTGTTTGCGAACAATGTTATTTACATTGAGTGTCCACACAGAAAACCTTTATTCCTGAACAAATATTTGTAAATCTAAATGTTAATCAAAGTGATGAAGCTCTGATGTGATGCCCGCAAGTATACTAGTAGAAAACCACATGAACATCCAGTAGTGATGACTATTGTATGTGTATTGAAATGGCACTTCTCTAAACAATTAAGTGGGACCTGCTTCGGTGGCCGCATGATCTAAGGCGTCACTCTCACAATATACTAGACAGTTGATGAAAGGGAGATCGGGGTTCAAATCCCGGTCTTGTGTAATGAAGGTGGTTTTCAATATTGTTTTCCATTCTCCCTCCACGCAAATGCGGGTACAGTTCCTCTAAATTCAACCCTCTTAATCAGCGTAATTAGTAATTATGCGTATAGCCTGAAAAGGTAGTAAGACGTGGTGCTAAAAAAATAGTGGGGGGAAAAAACGTAAGCTACAATTGCGAGTCGAAATTTATTACAAAAGCTATCATCAAGATGATCGGGGCCCAAAAATGTTTCCAACCCCAGGTTTAGATTAAATGTTCACTTGGGCATACTAACTTACATCTAAGGAATATAACTGGATTTCGAGCCGATCGTGATTCGATTATAATACGGGCGTGATTAATTTTACTTGATTATTGAAAGTAAACAGGGTCGAAGTTTCAGACGGTACTTATATTAAATTGTTTTAACTAGACCCCCACCCCTTTCTATTTATCACGCGTAAATTTTAAATAATAATACATATATTTTATTTTAAACATTTAATTTAGTTGGATCTTAATAACCCCAACGGTTGCTCTAAGTGGCAAACGATTTTAGTTTGGTTTGACGGAGACGGACATGTCGGGGTTCGAGTTCTGGTAGGGTGTATTGAGGGGGAATTTTATTAATGGTTTCCCAATCTTCATCCTAAATGCAGGTGTATTTTAGGTAATTCGACCATCAAAATTTCATTGAACAATTTTAACACGTGTATAATTAAAGCTAAAAATAGTGATTCAATGATTTCAAATCCCTTCAGTTTACGAGTTATGACGGGTCAAACTTGATAGTTTATTATTTTTCTTTCCATTGTTAAGATAAAGTATTTAATTTTTGGAGCTAATATTTAGTATAACTAAACATTTACATGAGGTGTACACAATGAAATATTAATATTATAAATATTTATATGAAATATTCATAACCAAACTTAAAAACCTATAATATTTTATCATTTAATTTAAATTACTGAAACTTTTTTGTATTAAACAAGTATTGTATATTCAAGTTGATAATTATACTAGCAAAATAAACATTTTTTGTAGTATGTAAAAATAATGAAGATATTTAATTTTCGTTGACATAAGATAATATTTTACTTGTCATTATTTCATGACAGTGATTAGTTTGTATTTGTAAAGTATTTAAAGTGTAAGATTAAAATAAAACCAAAGCCGTAATTTTAATGTTGAAAAGTAAGTAATGGTTTTTTGTTGGAGTTGTTCTTGGTTAGTTATTAAATTTGTCTTTGAAATATGAATCACTTTGTGCATGTAAATACCTTTAATAACAATTATTTTGTATTAGTTAAAATATTTTACATACATTTGATATCAGCAACAATGTGCGTTGTACATAATTTTTTTATAAATGTAAGTTTTTTGTTGTATTTTATTTTTATTTTTTCAATGAAATAAGAAATTTTAGTTGGTGTTGTTTGGGGCGGTATTTATGGCGAAACCTTTTACATTTCTAATGTTTTTACTTACCCATAAATAAATATTAAGTACGTATTCCTATAAACAAAGACATTTTGTATTAACAGACTATTATTATCTGTGGCTCACACACCCCAGCACATCTCACCACGTCATGAATTCATTAATCTTATCAGAGTAAGAAATTACTAGATCTTATTTAATACACGAATATGCCTAGAGATATGATACCTATTATCCATAATTAAAATAATGAATATTTAACTTATTATTTTATAAATGACCTAAGATTTAAAACCCGCTGTGAAATTGGGCCTTGTGTTTTAAATCTATTGAGGCAAACTAAGAATATTGTCTGAATAGCATTTAATCTCCAAATCAGTTTCAAAAGCAGACGGGGTAATCTAAGAAAATTCCACCCAGTCTTCCCCACCACATCCATCCACCCAACATCGGTGCCCGAACGAACCAATACGGTATCTCAAGAGGTGTTTCGAAAGCAATTTAATGCGTTCGATGAAAATAGTTATACAAAGTAATATTGATAAAATGTAGATCAGCCCAACAGAAAACATATAAAGTTTTTAGAGAAAACTCTTTTTAAGCAAACTAGCAAGTATTCTACCTTACTTTTACTTTCTCGCAATCCCTCGAAGAAAGGAAGTATTGTGATCGCAAAAACAAATTATATCCGATGTTTTGAAGGACATAGACGTTTCATGACACCCTTAACGAAAAAATATTTTATTTTTTTTGCAATGCCGTTTGTATATTTGTAAATCGGGCTAGAACCGAAACTATTATGCCGATCAGACTAAACCAGAGTATTTAGGGGTTTTGTAAGGTTCCAAAGAAGTTTTTTTGAATTAGCTAAACTAATAAGGTAGTTCGTCATTGATAATTACTAAGCGATAAACCGTCCATCCATGGTGTAGTAACCCCAGTGGTCATTGTACCTAGCTACAAACATAGGGATCCCGGGTTCGATCCTCGGTACATTGGTTATTTTATCCGAAAAGAGAATTATCCCAAAAGTCGCCAAAGTTTGGTTAGTTAGGCTTAAGTTAAAAGCGGCTAATAGTCCACCCAGAGAGACGACCGAACGAGCTACTTACTACATCTCCCGGTCAAAAATGCCATGTGCCAGCAAAAAAACAATATATAACATTATGGCGGAAATTTTACATATTTGGGAGTGGGGATCTTGGAAAAAATACATCAAGTAGCAATGTATCCACCTAGTCCAGCAACACCAACGAAATGAAGCCGGGTGTCCGCTTTACCTGGGTGTCTCAATGGTTGGGATTATTTGACCCTCTGATTGGCAAATTATGGTCTGCTAGTAGAGTTGTCTCTACAACCGGTTCAGTCAAAACAAGAAATTTCATTAAATAGATACTTAAATCTAGATTTTCATTGATAAATTCGGATTAATAAAATTAACGACTAGAGTTAGCTTAAAAAAACTAAATTATTTTCTAAATAACGACATTGTGTACAAAAAAAATTAGATAAAATTAAATAATTTAGGTATAAAAAGAACAGTATTTATTTAAATTTGAAATTTTACCACTTTTAAACTGCTCATACGTTAATAATTATTTTTCTTTAACATATATAGCTATTTCATTGTGTGCCCTTCATATTATTATTATTATTATTAGCACCGCGTCTTACTACCCGTTCGGGTTATACGCACTTACGCTAATGTGTAATGGAAGGGTGATTGTGAGATGAAATGGAGGACCTACAGTTTAGCACCGCACTAATAATAATAATAATAATAATAATAATAATAATAATAATAATAAATATTAGTATAGATTGATTTATTTCGTTTTTATTCAGACAAGTTTTTTAACACCGCGTTTTACTAACCGTTCCGGTTATACGCTTATGCACTTATTACTATAGTGGTTTTAGGTATTAGGAAGGCTATAATTAAAGGAAGTGTACCTGCATTTTCATGGAAGGAGAGTGGAAAACTATTTTGGAAAACCACCCTTAGTACACCTGACATGGTCAACATGTTTATTAAACATGTTTTATATACTAGGTAGTCCATTTAAATTATGTATAGGCCTATATACAAGATTGTTAATATAATGTGTTTTTTATATATTTAACTGGCTGTTAATTTAGAATTAAAAGTTTTAAAGGTAAAATATTTTTTTGTCCCAATACAAGTGTAGAGTTATTAAAATTTTGCTTCCTCTGTTACAAACGTTATCAAGATATGCGTTATTAAAACCAAAACTCTTGCTCTTAAATTTATATTACAGTGAAAACTTATCATACAAAATTAAAAAGTAAAAGATTATTATGAAATATCTTACTTATTTCTTTGAAACAATCTTGCTTAAGTAATAATATGCCCTTAAGTTTTAATAATAATGAATATTCTTTATTTTACAGTATATATTTTACTCTTTAATATTGCACAAGAATATAATCAAACATTATTTGTAATTGGTTTATTTTTTAAATACCAAAATAATAAGGCCCAAAGGAAAATAAACATAATTATTTAGCTAAATAAGTTAGATTAGTTTAATAAAATTAAACAGGTGAATGGAAAATTTAATTATGATATGTAGAAAAGGTTGTTTTACAAACTACAGTTTGAAACTTATTTTTTGCCATCTTTATCCACCCTAAAAAAATAAAAAGACGGAAATATTATCAAAAGTTCTCTTGTTGTGGTATGAATAAAATATGTTAATGTGTGTAATCCTCTTATTATTAAATTATAATTATTTGCCTACGCTGTATCTAGTTTAAAACCCGATTTAGTTACCTTCCACTATGATCCTTGACAGGGTTTGTGGTGGGGTACGTAAATGCAAAAAAGTTAAAACCTAAAAAATTCGAGGGACTTGGTGTGGGGGGCAGGGATAAGTCAAAAAGTCAAAGATATTATAAAAAAAAGTAACTAGAATTTTCATATATGTTTGCCATATTATTTGAAATACAGAGTCGATAACATAACCAAATATAAAATATTAGGTTTAATCAAATTATTCATGCGATCTTTTATTAATCTTTGAGCCAAAAACTAGAAAAAAGGGAAAACTTATTTTGTATTCATAGCATTTTATATCAAATACGGGGAAAGTCTGGAAAACCTGGGGCCGATAGGGAATTTCAAAATTTTAAAGTGAATTAGGATTGTTTGAATGTGTTAAAAAATAGCTTGTTTTATAAAAAAAAGCTGGGCTTTAAAATTTATTTTTTGTAACTATTCGTTACCCTTGAGAATATATTTTAAGGTGAAAGGATGCCAGATGTAGTGTCAATGTTTAATTATTAGTCTTGTGTAGTGTTGTAGTAGGTTTATTAATGATCTTAGTATTTAATAGTTACCTAAGCTACTATTACTACATAAAAATAGTCGTGCATAAAGTTATATTGTATTTATTTATTTATTTAGCACCGTGTCTTACTACCCGTTTGAGTTATACGCTTAAGTACTAATTACGCTAATGGGTTATGGATTGGGAGGTTGAATTTAGATTAAGTTAACCCACATTTGCGTGGAGGGAGAGTGGAAAATCATTTAGAAAAACCTACCCGCAGTTCACCCGACCAAGAATCGAACCTCAATCTCTCTGCCCTCAACAGTCTAGCTCAACACGAAACTAGCCGTTAGCTAACTACGCCACCGAGGCGGGTAGTATAAAGCCATATAATCATCTGATCTTTGATAGTATGAGTAACAGTGAAACCGGGGTTAGAAGGAGGGGGTGAGTACAGGAGGGGTATTGCCCCAGTTGGGAAAATAGTACCCCCACCCCATGTAGCAAATTTGTCCCCGTTTAGATTTATAGGATATGAAGCTGAAAGATGGCCTTGCATCACAAATATTTAAAAAACTAGCAACTGTATAAAGTTTGGTTAAAACTAGCGTTATTTTTATTTCAAAACTATAAAAAGGTGTTGGTAAATAAATAAGACATTTTCCCGAGCTCTTTATTTTCACCAACAGCAAATCAGTTTAAACTTTTAAATAAACATTCTATCTATATGTTTATCATTTTCCATCGGCTAAATATAGGAAGAAAGGCTTCTATTTTTAGAATTGTTATCAATCGAATAAACTTTATAGTCCCGACCATAAATAGCATTCAAATTTCAAAAATCTTCCAAGTGAGAGCACCTCCAAATAACTTCTAAAGGATTTAGGTTTCCTTTATTTTTTAAGTAAGAATCAATCTAATGACTTATGAGGGCATCAAATCTCAAAATAATTCGGAGGAAAGCCTTTGAACCCCCCTTTGGCTTGTGGGTCGCATATTAAACCTTTTTTGAGTGTCCGCTTTCAAAAATATGGTTCTATCATCCATAAATTAAAAAGAAAAGAGTAAAAATTTTAAATGTTGACAAAACAAAAAGTTTGTAATTTATTATCCTCTCTTCCTACCATATTATTACTATATTTGATGACAAAGAAAGGCATGATAAATAAAGCTCCTTCAGATAGCTTCAAGTCATCCAGAGTTTAAAATTTTACACGGGAAGAAACTCACTTCCAAAGAGCTTCCGGAGCCCTTACTTACAAATGATGAGTATAATTTAGATAAGAAGCATAATGTCTGTGTGGTAAGCCACACAATTAATTTTTCAAAATTGTCGTGCCACTACATTTCTTAAAACAGTGCATAAGATTCAATCAAGGGTTTAAGAGACCTCTACTAGACCCAAATTCGCGCCAGCAATATTATGACGGAGACACTCCAAGCAACCGTTTGTAACTTCAACTCTAGAGATATTTTGTTGTTGGCCTTGAAAAAGCTATCTGTTCCCCTCTTATGCCTCTTCTCATGGTGTTGTCAAAGAGTTCGCCATGACAGTGACGCTACAGCCTACAGGTAGTAAAAGAAGAGAGAACACGCGAGTGAGCGAGCGACAAATAGAAAGTTAGACGAGAGAAGAGGAGGCGCAAGTCCTGGCTGTACTGGGCAGGATAATACCTAACCAGGTGAACAACCTTACCTTGTCTTCTCTCCACTCGAACTGGCGTGGCCCACTGAACAAGATTAACCAACCAGTGGAGCTCTTACTGCTAGCCAGCCACAACCTTTTACTGGGCTTTCAAAAACAATAGCAACCTGTGGGTACTACTAGAAGGATAGCTTTATTACTAGCGAACTTGATGAGAGGAAGAACAAGGTCGGAAGAGGTAATCAGAAAACATAAACTTATGTTTTTGAGGTCAACATTGAAACATTTTACCTAAAGTAATATTTTATCGATATTGATAATATATATTCAAAGTGACAGCTGCAGATCACATGACTTGGCGTATTAATATAATACAGTAGTAGTCTTCATACCGTGTTCTTACTATAACTTAATTATTTGACAATCTTTATACTCCAAACCTACGATTTACTACACTTCAAACGGAAATCAACCCACTTTTATAGTCATATATTTTGCACTCCCTGTAATTTAACCCGAGACACAAGGATCTGTAACATTACGACTGTATGACTTGAGTTAAGGTGAGGGTAAGAGTTTATATTACAGTAGCCTCATGGCTTCTTTGGTGCCTACTGACAGCTGACTTCTGACAGTCAACATTTAGGTACATACCTAGATTTTGACCGTCAGAAGTGACAACTGCTACACACATGTTTTTTGCAGATCATATGGTTCGGCGTAGGGATACATCATTTGGTCTGGTAACTTTTCAAGGGTGTGCTGTTAGCTGTCAGTCAGCACTAAAGAAGCCATGGGGCTACCTGTACGTAGAGAATTAAATGGTAGGACACAATCGTACAAACTTTCTTATATAATAGCATGGAACTAAATTTTCAAAAACAGGTTTCCAGTAACCTAACCTTTAATAAATTGTACTTGGAAAAATATACATACATCATCTTGTTAATTACCATAAACATTCTTCAAATATAAAATTTAAACACAATTGGGGTTACTATTATATTTTTTTAAATAAAATCAAGTTTTAATGAATAGGTTATATTACAAATTATTTAAAGGTAGTTTACTTAAGTTCTCGTCTTTCTCCTTCTGTTCCCTTAAGGCAAATAATCACTCAGAGTCAGGAGATAACTACGAAAAACTACAAACAAAAACAAACAAGGATTCTCGAAGCGGAACTCTTTCAACTACAGCTTCACATAATCAATGTAGGTTTCATGGATCAATAAAAGAAAGAATCCAACAGAGTCAGATTAGAGATGGGTCCCAAGCGATATTTTCGGGTTCGAGTCTCGATTTTGAGTTCCTCCACGTAGATAAGTAGCTCGATCGAGTTCCTCCACACCCCCACGTTGCAAGGAAGTCCGCGGGAACAGGAGGAGCTTCGCACAGGAAATTATAAAATTGAATAATAAAAATCACTAACGCATGAAAGGTTAGGTTTATCTAGGTTGGGTAGGAACCATAATTATATGTATTAATTATGGAAGGATTGAAAGTTAGGTTTGTACTAGGCTATTGCACTTCCTGAGTTGAGAAGGAGATCGACCCTCACCCCCTTTCTCCAGTGAACAAACACAAACCCCAGTCCCCCCCTAAGTGGAGGAAATCCCTCCCTATCAGTGGAGTAGATCAACTCCCTCCTAGTGGAGAAATTCGACCTCTAAGTGGAAGAATTCCCCTACCCCCCTCGGTGTATTAAATGATTTTTTTTCTCAGATATTTTCGAGTTGAACGCATGCAAGGGTGCATGCAGTATATTCATACATGATTTTCTGGAAACATATAAATACAAACGAAACATTCACTAAGCATGTTCGTATTCTGATAAAAATGTGACTATAAATTAATTTAACAAACACCTATTAGTATTATCTAAGGCAGTAGTTCCCAAACGGGGTGCTACGGGATTTTTTTAAACTGGCAATTAGTTAAAAGTTATTGTAGGGTTTTAAAATAATGTTTCATTAGTTATGAAAAAAAAAACATGAAGAAAATAGCGCGTTAACATTATTACAACACATTGTTTCTTGCAATGTGAAGCGCTGGTTGCAAGAACAATAGGATATGATTTGAAAACAGTACTTGACCAAGTTGTGAAAATGATGAACTTCATCAGAAGTCGACCACTGAAGTCACGTTTATTTGCAGTGTTGTATGAAGAAATTGGATCGAAGTAGGTAAATCTTTTTCTGCACAAAGGAAGTTAGATGGCTGTCGCGAGGAACAGTGTTGTGCCTTGTGTATGAATTGAAAGAATAACAATAACTTCTTTTACTCTCGAGAGGCAACAAGCTTTCTGTGAATTACTTTCGAATGAAACGTGGTGTGCAAGGTTTATCATATTTATCAGATATATATATATACTAGATAGCTGTTGCCCGCGGCTTTGCTCGCGTGGAAGTTGATTATATACAAATACGAAAATATACATATGTATTTACAGATTAATTTAAAATATTACGTTACGTTGATGACCATAACTTGACCTCAGATCAAAAATAATGCAAGTCCGATAGAAACTTTCACCCCCTTTTTCATCCCTTACTAAATAAAATTTCCAAAATTCCTGAAACACGTATTTATTTGTTTTACTTCAATAACCGAAATACAAAATTTTGTTTATGTAATTTCAAAATGACGGACTTTCATACATATTATCATCCCCTATTTTGACCCCTTTGGGGTGGAATTTTCTAAAATCCTTTCTTAGTGGGTGCCTACATAACAAAATGAATATACAGTCCGAATTTCATGCTTGTAGCCTTGATAGTTTGCGCTCGGCGATGATGAATCAGTCAGTCAGTCAGTCAGTCAGTCAGGACATGTTATTTTATAAGTATATATATATATGTGTGAACATTTAAATTAAATAATAAATACGTTGTAACATGCAAGAAAGAAATGAAAATGTTATGTCTTCTTCTGATAAAATTAATGCTCCTAAAGAAAAAGTAAGGAATTGGGAGAGGACAACATTGAAATGTTTCCAAGTGCCACTTTCCGAGCACCTCGAGATTATGGGGGGAAATACAGCCGTATTTTCCTAGCATAGTAACAGAATGAGTAATATGATTGGCTAAGAAATGCTTTAAACAGTACCGTACAAGAACCAAATAGCTAAAACTATTATTTATGCTTTTAGTGAGGATTACTCCATCTAGATATATTCTGAAAATTGAAACCACGAGTTGAAGGTGGCTGCGTTATATGATAGCTCTTGATCTTAATAAAATCACACATTGTAGCCGACGATTTCCAAACGTCCATTCTAGACTTCCCATAAAATATGAGTTAAGAATTACCCTGGGCACGGGACGACTTCTAGATAGCTCAGTGGTAAGAGCATTGGCGTACTAAGCCAAAGGTCCCGGGTTCTATTCACGTGTCGGTGACCTGGCGGTCTAGGAGTAAGGTGTTGGACTTCTGTGCTGGGGTCCGGGGTTCAATCCTCGGTCCCGGCACCAATTTATCTGATTACCAAACCCTTCCTTCACCTCTGACAAGACATCTTGTGAATGTGGAGAATGTCAGGCCTCCACCGTGGTTCGGATTCCACGTTAAACTGTAGGTCCTCCATTTTATCTCACAACCACCCGACCATTACACATTAGCGTAAGTGCGTATAACCCGAACGGGTAGTAAGATGCGGTGCTAATAATAATAATAATAATAATAATAATAATAATAATAATAATAATAATAATATTCCCGTGTCCAGGTGTTATTTTTCAATTTTCAGAATATAGTACCTTACAAACTAAATTAAATATGAGTTTCAAAGAAGCGGAATTAATTGACAACGCCAACGATTGTACTTTGACATTAATCTGGAAATGACGTTCAAAGAATTTAGGACACAATATTAAATCTACCCTTAAAAAAAGCTCGTACAAGTCTTGTACAACTTTCTACGTCTTATCTGTGTGAGCTCGCCTTTTTCAACACTCGCCAATTTGAAAAGTGTGGGAAAAGGAAGATTAGAAACTATTGGTAACGAAATGCAAGTGTGCTTATTCACTATTTCTACAAATACTAAAGAAATTTGCCCCTCAAATCAAGGCCACGTGTCTCATTAAGTATGGGAACTTGAATAGGATTTTTGCTAAGTTTTTGTATTTATTATAATCGTTACAGATGATTTCCTCAGTCTTCTTCTTGCTCGACAAAGTGTTTATAAACTAAACGGTAATTAGTGTGTGAATTATAAATTCTTTAATATGCAAGTGTTATGTTGAATTGCAACCAATTAGTCATCCTAATCTTACTACATAAACACATACATTTTCATTGAGTAGGCCTATTTTTATTTTTCATATTATATAAAATAGTTTCCTTACTTTTTAATAATTATTATTTTTTATAAACGCGTCTTAACCAGTTCGGGTTGAACGTTTATGTCCTGATTATTTTTTTAAGCACCGCGTCTTACTAATCGTTCGGGTTATACGCCTATGGACTAATTGTACTAATGGGTTGGAGATTAGGAAGGTTTAATTTAGAGGAACTGCACCCAGATCTGAGTGGAGGAAGAGTGGAAAATCATGTAGGAAAAACCACCCTCAGTGCACCAGGCCGGGGTCGAGCCCTCAATCTAATTAAGCTAATGTGTTTGGGATGAGGAAGGTTGAATTTAGATTAAGTGTACTCGCATTTGCGTGAAGGGAGAATGGAAAAACATTTTGAAAAACTTCAGTTAACCCGACCGGATTCGAACCCCGGTCTCCCGGTCATCGGCGGTTTAATCTAAAACGAGTGTGACGCCTTAGACCATGCGGCCAATGAAACGGCTAACTTTTTTTTATAAGACAGGCAGTTTGTGTGATAGCTGCAATAGTTATGCAACGGGGTTTTTATTAGCACCAACAATGTTGTCTACACAGCGTAAGTTTCAAAAATAAAGTACTGAGCTAGCTTTGTCGGCGTATCGCGTCCGAATGTCGAGGAACTTCAATGGACACCGCCAAGTGGCGGCATCTTTGCACACAAGAACAAAGGTAAATGATTCCTACTTGCTGCCATGATTAAGTTTCTATGCAACCCAGAATTGTCTAATAATAGTTTTACTGCGTTCTTTCTGTTGACTTCTTGTTACTTATATCAAACTAGTGTTTCTCTGTTCAATATTATCTCCTCTTCATACAACACTACCCAAAGATAAGAATGGTCTTATTGGTGGGTATGTGATACGATATTATTATTATTATTATATTTATTATTTAGCACCGCGTCTTACTACCCGTTCGGGTTATACGCTTTAAGTACTAATTACCCTAATGGATTAGGAATTGGGAAGGTGGAATTAGAGGAAGTGAACCCGAATTTGCGTGGAGGGAGAGTGGAAAACCATTTGGGGGGGAAAAAAACCCCAGTTCACTCGATCGAGATTCGAACCTCGATCTTCCCGTCCTCAGCAGTCGAGCTCAACACGACTAGCGCGTTAGCTAACTACGCCACCGAGGCGGGTGATACGATGTTTCCCATGTTAATCTCCTGTGATTTTCTAGAAGTTTAATTATTTATGGTGAACCATGTGTTCAACATGCACATTCGAAAGAACAGTGGAACCCTTGTATTTTCAAAGTTTGTCTAGCTAGCTTCTACGCACAAGCCAAGCGCCTCGTTCCATATGTTCAAAAGGGCACTATATGGATGCAGTGTGTGGAGGTTATTGCACATTCGTATTGGAAGAAATTTAATTATTATTCCAATCAATCGACTAAGTAGAATATCTCTCTTAATAATGTTAGATTTCAAAAACCGAAGTATTGGCAAGCGACAGCAATATAGGAAAGATTACTAGATGATGGTTTCAAAATGTCAAGAACCCAAATAATTTGATTGTGTTAGTTGTAAAATTTTAAATAAGGTACTACACGATCTTACTGATTTTATCATAGTCTTTTACAATTGGGAGCAAAATTTTCAAAAATTTGTCTGTTAACTTTCCTAAGTTAATTTTTTCTAAGAAAAACAAGAATAAAATATTATTTGTCATTAAAGCCCATTTTAAAGAAGATCTATTTTCAAATTATTTTAAATTTCAGAAATTAGTCTTCAGTAAACTACACAATTTAATCACGATTTCGTTTCGAGGCATTACCTACCATAACATATCAATATAAATTTTGAACTAAATATGTCAAACCGACAAACTTGAAAAAGCCACTCTTAGTTCAAACGGTGAATTCTGTATAAAACCGGAGGAACAAGTACACCACCACTTGGTTAAAAACGTAACGATCAGGTTTGTCGTCTGCTAGAGAATGAGGGGACAAAGGTGTATGTTTGCGTCGTTTCTCTTGTGAATGAAAACGTGTCTCTAAAATATAAAGACTTTTATAGTTCAGAAATGGTAACGTATTGGGTTCCACTTGGGTCTTTAAACATTTTCATTTAAAGGGAAATACAATCTAGGCTCATTTTACAGTTAAAATTATCCATATGATGCTAATTTAACGTTCAATAAATTTTTTAAATGTGGCTGCAGATCATGCTTTTTACATTCTTTTGACGCTTTCAAGTAAGTTATATATGTATTTGTCAACACCGTAAGGTAGTAAGATCACCTTAAATTATTCCAATATGGTATATATAGCTTACATTTTTTGTTTTAGCACCTCGTCCTACTACCCGTTCGGATTATACTCTTATGTAGACTACTTATTACGCTAATGGTTTTATAAATTAGGAAGGATATATTTATAGGAAGTGCACCGCATTTGCGTGGAGTGAGAGTGGAAAACCATTTTGGAAAAACCATCGTCAGTACACCCGATCGAGACTCGAACCTCAAAATCCCCGTGATCGGCAGTCTAGTCTACTGCGATTCTACTCTAGCAGTTTTTCAGCTAGTTTACGCCCCCAAACTCTTGAATATACACCTGAATGTCAAAACGTAACGGTTAAACAACTACCATAGCGCTACTGATTCTACACTAGCGGTTTAAATGCCACCATTGTAAAAAAAAAACTCGTCAAAAGAGACGTGGAGGGACTCACCCCACATTATCGAAACGTCTTTCAACAGGACAGTTTCATATTATGTTTATGAATAACGGAATGTACCCACAGAAGTTATTTTTGTACTATATTATGCTGAAAGACTTGTGAAATTGAGGCACCACTGCCCGTTTATGCTTGGTGTAGTTTGATTTGCGTTTCTACCGCTAGACGGTTTTAACGCCACCAGAGATAGCGGTCAAAAAGCTGGTCTAGACAAAAACTTATTTTCTAACTTGATAACAAGGGTTTCATTCAAAGGAGCGGTTGCTAGCGTTTTAACTGCTAGTGTAGGCCTTAATCATGCGGCCACCGAAGCGGGTAGCTTATAAGTAGGTTATATATAGTGTTATACTTCAGGTAAGATTGCTACCTTTCAGGGTAAACTTAGAGTACTTTAACTTTAGAATAAGACAAATTAGCCATATAAGCTTAGTAATTATATTAAAATAAGCAGAATGTAGTATTTTGAATGATTAAACTGTATGTAGACGCCTTGTAACTTATCAATAAAAGGTTGTAAGACTTGTTAACATACATCACCTAATTTATCGAGACAAGATGAAATGGGTGCATTATATTATTATTAGTATTAAGCACCGCGTCTTACTACCCATTCGGGTTATACGCTTTAAGTACTAATTACGCTAATGGATTAGGAATTGGGAAGGTTGAACTAGAGGAGGTGAACCCGCATTTGCGTGGAGGGAGAGTGGAAAACCATTTAGGAAAAACCACCCCCAGTTCACCTGACCGATATTCGAACCTCGATCTCCCCGTCCTCAGCAGTCGAGCTCAACACGACAGGCGCGTTAGCCAACTACGCCACCGAGGCGTTAAGTTAATGCACATGTACTTAAGAGTTAGTATGAAAAGTCGTACACTTGTCTGCCTTCTAATGCATGGGTATGGGGTTTGACACCCAACGGGGCCTAGTTTATTTTCATTAAAACAGTCTATGGAATAAGAGAGCTGATGGAATTTAAGAATTATTATTAGTACTTTTAAAACAAAGGTTATTAACGACAATATAATTAGGTAGCGATAAGGGAGTGTGTTGTTAGGAAATGAATCCGCACTAGCGTGGAGAGTGGATGGGAAAAGCATCCTTACTTGTACTCAGCTAGGATTCGCACCCCTATCTTGTGATCAATGAACGACAAGTGCAATTCGATATAGTTTTCGATCATATCAATAATCCAATTCGGGACTCTTAAATCATTAGGTAAAGTATAAACAAACAAACGATTGTAATTAAAAACAGTATTTTTTCCTAAAACTTAAATTGACTGGAAAATGGTTATTTAGTCCATTTAGTCAATAGTTTTTAATTTATTTAGTCTCGTCAGACATTTATTAAATAAAATAAGAGTGATTTTTTTAAACATATAAAATAGCGTACAATGTTAAAATGGCACCCACCTTGCCTTGTATGTGAGGAAGAGCAAACGAATTATCGGAAGATTTTATTCTCTCTGGCGCAATGGTGGGAGAAGACAGTTTAAAAACACCGATGTACAGAGGCCATTGGTTCGGAAGCACATAAAACGTAAATATGCATCGTAAACTAAATGTCGAAATTGTTTATTATTACAATGCTAGCCTACTTTCTCTAAATGAGTATTTCTAACATGTTTTATTTCATTGATATATAAAACTGATTTTTATCTATAGGCCTATATTATGATTTAACTCAAAAAAAAATTATTGGAAATAAAGAATCCAAATTTATTGTTTAACCCATCATTTAAGTTATGCTTGAATAAAGTTAAAATCTGAACATAAGGTCTGAATTTCATTTAAATTAATTATTTTATGGGTCATTATTTTTGTGAAATTCGATTTATTTTGATGTAAATCTTGTAAACAACGAAATTGCTTTTTGTCTCATACACCTTTATATTAGATTAAATATAATATACATTTCATAATGTCTTTATTTCTCGTGGGTGCCTGCATCCTTCAAATCAAGAGCATTGAAAGCTAATTTTTCTGTGGGAGGGGATTAGAAAATTTTACTATACCTTTAGCCAATAAAGGTCTATACTTATATATGGCTCTCTCTAGAGGTGTTCATCAAATTACAGGGAATTCCGAGCCCCCCTCCCGAAACCCCTAACCCTTTCTACATTCATGCTTAAACTAATGTCAGTCGCGGATAGCCCGAACTCGTGGCGCACACACACACAAATATTAGAAATTATTATTTGTCTTTGTGGGGGGTGAATGAAGTTCTGAACCCCAACAACAGCTTTTAAGAAAATCAAAATATTTAGAGGCATCCAGTGTACAAAACATTATGTGGACCTTCCTTTGATTGCCAACTGCTCCCCCTCACCAAAGGGCAAAGACCAAAAATGTACTTCCGCGCGCACCACTGTAACTAATCATAGTATGCGACGCAGAACTAGCAAATACAGAAAATACGTCATTGGTGGTTGACCTATCTTTGATAGATGTGACTGTATATAAACTATAGTATTAAAAATGGTCAGGTCAAATACTGTGGAGATATGACTTTCAATGAGTCCATGTCAAGCATTAATAATATTTTTTCAATAATTCCATCACAATGATCACTTTAATTTATTATGACTTGTTTGAAATGTAATATGAGTATCTACATAGTGCACTACAATGTAGAAGAACACTAGTATGATTTGTTTGTGAAGTGTCAGCTAAGTATTTTTTATTTATTTTAGCACCGTGTCATAGCACCCATTCGAGCTATATGCTTATGTAATAATTTTGATAATGGGCTAGGGATGGAGAAGATTAAATTTAGAGTAAATGTAGCTGTATTTACTTGGGGAAAGTGGGAAGTAATTTAAGAAAAACCACACTCGTTCACCCGACCGGCATTGAACAACGATCTCTCCATCATCGGCAGTCTAGTATATTGCGAGAGTAGCGCCTTAAGGGCCCCACACACGGTCAGTTCAGACTTACAGTTTGGACTGATCAGTCCGAAGTGATAAGTCGGAACTGTCGTGTGTATGCAAGGAAGACTGACTGTCAATCCGAACTGACGAATTGAGAGTGTGAAGACTTTCCATCAAACCGGACTGTGGGGCTGTCAGTCCATCAGTCTGAACTGACGTGTGGGGCGAGGGGGTGGGAGCTCAGTCCAAACCATCAATCCATCAGTGTGACGTCGAGTGTCGTGGAGCTAGTGATGGGCATAATCGTATGATTTTAAGAATCGTATAATCATTCGATTGTTTGAAAAATAATCGAATGAATCGAAAGAATCATTCGAATGATTTTGAGAAGAAGTTAAGAGTCGGTAATAATCGGATATTTACTACTTCTAAAAGTAGTTACTAGTTGCTCATTTTGCTTTGTGTTACTATTCTCTTTACCCTGCTGTCGGATCTCCCAACACGCATTCCTTTGAGTTTGCAGCTTATCAACGCATTTCTCAAATAAGTAGCTCGCAATTAATATAAATACTTTTGCGTACGATTAATAATTTAATAAGGAACATACGTTTCCCTTTGTGTTTAAAAGAGTCGAAATAATTTACCCTTTAATATTTCCTAAACATAACAAAAATATATAAGCTTACAATCGTAAAATTATTTCAGTGAAAAAAAATTATAATACGATCTGATATCACGGCCAGGCAATGTTTTATTAAATACATAAAAAGTATATACTTATATACTTAATAAATTTAAGTCTACGTTAAAAAGAATGATATTTCAAACCATTTGTGCTATATGCGATTAGTTAGTTGGAAGGTAACATTTTAAGGAAATGAAAAAGAACAATCCACGTAGTAATGTAGCAAAATAATCGAATCATTTTGTAATTTTCATTCGAATTATTTTTGGCTGTTATTCGATTGTCAACTGTACAACCCCTTAAACTTTGTATTAAATTAACCTTAGAATCATTCGAATGCGTAAGGTCGATTATTGTGTAGCAATGGGGACTATTTATTGAAAATGAACCTAATAGGAATGAAGATCTGTATAGAGATGGCCTGGAAACATTCATAATCATAAGGTCGATTTTCCTCAGCACTTGTGGCAAGGGTGGGGTAAGAGAATGAATCGGCCAGCTCGCGTCAAGTCAGCTACTGTTTCCATTCGTATGTTTTTCTCATTCGAATGATTTTGAAAGAATTGAATGAATCGATTATTCTGAATAATCGAATGAATCGATTCATTTGAATGATTTTGAAAGAATTGAATGAATCGATTATTCAGAATAATCGAATGAATCGATTATTCAGAATAATCGAATGAATCGATTATTCAGAATAATCGAATGAATCGATTATTCAAAATAATCGAATGAATCGATTATTCAAAATAATCGAATGAATCGATTCTATTCATCCGATTCTGCCCATCACTACGTGGAGCAAACAACAGTGTGTGTAGGTCTTCTTTATTGTTTTTAAGTGAGAAGTACTGTATGCTTGTGGAATGTAAAAACTAAAGACTCTATCCTAATAATGTAAAGAAAAAACAGCCTACTTGGTTTTAGTTGATAAAGTTAAAACATGCCCAACATCAACCCCTCTATTTCAGACTGGCCGTGTGCATACAAAGCTTCAGTTCAGTCCGGACTGATCAGTTCAAAGTAATCAGTCCAAACTGAGAGCTGGGCTGGACTGACCGAGTGTGTGCAAAGCCTCAGCTCAGACCGAACTGTCAGTCGAAACTGACCGTGTGTGGGGCCCTTTAGACCATTCTGCCACCGAAGCGGGTTTACTACCCGTTCCTACGATAATGATGAGAAAGGGAGCATTATAGAGGAAGAGGTAATCTACCCGCGTGCGTGGATGGAGAGTTGTAAACCACTTTTAAAGAACCACCCTAAGTAGACCCAACTGGGAATCGAACCCCAATCTTTGCGTCTTTAGCAGGCCATTGCAACACGAGAGCGACGTCTTATATCATTCGGCCACTGAAACGGGTGTCAATTAAGTTAATTATTATTGCCATGTCGCATATAAATTGATTTCGCGCCATTGTTGTTATTCTATTTTAAGTCTTACTTAAGCTTTAGATTAATTGGATTCGCTAAGAAAAATTTAGAATATCATTACAATTTCAATACAGAGGTATAAAAATTTGTTTATTCGCTTGACATAATTGGGAAGCTATACAGATCAGAAGAGGCCCTAAGCTCGAATTTGAATTGGTTAATCGTATGTTAGCATTGGTGGGTATCAGATAGTGTAAACTGGAATATTTATAACTGGTGTTGAACCAAACAAGCATGTAAATGTTTTCATACAAATAATTGTACAGCATCTAGTTTTATTTTTGTCATCACATCTCACTATCGGTTAGGGTTATACGCTTATTTACCAATTACAATAAATGTGTTGGGGATGAGAAAGGCTGCATTTAGAGGCAGTGTCCCATCATTTGCGTGGATGGAGACTGGGAAAATCACCCTCAGTACAGCCGACAGGAATTCTAACCCTTATACTGTATCCCCATCATCTACAGTCCCGTCCGTTGCGACTGACGCCTTAGATATAATATAGTCAACCTTTGAGCAACTTTGTAAAAAGAAAAGGCCAAATTTAAAAAAGTAAAAACCTGCTAAATAGTTCTATTTTCTGTAAATTTAGAAACGATTATTAATTTATTCAAAATAGGCCAATAACAAAGATGACACAATCGAAAGAACGAGTTTTATGATAGTTTTAAAATTACAACTAATGAGATACAAATGTATTAATGAAAACATTAAATAGGCTTAATTAGTTTCACTGGATGGTTATTAACTTTTTTGGAAGCCATTTTAAGTTATTCATGTAAAATTTTAAATTAAGTTGAGAAAATTGTACAATTTATTTAATTAGCATTGTGCCCCTTTAACATTAAGATGTCAAAACGACCATAGCTTTGACAACATATCAAAGGGCGAAGGTCTTTGGACAGTCTCTACACATGTAAATGTTCAAAGTTAAATAATAACTGTTCATACCTTTGTTGGTTCGAGTTGTTCTTGCAGAGAAAAAAATCTTCAACAGCTTTAAAGACTGCGCAGCACTTAGGAAATATTTTCACGCTTATATAAATTATTATAAAATCTCTAACACTTTGGCGTTGTCACAAATAAGGCACTGAATTATCATGTATTGACTTGTAATGCTTAACAATTATTTGTCTACACATACCAGATTGGTGACGTACGACCTAACGGTTAACAAGACATAAACATCCTAAGAAATAAACAACATACTATATGCTCCGCACATCTCTAACAACTAAAGTCTCTTAGAAATGATGGGAATACTTGTATCTTGCTCTGTAGTGCGCAAACGCGAAACAAGTATTGACTACCACGATCTTAGATATTATGGTTTAGGCTAATGTTCATTGGGGCTATTGCTTAATACAGCGCACTAGTATCGATATATTTTGACATGGTTTGTATATAGTTTATGGCTAGGACACGCAAAAGACCAATTATGATAGAAATTGCCACATAAAGATATATATATATATATATATATATATATATATATATATATAATTAAAGGTATAAATTATATATATATATATATATATATATATATATATAATTAAAGGTATAAATTTGCCCCAATTAAGTATTTTCTCGGTAAGTACTACTTCGGGTTGAGAAAGTATTGTGAACGTCAAAAAAATCAAACTCGAGATTTTGATGGATATTGAAGTTTCATGATACCCTGAAGCCGAAAAAGTATTTTTAGAATGCTATCTGCCTCTCTGTTACTGGGAATAGAGTCGAAACCATTTTACCAATCGGATTAAAACATGGTATTTATTATTTAAATAAGATTTCTCAAAAAGATTTTGGAATAATTATCTATCTAACCCTAGAATGATAGATGAAAAGAAAAAAAATCGAATATTTCAATAGTCGGAAATAACAATTTGATTAAATTTCGTACCTAGGCACTGGTTAACATTATAAATAGAATGTAAATTCTAATTTTCCAATTAAAATTATTTTGAGGGTACTTTACATGGGTGGAAATTTACAATTTTGATCATGTCTTACCAATCTTTAAGATTCGAAATGACTTATCATTGCAAGGTTGCAGAATAATTAAAATTTTAAACTTTACAAGAAATAATATGTTATAAAATCAATAGTTTCTGAGATATTGGTAAAATTCTAATTTTAATTTGAGGTCTGGGCAATTGATTGTTTTGCTCTTTTTTATTTATATGTTTCTGTATCAGTGTGTATTATTTCACCTATGCTCTTCGGTAGAATGGTTCACATCTTACGAGTTTTGAGTAAATATCTACACTTTTAGGCTGAGGAGCGATAAAATATATGGATGCACCGTATTTTGGTTTATTTTGACCATGCTCATGAAGTAATCTGGGCTGCTTGAACGGCTATAGATAACATTGATCGAGACTATCTCAACGTAAACACATCGGTAGCGTAACTAGGAGCCGTTATGTAGAAGGGGGGCTAGGTTTTTTAAAAAATATTTTAACTCTATTCTAAATTTCAGTGATAAAAATACTAATTTATATAGATAAAGTAGGTATTGTAATTGTGAAAACTTTCCTCCTAAACACTAGGATGATTCTTAACGTTTTACATGCCTCCGAACAACAACAAAGTTTTTACAATAATTCTATCTTTCCCTCCGTTTTTGGGGTGATCTCTACCAGAGGTTGCATCTTGAACGGTTTGATGGCTTTCACTAAAACTTAATATTTATATGTTTAGATGCTTTAAGGTGAAATCGTGATTTTAATTCTAGATCTAAGATTAAACGTAGGGGATTTGAATTTTTGAACATTTGAATTAATAGAAAATAGCTCTCACGAATATTTGTGAAACGGATACCTATCTAGGAATATGTTTACAACATAAATAATATTGTTTACTTGTTTTTTGTAAAAAAATTCATATATAGGAAGTTTACTGGTAAATTATTTCTGATTTGAAATTATTAAAAAACGACTCTAACAATTTTGTTCTGAATTTAGATTTGTTTTTCTAGGAAATAATTAACTTATGGCATAATCCAACTTTAGAAGTGTTTATAAAGGGATCTGGTGAAAAGTTAGTAATATAAATTCATGATTTGTTATCTTTGATATGGAACCACAAAGTATTTTCACAAGAATGGAAGGAAGGTATTATCATACCATTTTCAAAATTGGAGATAAAAAAGAGAATAATTACTATAGAAGTATCTCACTACCACCAACATGCTATAAAATTTTACCTAACATAGTTTTAATTAGATTGACGTCATATTAAGAAGAAATAATTAGTAATTATCAGTGTGGATTTCGACAAAATAGATCAACAACGGATCAAATTTGTACTACTCGACAACTATTAGTTTAGAAGATTGGGAATACAACATGACTGTTCATTAATAATAATAATAATAATAATAATAATAATAATAATAATAATAATAATAATAATAATAATAATAATAATAATAAAAATAATAATAATACACAGCATTTAAAAGGTATATTCAATTAAAAGAAATAAATTATGTTACTTTTAGTTAAGCATGGAATATCGAAAACAATTGTCAAGCTAATTGAGGTGTGTTTGACTGATAAGCGTGGCAGGGTACGGGTTGGACGCCACTTATCATATACTAATTTCTAAATATTATTATTATTATTATTATTATTATTATTAGCACCGCGTCTTACTACCCGTTCGGAACTATACGCACTTATGCTAATGTGTAATGGTAGGGTGATTGGGAGATGAAATGGAGGTACAGTTTAAAGTGGAATCCGAACCACGGTGGAGGCCTGGCAGTCCACACGTTTACAAGTTGTGATTGATCTTGTCAGAGGGGAAGGAAGGGTTTGGTGATCAGATAAATCTGCGCCGGGACCAAGGATTGAACCCCGGACCGCAGCACAGAAGTCCGACACCTTACCCCTATATCACCAGGTAGCCTAATCTCTAAATAGATAATGGGTAGAAACATTGAGATGCAGTTGATCACAGAGAGAACACAGATTGGGGACGATAATTTAGAGATTATTGAGAACATATCCTTTGACACGCTTAATGAGTTTAAATATTTAAGAACAATTTTAACTAGCAATAACGACATAAGATTAGAAATTAGGAAAAGAATACAGTAGGGAAATGCATGCCATGACTGGTTCAGTAAATTTGTTTACATTTTCCCCCTGTCAAGGAATGTAAAACTCAGAATATACAAAACAATAACTTTGCCGGTTGTTGTCTATGGGTGTGAAACCACCTCTAAACTTACATGACGAAAATCAATTTAGGGCGTTCGAAAACTTGGTGCTTAGGAATATATTTTGTCCAAAAAGGGAGTGGCTACAGGGCAGTGGGGGAGGTTACATATACTCTACTTATCACAAGACATTGTTAGGATGATCAAGTCTCATAGATTACGGGGGGCAAGACATGCAGCGTGAATGAGAGATTCTATAACATTTTTCAAGGAACTGACTGGCAAACATAATGGGTAGAGGCCATTGGGGAGACCTAAATGCAGATGGAAGGATAATGTTAGAATGGACTTGAAAGAGATATGGAGTAATGAGGTGGACATGATAGAACTAGCTCAATAAAGGGACAGGTGGCGTACTTTTTTAAGTGTAGCAATCAACTTTTAAGTTCCGATTGCCATAAAGTAAGGGAAAAATTAATAGCTGATAACATTTCTTTTTGGTGACCTGGTGGTCTAGGGGTAAGGTGTCAGACTTCTATGCTGGCGGCCGGGGTTCAATCCCCGGTCCCGGCACAGATTTATCTGATTTCCAAACCCTTCCTTCACCTCTGACAAGACATCTTGTGAATGTGGAGAATGCCAGGCCTCCACCATGGTTCGGATTCCACGTTAAACTGTAGGTCCTTCATTTCATCTCACAATCACTCTACCATTACACATTAGCGTAAGTGCGTATAACCCGAACGGGTAGTAAGACGCGGTGCTAATAATAATAATAATAATATTTCTTTTTATTTTGGGCACGGAACAAGTGGACTAACTTGTTAGCTCCTGTACTAAATTAATTACAAACGAGGGGTTGATAGCAAAAAAAAACAAACGGATTAGTCCAAAAAGTTAAATTTTCAGGAAAGGAAAAAAAAAACTTTGTCTCACATTTATCTTAGACTTGAGAAGTACATTAAAAAAATTATACCTGTGTATCCAAGCGCTCTTGGCTATACATTTCACTAAAATGTATAAACTCATATACACTCAACAGAAAAACTCACAAGAAGCGTTAGAGTTTAGATTAGGTTAGGTTCTCTGTTTCAAGCAAAGGAAATTACACATGTTTTATTTTATTTCTTAGTAAAGTATTTTACTAAGAAATATTGCTTGTGTAACAAAGTAATTTCTTTTTTTTTATTTCCCTTCAATCTCTCTATAAACTCTAACTTTATTCATCACAACCACTACTGTTGTCATCTTCGTAAAACCCAACGGCATTGTCCATATTATTGCAACTAGTCCCTCCAGATCTTACAGCAATAACTTTCTCGTAGAAGGCTTGGTTGGTAGGATTTTCCAAGTACTCCATAAGTCTGTTGAGATTTTAATCCCTGGGCTGTCTCTGTACAATGCAAGCATACTCAAATAAGGTTTGAGTGGTACCCGCGATCTTACAATGTGGGTCCACATGGTCCATAATACGTATTTTTTTATCCCCTCCTTTTGATACTTGGACCACTCTTGCCTCGTTTAGATTTGATGGAGAGGCGTTTTCAAATAACTGATCGGTACCAGCTTTCATGTCTTTGAAGTTATCAAATCTCATAATACGAAAAGAGAATGGACTTGGATTCTTCCTTATTTTACGGACGGCATCATCCCACTCATAAGTTATTTCTGCTGCTTTTGTGATCTTTTTCTTGTGACCAATAAAGGGAAAATCTTAATTGTTTAACATGTGACCTCTTACTGGAAAGATCTAAGCAATCCTGTCGAACAATTTCAAGACATGGACTAGGCAGTATATAAAGTGAACCATTGTGTCAAGTTTTGTTCTGTTCCGGGCAGGTGTGCACCCATCACTCATTAATACTAGTTACTTGCTGAAATTGTCCTCTACGATATTGTTTATGTAATCTAGAAGCATAGAAGTGACTTCGTTTGGTCCCATCTTCCCCTCGTGCTCACAGTAACGATATATAGTGGCGGAATCATCACCTATGCTGTGTACCCCAAAGATGTTGTACCACAATTTGCGACTAAAATAAAACATCAATTGTTACGTGAGGGAGAGATAAATTTTGCATAAAATAAAATGACAAAAAGAGTATGCTTCCCTATTTTTCCTTAAAGTGTATTTCCTCTTTTCAGTACGGAAAGCATCAGCTTTCTTCAAAATGTAGGGTTTTTCGTACTTCTAATGTGTGTTTCTTCTCATGTCTCAGTTGCTTTCAACTTTTATCCAATGCAATCACAATACGAACACGTATCAGACCAAGGGAAGTCAAAATGGATAGTAAAGGTATTAGAAACAGTCAACAGACCAATAAGCTTTATAAAGCACATTGATACGATATTCTCGATGGAATATATAATGCATTTTAGCAACTGTAAAATCTTCCGGGAGGTTTCTCCGGCCGCAGTTATCACGTAGTGAATAATGCAATTTTCTAGCTTGAAATGAGTTATGACATTTTACAAGGTGTATAAATGTATAAGACACCTTGCCTGGCCGGATGTCATGACCGCCACGTTTGTCTTTTGGAGATTGGCCAATCATAACTCGGCTTTGATGTAGTCTACCGACTCTATGTTTGCTAACGCCATGAATACTGAGGAAAACCTTGTGACAAACTGTAATCTTTTTACCTGCAAAACGAACTTTGTATGCATAAAAGCTGCACGATATTTACTCATATATGCATTTTGTTCATTCTTTTTCTATTGTGTGAAAGTTTACTAGAATCTCTTGAATTTGCCTCGTTTGGGCCTTGGGTATCTTCTCGAAGCAGTGAAATCTTGAACACCTGCCACATTTAACGAGTTAGGTTATGTTAACAGTAATAAGATGCGTCATATTATTACCTAATGTTAATATTAATAACCTTAAAATGAAGGCTTTGAATTAATATTTTGATTTTATTTATCTTTTATATCAAAAGCAGATTTACCTGCAACCATCCCTCATAGATCGTTGTGGCACAAGTCTTGCAACATGATTTGTGTGTTCCTGTCCTCTAAACTTTGGCATTTCTAGCTGTGTATTCTTTCTTTAGGTTTTTTTTCATGGTTGTTGCCTATTAGGCGTTTGTTCTTCCATTCAAAAAGATAATAAGCCATAATACATTAACACACTATTTAACACGAACACTAACACTTTAAAGGAAAAACAAAGCCAACTTGAAACAACCAAAACACAAACTAAACAAAACCAAAGCCAACGACCACATAGTAAGTCCTACACTAGCGCCATCTTCACAGCATTTTTCTGGCAACTGGACTTGTCCAGGACATTACCATATCTTCATCCACTGATTTCAATAACACAGCCCTTTTTTTTTTCTCTTTTGCAGGAACCATTTATACCATCAGATATTGCTGGTAATTGAGGTGTTTAAATTGTTTATTTCATATGAATTTAAGGAAATTGTTATTGTAGCATTTATTACCATAAAGCTAAAGCTGTTATTAAATAATAGCAAAACTGGACACTAGTAGAATCAAAACAAGCAAACTTACCGTCGCCCCATTCTGCAGCTTAGTCTCACCAATATACTCCCCCGCACAAAAACAATAACATGCCACAATGGGTTGGAGTGATCAACTAAACGAGTGAAAGTCATGCAAGACCGAACTTTGCATTTTCGTAGAGCATGCTGGGAAAAATAGTGGAACACTTGTACAAGAAGGTGGTGTGGTGCGAACATCCTGTCTCTGGAATATTCTACTAGCTCCCACGGCTTTCTACCCCCGTCTATCATCCCCTCCCTCTCTGCGTTGTTCCTTTGTTTGTTTACCCCTCTTCCCCCTCTCTGAGCTTGGATAATTTTTGTATATAATGGTGTAGTGCATATGGACGAACTACTCTGGTTAGGATCTACTACTCTTGTTAGGATGTTTATCTTATATATATTTAGTTTTTGTTTAGCGTGAAGCCCCGTCTAGGTCCGCTGAGTATTAAATGTCAATTTTTACTAAACGCAGTTTTGGAATAGTTAGTTTGTATAGCCAGTCTGACTTGTTAACTCTTGTGTTTCAGTCAGAATGAATGTTGGTAACCTTTTAGTAACTTAAAGCCCGTCTGGCTTTAATGCTCCAACTAGTCTGGAGAAATAATGTTAGTGACTTATGAGCAACTTGTAGCCCGTCTGGCTTGGATACTTTATAACCCGTTTGGCTTAGATACTTTACAAGAATGTTAGTAACTTATAGCCCGTCTGGCTTGGATACTTTACAACTATGTTAGTAACTTGTAGCCCGTCTGGCTTGAAATCTTTGTAGGGATGTTGGTAATTTATAGCCTGTTTGGCTTAGATACTTTACAAGTATGTTAGTAACTTATAGCCCGTCTGGCTTGGATACTTTGCAAGTATGTTAGTAACCTGTAGCCCGTCTGGCTTGGATACTTTACAACTATGTTAGTAACTTATAGCCCGTCTGGCTTGAAATCTTTATAGGGATGTTGGTAATTTATAGCCTGTTTGGCTTAGATACGTTACAAGTATGTCAATAACTAATAGCCTGTCTGGCTTGTACACATTATATGGATATTAGTAACTAACCAATTTGGTAATATTCTTCATTACTTGTTAGGGGTAAATCTACATTACTTGTCAATTATATTGTTTGCTAACCGATTTTGGGTTATCGAAGTTACCAGCGACTATTGTTTTTGTTGCAACTTACATATATATTTATTACTGTTAAATGTTTGATCTACATTTATTTAATATCAATAAATTAATGTTATTTTCTGAAATATTTCTTTACTTCAAATATTCATGTTATGTCCCTCTCACTGGTAACCAAATTACTTATAATAGCCACATTGCAGGAATTGTTGGGGAGTGAGTTCAAGGAAACAGAAATGAATGGGCCTGGGTACGGCCTATTTACTTGGTAACTATCCTATCGGCTCCTCTGCAATTGTTGTATGCCTTTTATTATTCTTAATGTTGTTGTGCACCAGCCTTACTTCGTTGGGAACTAAGGGCGGTATTACATTATGAAAAATTGAAGTTGCAGATAATTCAACACTTCACTTAGCTGGCATAATTCTTGTCCTTCCCAATAAAAGGATAACTTATGAAGGTTGATTTCAATATATAGCCCACTTCAGTGGTGGACTAACGTGCCACTCTTGCAGTAAACCAGACCACAGATAACGGGAAGATTGAGGTACAAATCTAGATCGGGTGTACTGAGTACCCCCCCCCCCCAATAGTTTTCACTCTCCATCCAAGCAAATGCTGGTACACTTCCTGTAAACATAGCTTTCCTCATCCCTAAAAACATTAGCACATAACCTGAACTGTTATTAATACACAGTACTAAACAAAGATTATTATAATTTTAGTGAGAACACCTAATAACTAGCAATATCAAAGTAGATGAACACATAATTGAGACAAAATTATGATTTACATTTTTCATTAATTTGGAGAGTAGGCCTAGTTATATTTCTTTCCCTTTCAAGATTCGGATGGACATCTTGTGATTTTGCAATTCTCTCTTCTAAGTATTACTTTGTTCTATCACCTCACCAGAGGTGCGCTGCTGTAGCTAGGGGAGTTATACACCAACCCCCCTCAGCCCTCCTATACTTCCCCCCTTTAAGAGTGTCCTTACATTCCACAGGCTGCCACCACCACCACCCCTACGCCATTCAACTTTGTTGCTTACTACTCAACAAAATACAAGCTATCACCAATATAATCATCAAGGAGTGGTGCAGAGTTTAGAGCCGCAATCACAGTGTTTTATTAGAATGTCGTCCAAAGTCAAAAGAAGAAGGGCTCAAATCCCTGTCAAAGTACACTTTTTCTTAGTTACCTTTGGAAATCATTATTTACAGTCAATTGTGACATCTTCATTTAGTTAATTTATTACTGTAGAAATATATAAAAATACTTTTTCTTTGGTATATTTAAAAAAAATATAGCCATTTCTTTTTTTTTTTAGTGACATAGTTTTGACAGTAGCTACTTACGCTAATTATTTAAATACATGGTATAAGGAGGTTAGAATTAAAATAAGTGCACCACAATTTGTTTGTACAGAAGATAGAAAAACCTAAGTGAAAACCACACTTTGTTCTAGGTGATAATCTGTTAACAAAATTGAAAATATCTTATAAAAATTTAATGAGACAGAAAAAGTTGGGCAAAGTTGGTGAAATATTGCCATTTTTAAAATTTTATTTCAATGAAATTGAATTTACACACTGTACAAATACTGTTAACTTTTTTCAAACACTATACTAACAAGAACATTGTAGGACCTATACTAAGATCTTATCAAATTAAACTCTGTAAACCATGTTTCCATATAAAATAATTCTTTTATTACTATTATATTACTATAAACCATTTGCGTAAAGTGAATGAAGATAGGAAAACCAGAGTGATAAATCACTTGTGGAAAACCCTCTTCAGTTGGCGTGGCCGAGATTTGAACCTCGACCTCTTCCTCATTGGCAATCAAGCCAACGGCTAGCAACGACTAGATAACCGGTGCGGGTTTCTAAGCCTTGTAAACAAAAATTTACTTTATCTCGACACATCGCAGCGAAATTATTGTGGTCGTCAAAAAATTCGAACTTGAGATTTTGATAGATGTCGATGTTTTATGACTCCCTGAAACCATAAAAATGATTTTCACAATGCCGTCTCTCTGACGGTTTGTACCTCCAGAACCATTTTACCGATTGGGCTAAAAATTTGTATCTGGGCTTTTCATAAGGTCCCTTCCAGGGGTGTTTGGAATTAGATATATAACCCTAGATTTAAGGGTAGTTTATTGAAGGGGAAAAAAAAGAATAAATGTATTTTTTCAAAATTCACACTGACAATTTTGGATACATTTTTATATCTAAACACTGTTTATCATTATAATCAAGATGAAAACTCTCATTTTCTCATGAACATGACTGAGTTTGAGGGTACTTCACATAGGGGAGATTTTCAAGTTTTCATCGTTTTTCCGCAACTATTCGAGATACGCAATAACTTATCATTGTAAAGCTTTACTACTATTAAAGATAGAAATCTTTTATTTGAAATCTATTTTTATAAAACCAATAAGTTCTGAGTTATAAACCAACATATATACTTTTTAATCTAGGTTTTTGAAAATTAATCTGATTCTTAAGCTCTTTGGTTGAAAAATATATTTCTTTTTTCTCAATTTTTCTTTAACATTGTTCCTAGTTTATAATACTATAGAGTAAGTAACAGTGTATATTATTTTGTGATGATTTTTGGTGTAATGATTCTACAACAATGTATAGGGCCCAGACCTATTATTTCGTTTCTCAAAGCTTACGAGTTTTTAGTAAATGTCTATATCACGATAAAAGCGAGAGAAAGTCTGTGTGGTGCACCATATTTTTTAATACTAAAATACCAAATTGCATTTACCTCTATGTGAGTTGGTTTGTATACCTATATTTTCTAAGACTCTTATTATTATTATTATTATTATTATTATTATTATTGGAGTCTACTGACGTATCAACACAAGTAGTGGTCATGAAACATCATTAAGATTCTTTTACTCGTGTTAATGTGTACAACAAGATCCATAATTTCTGAACTTTTTTTTAAATCACTTGTATATACATGTGTGTGTGTGTTTGTGTGCATGTAGTTTCTTTAAAATTAAGTCTAAAACTAAAATAATGTGATGAATATTTTCAGGGGACAGAAATAATTGCTTTGACACACATCCTCCCCCCCTACCCCCTGGCTCCCCTAAAAGAGTAAAGTGAGTTATCAAGTACATATTTGTACTATAAATATTCTAACATAGTTTCAGTTTCATAAACTTTGAAGTGATAAGTTGAAGTTTCATCTCTCAAGATAGTATTTATTCAAGTTTAAATTTTAACTGCTGTGTAAATCTTTGCACTTTAAAGTTATAGACCTATCTAATCCTTTCAAACAAGGATAAATCCCTCTCCAACCTTGTGTATTTAAGTTTGTAGAGGGACTTTAATAGAGGCATCTTTCGTCTACCCTAAAAGGTAGCAGTCTTACCTATACGGATTACTGTGGATTAACAATTTTGGTATAAAACGAGAGCAGTGCTGATATTTAGTAACATAACAGCTCTAATCCAATCACATTAAGTCCACATGGCCAGCATAGCCTGCACTTCGCGAGTAGAGATAATTTCAACTTTTCCAGCGCTTTTACAGAAAACCGGCCAAGAAGACCCGATCAGCGCATGCGCAAACTTTCAAACATGCGTTATTTATAAACACAGCACATTCTCAAGATGCCGTATATCAAAAGTGATGACGAAAAATGAGAGTTTATTGGAAGCCATGAGCAGTGGCAGTTCTAGGCCAGGCCCAGGGGGAGTTACTGGAGTTAAACTAAATTACAATCAGTAATAATTTTGATGATTCTCTATGAGAAAATACGAGGATATTATTGTTTAAAAGGTATGCTATGTGATTTCAGTAAATTTCATCTGTCATATTCTGTTTTCCTTCACACTTTCGCTCGATTCACTACAGAGTATTGTTTGCAGTCTCGGCCATGCTCGAAGCTCACGTTTCGTACTCAAAAATATCTACTCACACTGCACACGCATCTTATGTTCAAGGTCGGCTTAAAGCCCACCAAATAATGTCAGCCAGGGCAGTCAGTTAATAAATTGATCCTTGGACACTGTACCTTGATGACATAGTTGTGTCTATTTAATGTAATAATGTCTATATACAATTTTTTTTCACCCAAGAATACTTCAAAATGTGAACCTCATTCTAATGTGCTTGAAAATGTAACTAAACGACTTAAACTCAATCCAGAATCAGAATGCAGTGGAGTCAGTGAATGTGTTGTGGACTTGGAGGTTACTTTGAGCGGGATTATTCCACCAAGTGATATAAGTGTTTGTATTAAGAATGGCCCAATGCAACCAAGTAAGTCATCTTATAAATGAAGTACAATAAATAACAAAAATAGAAGTTTTAGCAGTAGCTGGTATACAAAATATAAATTCATAGAATATTCAGAGGAAAAAGATGCTGTGTTTGGTTTTTCCTGTTGCCATTTTGAGCCGAGTTCTGGTTATGCTGATCCTACTTTTGTTATTAATGGTTATAGTAACTGGAAAAAACTGGAACTGGATTAAAAGTGTGTGGAATTTAATGGTTTACATAACGAGTGCATGATTTTTTGATACTCTTTAAAGGTAAACTTTTAAAGTAGACAGTGCAAGTTTCTCGGATAACTTATTTCTTTATATTTCTGGTTATATGTATTATAGTAAACATTTTTGAGGTTACTTTATCTTTTTAAACATCATCATTATAAAACACTGTACAAAATACCTTAGTCGATATAATCATATCAATAAGTATTAAAGGTGTGTGAGAACAAATTTCTATTTGTCTCAATACCCACACAAAAAACAGCAATACAATTGCAACATTATTTAGTAATGAAACATGTAATTAGTAATATTAAAATTAACTAAACAATATTACAACAACATAATTTTCAATATAAAATGGTTAGCAAATTAAAGATTTCTCCTTATACTTGAGCTTGAAGTTTTAACATCACATCATGAGTTTTTTCAATCACACTATAGATGTACGGCCGTTCCATTGGGTTTACTTTCAACATGTACATGATGAGGTTATGCATTTCCTGGAAAAAAATTAATAATAAAAAACCATAATTATGTGTGCCAATGTATAAATATTTTAAATACATCCATTTAGTAGTATAGAGATAAATCATAAAAATTAAATAAATAATGTGAAAATCAATAATAGCTTATTTGCTAAGAATATTGTGTTGTTGGTAGTTCTTCATCCCAGTATGAAAATACAAGACAAATTAGAGAGGTCCTAGTGACAGTGTTCTTTGCCTTCAAGCATTGGCCAATGACCTCAAATTTTATACAACATAGAATCTGCCATTCACATACAGTGAAGAAATCACTGTGCCAATTATTCATAAGAGATTCAAGACCACAATTATTTATTAAGCTAACCTAGCACAATATAAGTAAAATTACATAAAATAATTACAAATAACACTGGCCTGCGATGATTCTGCTGTCTTGGTGAAAATAATCAATTCATAAGTAAAACGATCTGCTGATTTTGAAAATGCCAACAGTTTTGTCATAACATGTCAATATTTTATGTAATTCAATATTATATTAATTATAATGGGTACTATATATATCTTGTATTAATTGCGGTAATAATGATACAAATATAGCTAAAAATTAATAACTTTAGCACACATGAGTGATATTCATGGATATATTTCCACAAAACAAACCACCCCTTGTCTGCTTTCTTCCCCCTGAATTCCTTATCTTTATCTTGCCAAGTGTTTAAAAGTTTCGGTGACTGTGATCTTATCTATTCGTGACCATGAAATGGGGAAATAAATCTGTCATCAGTGACTCAGGAGAAAAGTTCCAGGTCATGTACATTTATCTTTAATAGGATAAACCCAGCTCCTTGGAGAAAAGTTCATCTTAACATAACACCTCAAAGACCTCAGTTGATATTTATTACTCGCGGCCATTGGCAGCGTAGTATCCTTAACTGTTGACAGTTCGATGCTATTGTTTACTTTGTGTTGTGTGAAAAGTGCTACATAGTTAACAATAACATGGCTTCTGTCTCTACAAGAAGGCAATGCGTAAACAATCCAGATAATTTCTGTTTCATGTGCAGTTCATACTTGTTAAGAAGACAGAAAAATATTACAACATTTATTAAAAAAGTGTATTTTGCATATTTTAAAGTCAAACCTGGAGATCAGGATAAGAATTTGGCTCCATATACTGCATGTAAAACTTGTGTTGAAGGACTAGGGCACTGGTATTACGGAAGATGAAAATCTATGCCGTTTGGGATTCCCATGATATGGCGTGAACAAAATAATCACTATGATGATTGTTACCTCTGTTTGAGTATGTAAGGGTACAACAAAATGAATAAGTCGAAAATCAAATACCCAAAAGGCCTAGCATCAGCTATAAGACCTGTGCCGCATGGACAAGATGTTCCAATTCCCATCCCACCGACTCAACTAGAGGACAATGAGCAGCCATGTTACTCTGGCTCTAGAAAACGTTAACGTTGATGAGGATTTCCTCACTCATCACTAACGAAGATAAGCCTCAGCTTTTAACTTAAACCGAGTTGAATGATTTAGTACAGGACTTAAGTCTTACCAAGGACCAGAGTGTAATACTGGGATCGAGATTAAAAGAAAAAAAAATCTGCTGGCACCAGACACCACATTTTACTGGTATAGGAATCGAGAGGAAGAATTTAGTAATTCTCTTTAAGATGGAAGACCAGCTAGTTTATTGTTGTGATGCAAATGGTTTAATTCTTCAATTGGGAGAACTAGCTTATTGTTGTGAACAAAATAGAACACCAGACTTGGTGTTCTTTGAAAGACGTAGTCAATAAGTTCCTTGGAAATGTAAAAGACATACAATATGAAGAAATTGTGAGAAATATATTAAGAAGACTGCAAGCTCTCAAGTGGAATATGAGTTTAAAACTCCACATTTTGTACTCTAGCCTTGACTTTTTCCTGATAATTTGGGAACTCGGAGTGAAGAGCAGGGTGAAAGATTTCATAAGTAAATAAAGGAGATGGAGAGAATATGTTTGGTGCTTGAAAAGAGAATATCCACAACAAGGACATAAATGTAAATCAACACAACCCTCCTTCCAAGCATAGAAAACATTCTTATCTTCAGACAGTGATATATTTTTTTAAAGGTATGTAGGTACTATGTTTAATATAGTGGAAATAAATAGGTTTTTTAATTTTTAACTCTCTTTACTATGATAAAAATCCACTTTTTTAGCTGCATTTTTTGTGATTAGTATAAAAACCGTACGTGATAGAGGTAAATGCACTTCAACATTTTATTTGGCATGTCGGAATAAGTTAAAATCACCTTTCACATTTGAGGCAGCAGAAAACAAGTTTTATTTAATAAACCAGTGTATTATTTGTGGAAATCCAACAACTTGCCTCAGTCAGTAGTGTGTCTGCCTACTGAGCAAGGGGTTCCGGGTTCGATTCCTGGCATGGCTTCAAAAATGTATTATTGTGAAAATGTGGGTTTACCCTTTCACATTGTTAAATTAACAGCTGAGGAACGGATGTTGTACCGTATAACCCGAACAGGTAGTAAGATGCGGTGCTAATAATAATGACGACGGTGATGATGATAATAATATGTGATTGGAAGAACATTTTTCGCTATTTTAGAGTAAACAGTGGGTGATCTAGCAAATGTTATTTGTTTTTGTTTCAATGTTCCAATTCTAATGTTTTGTAGGGATATCAATAAATATATATTAAGCCAGTAGTTCTGTGAATGGTAGACCTCGCTCCCTTTATGGTTTTGAGTTAAGGAAATTAACATCACATAATTCCATACAGTGTTGATTCATTTGGTATTATTGTGTTATTTGTTAGTTCAGTATGCAAACACAAGCTAAATTTTTGATGACTACAACATGACATGACACTCAAATTTTAATAATCGTGGCTGTTCATATTGTTATTACAGTCTTAAGATTTCTCTTTAGATTTAAAGTTAAAATATTCCCTGTAATTTTTGCCTGGATTTCAAGTAGAAATACTTTTCTTTGGTGATCAAGTTCGAAAAAAAAAAAGCGCTATAATCAATAGTGTATTATATTTATAGATAGTAACCTTTGTTCAAGTGGTTCAAGATGTCAGTCTCAAAGTATATGTTCAAATTTAAAAAAATACATCCTAGGCACTAGATCAATTGCTTGGAATTTTAAATTCAAATCACGTTAGATGAGCTATTAAATGAAAAACATTTTGAGTGGTCATCATCTTGAAATGAATAACCAGATCAAAAAATCATATGCATACGTTGTTTGGCTTAGGCTTAAAAAAAAGTCCCTACAAAATTTGGTTAAAATTGGTCCATACATTTGGCAGTTATTGTGGAGCAACAAACAAATTTTTGAACAGCTTCCATCTTGAAAAATTTAACTTGATCAATAAACCATGTATATAAGTCATTCGGCCTAAGTTCAAAGAATATCACAGTTAAAATTAATTAATACTGGTCCACACATTCAGCAGTTATCGTGGAACAAACATCTGCACACTGGACTGAAAGATGAAATGCCAAAAGTTAATAAAAACAGAACACAGCTTTACTTGGTCAATAAGATGTATCATGTTTAAACAATATAATGTTTCTATTTTTAAAGGCTTATTTATTAAAGAACAATATCAATATTATGGCTATAATAAAATATAAACTTTGTTTTCATTGATTGAAAGCATTGTTCAACTACTAGGCACATAGTCCTAGTTAGATTGAGTAAGCCTGACACAGTGTACATTTAGATTTGGATAGTTTGCTGCACTATCAATTAATGAATTTTTTAAGTTTTTTAGAGCTTTTCAAGAAGCTATTTGTAGCTAGCAAATTAAGCTTAAGCCGTTTCTCTGTACTTTGATCGAATCAGTTTCATTAGTGAATCCCTAATTTCACACCTAAACATTAGTGTGTGTGTGTGTGTGTGTGTGTGTGTGTGTATCCTAGGATATATGCATAGATGATAATTACTCTAATGGAATAGGGATGAAGGAGGAAGCATTTTAGAGGTATTCTACCTGCATTTGCATGGAAAGAGAGTGGGAAACCATTTAGGGAAAACCACTCTCAGTACACTTGACCAGAATTCAAACCCCAATCTCCTCGTCATCAGCAGGCCAGTCTAACACGAGAGTGACACCTTAGACCATTTGGCCACTGAAGCAGGTCTGAAGATTAATAATTTCAAAACAAGGCTCTGTGAATTGGGATTAGTGGATTGGGGAATAGAAATTTGTCAGGAAGATGGATGGGCTATCCCAAATAATTAGAAAAGTATGAAAGTTGTTTAATATAATGGTAAATATTTAAAATATGGGTTGGGGGAGGGGGAAGGGTGGCTAAAATCTAAAAAAAAAAAAACCTGATTAAAAAAAAGCCTGGAGGTATAATAGAAAATGGGATTATTTTAATCATGTGGTACAAAGACCACCAAAAATAATAAAAAAAAGAATTAATAAGGTATTTTAAATTTGAAAATTGGGTCCAAGAGATAGGGAGCTAAAAATTTCACAAACTATTATGAAAAACAACTTTTTTTTTGTAGTAGAAAATTAAATTTGTGCAGGTAATTGCAGGGACCAATCTGTCTATTTACTGGCCTATTATTTCATTTAAGCTCTTTGTTAGGCTCTGATACTCTTTTTTCCAATACGTTTTTTTTATAATAATGTTATTTAATTTATTTTCTCATATCTTATGTTGGCTATTAAGCAAATATTGTGTTTTCTATGGCTTGCGTTCATTTGTGCACTCAGTTTAGGGTTGATTAAAGTTTCATTTCAAATATATTAAAAAAAATTAATTGTCTGATATATTTGATTTAGGGTTGTCATGTTGATATTGTAAAAGAATAAATTATATAAAGAGTGCAGCTGGTTATAGAACATACTAATTTGCTATTTGTCTGTCTGCATGAGTTATTCAAACACTTCTAAGAATCCTAAAAATCTAAAATTTGGATAGGTCTTAAGATAATGTTCTCTAGAAAAGTAAAAAAAAAAAAAGTGGCCGATTCAAAATAGCAGATACGATTAGAACAGAAATGTTGAAAATTATTAATTCCTTTTCATCATCATCATCATCAATAACTGTTTCCAGTCTGTGGTTGGGTCTGTTTAGTAAAATGCCTTAATCTCCCTCTGTCCTTCCACCATTCATCCTCCTGCACTCCCTTCCACTCTGCTCCTCTCACTTGCACAGTGTTCCTCCCATCCTTTTATAAAGTGTAAAATGTTACTATGTAACAAAAGGCAAGAGTTCAAAATATTTTGTATATAAAAGTTATTACTTAATCTTCAAAATAAATGTCAGTTTTTAAAACATGTGCATATTATATATCTACTTTGATTACTTTAGCATTATGTAACATAATTTAAACCAACAAATGATTAATATTCAAACATAATTTAAGATTTGTTTACTGGTTAATTTTATATACTAAAAATAACAAAGCTACTTTATAGATTCCTCATGTGAAGAACAGGAACACCAGCTAGTTATAAATAATTGTGTGGATAGCTCAGAAGGGTAGCAACACACACACATGCACATGCACACACACACACACACGCACGCGCGCGCACACACACACACACACACACACCCATCTTGCATCTTACCAACTACCCGAGTTATAATTTATCAAAATGAGAAACATGGACTAATTTAAGTGTGTGTGTGTGTACACAAATACACACACACACACACACTTAAATTAGTCCATGTTTCGCATTTTGATAAATTATAACTCAGGTAGGTGGTAAGATGCAAGATGGGTGTGTGTGTGTATATATATATATATATTCAACAAAGAGAATTCACAATATTTTAGTTAGCACAGAATTTAAAGTGCATTTTTAAAATAATACAAGCTTTATCCAAATATGTTATTGTTATTAAATTTGTCTGGAGATCAAACAATGAGGATTAAAATGTTATGAAGAGTTTTTATTAATGTACCTTTAGTTTACCCTGTAGGGTAACAAGCTTACCTAGCCTTATTCCACTATGATATTGCTCTTAAGATAGTCTCATAATGTAAACCATCAGGGTAGACAGTGTGTATAATACCTTAATGGCAAGTGAACTTTAGGTGACTTAGTTGGCCCCTTCACCATATTTTACTAGTATTTACAATAGCCTAGATTATTTTAGAGTATTGTATTGAGATATTGTTGGACTTTACCTGATCATAAGGCGAATTCTCTGGAAATTTAACATTTCCACTGATTACTGCCAATGCTACACTGTCCCCACACTCATAGACTGAATCAAAAGGTGACTTGAAATAGCACATTGCATACAAAATACACCCCAAAGACTGTGAAAGGAAAAAGAGAACAAATAATTTAACAAACAATGTGAGGGTAAACATCGAATAGAGCTAAGGTCAGATAATACAACTACAAGGTTGCAATAATTGTAGCAATGCTTTCAAACTACAAATAATTTGTAATAAAACATACAACAAAAACAAGCTCTGTTAATTGATATTAGATGTTTAATTATAGCCAAATTACATTCCTGGGGAGATTGATTTTATACTCAGTAGTAACGATGACAGGCTTATGTAAGATGCTAGTCGGGCACTCAACACCTCAATGTTTTAAAATAATCTTAAATACTCTTTCATTTTCAAAAACGGACAATGACAATGTTGACCAGGTGCTTAGCTAGCACACTTGAAACCGACCCATGAAGCAAAGCTTAATTTTTAGCCATTTTTACTTTTTCGTGACCCCTAAGGAGATAAATTATTGTTAGTATAAAATAAAATAAAATAAAATTCTAGATTTTGATGAATGTCAACTTTTCATGACCGACTGTAATTCCCAAAAAGTGTTTTTCACTATACTGTCTGTTTCTCGGCCTGGAGCAAAATCCATTTTATCAATCGGGCTAAAACTTGATATCAAGGGTTTTCATTAAGGTTCCCCAGAGGCTTTTTAGAATTAGTTACCTAACCCTAAAGTTAAGGGTAGTTTCCTTATGGGCAAATAAAGAATAAATCTATTTTCTCAAAAACGGCTATAACAATTTTAATTAAAACTCGTATCCAGGCATTATTTAATATTACAAACAAAATGATAGTTATTTTTCGGAGAAAGTGACAGACAGTACTTACTACAAGCGATTTTGATAATATCTCTGAAAATCTTTGAGATACAAAATAGCTTAACATTAGAAAAATGAAGGTATATTAAAAATAAAAAAACTTATTTTAAATTTATTTTAATAAAACCAATAGTGTTTGAGCTCTAAGTAAATATATTTATTAAATTGAGGTCTGGGAAATAGGGAGTTGATCGTTTACGTTCTTTGGTGAAAAGTGATGTTTATTTATTTTCTCAATATGTTTCTGGTTCCGTGTCTGTTATTTCATTTATGATCTTTGGTAGAATGTGATGCTCTTTTTACTTTCTCATATCAAGAGAAAGTTTTTTTATGAAAATAATCAATTTCGAGATTATGGTGAATCTTCCTGTTTTAAGTAAATACAAACCCCCAAAAAAGTGGCTTTCACATATCTGCCCTCATGTATGTCTGTTTGTCTGTCTGCCCCTGTCAACAAATCCTAAATGGTTATATGTATTTTGTTCAAACTTGATCTTTAAGCCTAGTGTGCACTTGGAAACATTGTTGGCTAACATGGGAAACATTGTTGGCAAACATTTAAGAGACAATGTTTCATGCCCAGACTACAATGATGAAACATGTTTCCCGCACAGAGTTCAGTTGAGTGAAAAATGTCTTAAGGATGCTGCTGATATGCCTTGTGCTTTGGATGTAGTTATGAGCTATTCAAGAAGACAGAGAAGAAGAAAACGGTGGGTTCATAAAGTGCTTCAAAATGGATCATACTATACAAATAAGTTTCTGACAGAACTGGAATTCGAAGACGTCAGTGATTTTAGGAACTTTACTCGCATGTCTCCTAGAGATTTTGAAGTTATTTTACAAATGGTTGGTCCCAGGATAATGAAAAGAAACATATGAATTAGATTAGAAAGCTCACCTACTAGACCACATTGCTTGTTGTTGGAAATGGGCCAACATTGTTTCTTGTAACCCATTGAAATGGATCAAGAGAAACATGCGCAACATGTTGGCAAACAATGTTTCCGGGGAAATGTTTCATAATGCTTACTAGGCTTTAGATTTTATATGGCTATACCTTGGGATTATTTTTGAATTACAAACTTTTCAAAAAGAGCAGTTAACAATTTTGTTTAAATGCATATCTAGGATTTGTTTGGCAAGACAAATAGCACTGTAACATTTGCTTTTGGGCAAAAATATGTTGAAAGGTAGCTTAGTGAAGGGAATTTTTTGAAAATTCTAAATATTTCAAAAATAGCAACACAGATTTTGTTTGGAATGTATAGTTGGTTAAAATGTGTGGTATGGCAAATTACACCCTATACTTAAATTTTGAGTAAAAGCTCCCTGATGGGTAATTTACTGGTGATGGATTTTCCAAAACTTTGAAATATAAAATTGCTCCAACAATTTGTTTCAAAATGGGATGCCTGTTGGTTAAGTTTTTTAGAGTATAAATAATTGTATGCATTTGTTTTTCAAATAAGCATTCATATCTTAATGATACCTGATTTAAAAAAAAAAAAAAAAAAAAAAAAATCTTTACTTTCTCATATTAAGAGAAAGTATTGTGACTGTGAACATTTTCGGCCTCGATATTATGATAAATCTTAATATTTTATTTTTGAAAAACATTTGAATTGATTAGTACAAAAAGTTTAAGAATATTAAGAAAAATTCAATTCAATTTTGAGTGAAGTGAAGTTGGACAAGTTGTACTAGATCGATGTGAAAGAAACATAAATATAAATATAATATAAATATAATATAAATGCATAATACTTATTATTATTATTATTATTATTATTATTATTATTATTATTATTAGCACCGCGTCTTACTACCCGTTCGGGTTGTACGCACTTACGCTAATGTGTAATGGTAGGGTGATTGTGAGATGAAATGAAGGACCTACAGTTTAACGTGGAATCCGAACCACGGTGGAGGCCTGGCATTCCCCACATTCACATAATACTTAAATGATATTTGTAAAATATTTTGTAGTAATCACCTAAAACTAGGTTAAAAGAATCAAAGGATGATGTGACCACGCATATATTAGATATTAATGTATTAGTCTTGAGAATTGACATAAAAATTAATGAATTTGAAAAGTAAAAATTGAATTTAATTCTTAGCTGTAATTCCCTGTTCCCTTGATTTCTGGCTGCATTTTTAGAGTTGTACAGTTATTTTGACGACATGTTTCAATGAATTAGCGGCATCATCCTCAGGTCTGATGAGAAAGAAAGAACACACCGAATGAAATGTATGGTTAAGACCAAATGCACCAGACAATGTGATATAACATAAAATTAATGAAGGTTAATAAATTATAATGTTGAAAAAAAGTAAATAATTATGAAATATACAGGGAGCGGCAAAATGATCTGACGGTTTTCGACGCCACGCGGTTGATCGAGTAGGTGGTGGTGGGGGGGATAGGCGCGTTTCAGAGTCTACATGTGGACATTTTTAGTAGCCATGAAGCAGTGGTCGGTTGAGCATCGCGCGTTTGTTGTCGAGGCGTTTTTTAAAAGTGGCGATTCCTGTGTTGCTGTTCAGTGGCAGTTCTGTAGGCCTTTTAATTTAGGTCCTTGAGGAAAAGTTCCGACACACAACACAATTATGCTGTGGGTGAGTAACTTCAGAGCTACCGGTTCAGCGTCTAAACGGAAGTCGACAGGCCGTCCAAGGTCAGCCCGGATGCCAGAGAATATCGATAGAGTAAGAGAAGCTGTGGAAGCCAGTCCTCGGCGGCCGACCCGTAAACAAGCTACTGCTTTGCATATGTCTGACTGCTCGGTAAGACGAATTTTGTGGTTCGATCTGCATTTCCATCCATACAAAATGGCTATTGTTCAGCATTTAAAGCCCAATGACTATGCAAAGCGAAAAGCATTTTCAGAGCAAATGATTGATTTGATGACAGATGAAAAAATTTTCATGATGAGCGACGAGGCGCATTTTCATCTGGACGGCTATGTAAACAAACAGAACTTTCGTTATTGGTCAGCTACAAATCCTGAAGACCTGCATGAACGTCCTCTGCATAGTCCTAAGGTCACTGTGTGGTGTGGTGTAACAAAAACTTGTGTCATTGGGCCATACTTCTTTGAAGAGGGTGGTCGAACTGTTACGGTCAATTCGCAACGTTATCTGTTGATGTTACAAAATTTCCTGATCCCTGAACTTCGGAGAAAACGCTTAGTGTGCAGTAGAATGTGGTTCCAGCAGGATGGGGCAACTGCCCATACCACCAATGAGGTGATGAACTTTTTGAAAATTAAGTTTTGTGGCCGAGTAATCTCGCGTTTCGGGGATATTGCATGGCCAGCACGCTCCCCTGATCTAAGCGTTTGTGATTTTTTCTTGTAGGGTTTCTTGAAATCAAGAGTCTTCACAAACAAGCCCCACACATTGGGCGAACTTAAGGTGGCCATAACTCAAGAAATCGCCAACCTGTCTCCTGAAATGTTAGGGAAGGTGTTCGACAGTTTTGGTGCGAGACTGGAAGAGTGCATCACAGAAGGGCACCATTTGAAGGACGTCATCTTCAAATCTTAAACTGATGAAATCAGTTGTTCCAATGTTATTTTCTTTAATTTCCATTAACACCATTCTGTAATAACTAATAAAACATATTTTATCACTCTTAACATGTGTTATTTGTATTTTAAAACCGTCAGATCTTTTTGTCGCTCCTTGTATTTACCAGAAATTAAAACTATTTGCTTAAGTATCCCATATCATGTTATTAAGAAAACTAATAGGAGAATTACAATCAACGTGTATATATGAAGTTAAATAAGAACATTATGTAAAAAATTTAATATGACATCAAAGATATTCTAAATATAAGAAGGTATTTTGTATTGTGATATTGTGGAAATGAGAGAGTAGAAAGATATACGAGGGCCATCCAGAAAGTAAGGTTACGACATTTATTTAGAATCGAAAAATGCTTGTATTTAATTGAAACTCACAGGATACTTCAGAAATATATTATACTATTTTTCAACATAATCGCCGTCGAGATCAAGACATTTCTGTAGTCGGGGCACCAGCTTTTGTATGCCAGTGTCATAGACCTCCGCCGCCAACTCTTTCAGCCACTTCTTCACAGCTTCCTCGACCTCCTGATTGTTGGAAAAACGTTTCCCACCCAAAAACTCCTCTAGTTTAGTGAAAAGGTGATAGTCCGAAGGCGCCAAGTCGGGTGAATAGGGTGGGTGGGTGACAATATCCCATCCAAATGATGTCAGCAGCTCCTGTGAAACTCGCGCGGTGTGGGGCCTGGCGTTGTCATGCAGGAGGCTGACTCCCCGGGTCAGCATTCCCCTTCTGCGGTTCTGAATGGCTCTTCTGAGTTTTTTTAGGGTATTGCAGTAAGCCTCTGCATTAATGGTAGTCCCTTTGGGCATAAAATCCACCAAAAGGACGCCCTTACGGTCCTAAAAAACAGATGCCATGACTTTTACGGCTGAATGAGTTGTCTTGAACTTTTTGGTGGCTGGGGAAGATGAATGACGCCACTGAAGTGATTGTCTTTTGGTCTCTGGGGTGTAGTGACACACCCACGTCTCATCCCCTGTCACGATAGAGTCCAGAAAAGCTTCTCCCTCCTGTACAAAACGATCCAAAAATTCACGCGCGGTGGTGACGCGATTTTGACGGTGCTCCGGTGTGAGCATTCTGGGCACCCATCTCGCACACAACTTCTTGTAACCAAGTTTTTCCGACACAATATCACCAAGGAGACTTCTAGAAATGTCAGGGAATTTTTCGTGAAGGTCATCAAGCGTCACACGGCGGTCATTTCGCACTTGTTCTTCAATTTTTCGCACAAGTTCGTCTGAAATCACTGATGGTCTCCCACTCCTTGCCTCGTCGTGAGTATCAGTACGGCCTTCTCTGAACAACCTAACCCACTTCGTGACATGTTGTCGACTCATCACATCACTACCATAAACTTCCACGAGCTTCCGATGGATATTCGCGGCGGTATTGTTCTGCAAAGTCAAAAAACGGATGACCGCGCGGATCTCGCACGGACGGGAGGTGGCGGGAGCGCGCGACGACCTCTCCATAGGAAGAATTTACTGTGACTGAAAAAAATGGCCGACAAACACGCGGGACCAAACAAACTGACCGTTAAGATCCCCCCTACACGTCAGGTGTGCCAAATTTGAAACAAAAAATTTCCCCAGGCCTTAGGACCCCTTGTAACCTTACTTTCTGGATGACCCTCGTATTTTGAATCTATTTATTCATGATAGTTTAATTTAAATAAAATAAATTATATGGGATGGAAAATAGAATGACAAGAAAGAAAATGAAAAAAGGTTCAAGTCTTCTCGACACTGACTCGAACAGGTCTTTAACTACTATGTAAGGATGGGTGGATGCAGACAGGAATGGAGTTTTTTTTAAATTTTGGTATGTTGAGGGAGTTTTCTTAAGGTATTAATGAGTATTTGATTTTCAAAAATTGTTCTTTTATTTAATACATTGTTATTGTTAAATAAGGCGGTTTGAATAAATATATTCTCAGCTGTGTTCATTGTTGTGCCTTTTGAGGTATTGTAAATTAGTTTCATGCTTTTGTTCATTGGGTTTGGTTGATGTCCTGACTGTTTAAGATGTTCAGAAAATGTTAATTTATTTCTATCATATTTTAAATCACGCATGTGTTCAGAAAATCTAATATAAATTTGGCACCCATACACTGTTACAGTCACAGGTGAGTTGATAAATGCCACTTTATTCATATTGGTTGATTTTGTTTAGGTTAGAGTTATTAATGTTTTTTGATGCTATTGTTAGTGCTGAAGGCTACATTTAATTTGTGTTTCTTTTGAAGATATTGGTAGTTCTATTAATTTATATATATGTGTATTATATATATATTTATATAATATATGCGTGGTCACATCATCCTCTGGTTTTTTCAACTTTGTTTTAAGTGTAATTGACTCAAATGTATATTTTTTAATGTACCTAATTTTTAGATGTTTGTTACATTATTATTATTATTATTATTATTATTATTAGCACCGCGTCTTACTACCCATTCGGGTTATACGCACTTACGCTAATGTGTAATGGTAGGATGATTGTGAGATGATATGAAGGACCTACAGTTTAACGTGGAATCCGAACCACGGTGGAGGCCTGGCATTCCCCACATTCACAAGATGTCTTGTCAGAGGTGAAGGAAGGGTTTGGTAATCAGATAAATCTGTGCCGGGACTGAGGATTGAACCCCGGCCGCCAGCACAGAAGTCTGACACCTTACCCCTAGACCCCCAGGTCACCAATATGTTTGTTACAATTTCAACATATTCATAATTAAATTATTACATAACTTGTAACTATTACTACCAAATTTTTTACAAATATAATTTAAATATTTTGGATTTACATTATATTTATATTGCATATTTATTTTTCTTTCACATCAATCTAGTACAACTTGTCCAACATCACTTCACTTCACTCAAAATTTAGTTTTAATTTTCTTAATATCAATGTTTTATGTATATCTGAACCCAAAAAAGTTAGTTTTTCAATTAGGTTGTCAATGGCCACGTATCTGAAAGGTTTGATAGATTTTGTTAAAACTTGATATTTAGATTTTTATAAGGCTATATATCATGGTATTTAAAAAAAAAATTATACCCAAGCCCTCAAATTAAGGCTATCTAGTTTACTGATAAGTGATTTTTTAGGATTAATAATTTTTTGAAAATTATTATTATTATTATTATTATTAGCACTGCGTCTTACTACCCATTTGGGTTGTACGCACTTACACTAATGTGTAATGTGTAATGGTAGGGTGATTGTGAGATGAAATGAAGGACCTACAGTTTAACGTGGAATCCGAACCACGGTGGAGGCCTGACATTCCCCACATTCACAAGATGTTTTTTTGAAAATCAAAGATTTTTTTTAAAATGAATATCTAGGGAGAGGATGACCTCCCAAATAATACTGTATCATTGTTTTCTGGTTAAAGATTCATTAACAGGTAGTTTCAAGACAAATGATTATCCAACACTAAAACTATTTTGAAAATAGCTATAGCAATTTTTTTTTAAAATGTAAGAGTGTTTTATATGACAAATAAAACCATATACTATTATTTGGGGGTTTAAGAAAGATTAGAGTGATTTTAAAAAATCTGAATATTAAACAACAAAAAAATTATCGTGGTCTAGGGGTAAGGTGTCAGACTTCTGTGCTGGCGGCCGGGGTTCAATCCTTGGTCCCGGCACAGATTTATCTGATTACCAAACCCTTCCTTCACCTCTGACAAGACATCTTGTGAATGTGGGGAATGCCAGGCCTCCACCGTGGTTCAGATTCCATGTTAAACTGTAGGTCCTTCATTTCATCTCACAATTACCCTACCATTACACATTAGCGTAAGTGCGTATAACCCGAACGGGTAGTAAGACGCGGTGCTAATAATAATAATAATAATAAAATTATTGGCGATTTGGTTCAAAATGGCTGTTTGTTAAGTTTTTTTTTTACATTATAGATAATTATATATATTTGTTATACTGCCAATTGATTTTTGAAAAATTTATTTTCCCTTTGAAAATAGCTTTATGATCAATAAAAATATATCTATTGAGCAGAGTTGTGATCGAAATACACAATATGTATGAATTATTGCTAACAAGATTTATAGTACGGCCTGTACAGCGTTTGGCAGGAACACAACTAACGGTTCATCATTTGAAAAAGCTTCTAAGACCAAGTTCAGGTGACATCTGTTGGTGTTATAGGGAGGGAACTACAAATGTAGACAAATAGGAATGTTTAGGCTGTAATAATTCAACTCCTCGGTTGAAGATAAAGCAGCGGTTCTCTGCTTTCGTGAGCACCATGAGATCGCCACTCTAGACAAGGTGAAAGTGTAATGTAACCTGTATCAAACTTTCTGTCAGAGTCACAGTTTCCCCAGTCAGCATCTGCAAAACCAGAAATGCCTTCATCATCCTTGGTGTAGACCAACCTCGTCAACATTTCCTTGCAGATATCTTAAATACACGCTTGGCAGCTTGCCAGTGAGTTGAATTTTGACAATTATATTGACTCAGCATGTTGACTGCTTAGCGATGTCGATATGGGTACTGACTGTGATGTACATGAGGCCTCATATTAACTCTCTGAATATATTTTGCTTTGTTTCTTCTGTAATAATGGAGGAAGAATCAAACCAGACCCTGGTCGATATCATTGTCTTCGCTGGTTTGCAGTCATCCATCCCAAACTTGTGTAATACTTACCTGATGTAGCCGCTATGATATAATGTGACTTTGTCCTTGGATTGGTTCACTTCAATTCCTAAACAATTATTTATGGCTCCAGGGTCCTTTATGTCAAATTTGTATGACAGTTCACTTTTAATACGTCTGGTTCTTTCCGGGTTTCTGGAAGCAATCATGATGTCCTCAACATAGATGAGCATGTATACTGGGTGTTTACTTTGACTTTTAACACAAACACATGGGTTGGAGTTTATAGGCTGCAACCCAATGGATTCTATGGTTGAACTTAATTTAGCATGCCATTGTTGACCAGCTTGATGGAGTCTATAAATGGTGTTTCGAAGTTTGCAGACTTTGTTACCAGATTCTAGTTTCTGAAGCATGTCTTTTGCTTTGCTAACAATGCTATCATCCTTTTCAGCCTTAATCATCTTTGGTAGTGCCTCAACAAGCAAGTCAGAATGTTCCAGGAATGTTAGTGTGTCAATATCACCATTCAGAAAGGCTGTCGTAATGTCAAGCCGTGAGAATTGTATGTTGAGTTTAGCTGATAACACCATCAGTAACCGAAATGATTTGATCCTGGCGACTGGAGCAAAATTGTCCACAAAGTCAATTGCCGGTCTTTGGCAAAAACCACATACAATCACTATGGCCTTCGTTCGAAGTAACATTCCATCAGGATTGTGCTCTTTTCAGAGAACCACCCTACAATCGATCACCCTACCATTGGTCGATCTATCGACGATTTTCCAGGTGTCGTTGATGACCAAGCATCATATCTCGGAATAGATAGCATTAAACCACTCCTCACGATCTGGCCCCTTCAGGGCACTATCGATGTGAATCTCTGAAGCATTAATTGCAAACGATCCGTCTTTTCATTACTTTGAACGTCAATGTGCTCCACTGTTTGATTGGATGTAGTGGCGCTTGAATGCCCAAATTATTCACTGTCTTTGGTCTGCCAGGTCCTCACTCCGTCAGCATGTTGGATTCAGTGTTTGTGGCGCCTTGATGAGCTTGTCAATCTCCAATGTCAAGCATGGGTGGATCATCATTCACCTTGAATCCAAGAAATGGTTCAGTTTCTTCCAGTGTGTTCGGACTGACTTCAACATCTTTGTGTGAGAATGTTTCTTCATTGAGCCCCTCCCCCCTCCCCATTATGTTGACCGGATGTTTCTTCTTCTTGAAGGCAGTCTGCAGTTGTATGTCCGAGCCCAGGCTTGGCGCGGAATCTTACCTCCCTGGAAACACAGATCTTTCATTCACTTGGTATCCATGCCCTGTAGGCCTTGAAACAGTCAGAGTAACCGACGAAAATCCATTGTTTGCCTTTGGGCTCGAACTTTCCTTTATTGGAAGACTTGTCGAGGATGATGGCTTTATCCCAACCATTTCTTTTATTGAATTCCTTCAGGCAACCATTTTGTTGTGCATCGATTTTGGATGTGATTGGCTGTCGCAATGGCTTTGGCCCAACAGGAGAGCAGCATTCCGGTTTCAAGTAGCATGCACCGAGAAAACTCAACAAGATTGTGGTTCTTCCTTTCCACAACACCGTTCCGTTGTGGGGTGTGCGGAGTTGTCAGACATCATTGGATTCCTGCACTTTTGAGGATGGAATCTATTTTATTGTTTTAATATTCTTTGCCGTTATCCGAATGAAGAACTTTGATCTTATGCTCAGTTTGATTTTCAGCTATATTCTTGAACTCGACGAACTTCTCAGTGACCTCTGCTTTGTGATGTAGGAAGTAGACTAGACACTATCGACTGCAGTCATTAATGAAGGTTATGGAATTACGCGCGCCACCTTGAGATGCTTTTCTCATCGGCCTGCAAAACATCGGAATGGATTAACTTCAGAAGCTCTTTGAGGTTACCTCTCATTTAGATAAGGGATTTTACGTTATTTTTCCTTCAAAACAGGTGTGACAGTTTTTTAAATCAGATGAGTCATCAAATTTTAAAATGATCAGGCATTGGTTCTTGAGCATATAGATTATGTCCATTGAATTTAAATGACCAAGTCGAGCATGCCAAACTTCTAATTCACGTTTTGAAACTTTTGATCCTGTGACCGTGCACACGCTCTGATCGCTTTCACATAAGTAGTATAAGTCACCAATTCTATTTGCAACAACTTTAATGTCACCGGTAATATCTTTTATTGTCGTGAGATCTTTCTCAAATGTCACCTCGTTTTTATCAACAATTTTAGCCATAGAGATGAAGTTTGTTCTGAGGTCAAGTAAATATAAGGTAGCTTTCAATGTGATCAAGTCTGTCACAATGTTTGCGGTAATGATTTACACACCGCCTTTTGCTTTAACTTGCATGACGCTGTTGTCGGCGAGTTTTAGATTCTCATGTACTTTCTTCATGCGCATAAATGCACGGTTTAGGGATTTCTCAGTCGACGAAAAAAACGAGTCTTGTCAACTTTATTTGCCGTTTGTTCGCTCAACTTATTATTTAAGAAAAAATTGGCCTCCCTGTGTTCTTTCTTTGTGCAAAAGCCGCATTTTTAGTTTAATTGTGGTTTTTGCTTCCATTTCTGTTTTAATCCAGCCCTACTGCTCGCACCATGTTTCGGTTTGTATACAAACTGTTTTCCTGACTTGACAAACATAGCGGCATTTTCGTTTTCATTAGCTCGTACGTTATGTTCTTCTAAGACTTTCACTTTCAATGTATCAGTGTCCAGTAAATTATCATGGGATTAGTTTGGACATCGAAAGTTGTCATAACTGGTGGGGAGGCTATATAGCAGCATGATCGTCGTTTGTTCACTGAAGGCAGAGGACGTCTTTCATCTCCATCCAAGGGGGGACATTGTAACCTGGTTACAACGTGAAAGGAAAAGGATTGTTTTGGCTCACCGATTCCGTCCCCATTTGGCTGGTCTACACCGAGGCTCCACACTACGTACACATCATGGCAAGACTTGTTTCTAACTAAACGGAGGGACCGTGGCTCAACGCCCGCCTCTAGATGTGCCTCGCCCAAAGAGAAACAAGAGACGATCGACATGCTGGTATCGACGGTCGATTGAACGGCGCGCGATTTAAATTATGCCCAGACTATGTGAGTGTGTTCCAGAAAAATGCACTCCCCTTTCCCCTTTTCCCAACCTTGCTTCCCGTGCTGTGAGAACGCGTGATTCAAATTATGGGTATATAATGGCAGGACTCTATAGCCAACATACACATTTCTCCGCATTCTCTAGGTGAGACACTTAGTGTTAAAACAAAAAAGGGGTTTAGTTTATTTATATCAAAATTCTGTTTGACTTAGGATGGATTATAAATTACTGTTTCGATGATATCTGCTTAAGACTCAACTCTGGTTATACAAAAAATGAGGCTGCAGAATTTTTATTCATGGTTGCACAGTCGGACTTACGAGTAGTTATTGTATAGGCTAATGCATCTTATCCGCTTCACGGATGGACTTGAAACTTATAACACCGCCATTTTGGTATGCGGGATATTTGTCATAATGTACCCGTTGGGTACTTTAGTAGGATCATGTTGAATGATTGTAATACTTGGCTTAAATGGGAAGTTAAATTGTTTGAAGATCTGAACTTAGTGGATCAAATCTGGGGCCGCGAGCCCACGCTCATATTTTGTATGTTTTGTTAGCAGTCAGGTTACTCGATTTTATGGGTCTTTTCCTAATTTTTGTGCCTTGTTATGGCTGTAACGATAAACCTTTTTCTAGGACACCCTGTCATCTACGTTAGGTATTGGAGAATCGCCGATAACGACTCGTCTATTTCTTTATGATAGTTATGATAGTTTTTAGACCGCAGGTTATTGTTTCTATTATTATCATTATACATGACATTTTTGTATGAAGGTAAATTTAAATGTTAATATTGTAGGTTCCTCAGCAGGCCATCTTAGAGCTTTGGGTTGTGCCCCAAATCATTTATTTCTGTATTGTTTATTATGGCCATATTGTAATGTTTTCTACGCCTAACTATGGGCTTGTCTCTCTCTCTCTCTCTCTCTCTTCGAGTATTGTCATTTATTGAATAAATAAAATAAACTCTCTTGTGAACTTCCTGACTATTTATTTATGGTAAATAGGGAGGGGATAGGGGTCACATTTGTTTCAATTAACTTACAAATTTTAGGTAATATTATCATTTTTAGGATATGAAGCGAGATATTTTAGGATATGATGCAAGAAAGTCTCTGTGGTTCACCATACCATTTACTTAATCTTATTTTCAAATGTGTGTTTTTGTAGTTTCTTTAAGATAAACAGCCTAAATTTGTTCCCTAAAAAAATTAATTTATGTCAACTAAAGAAACATTATTTGTTCGCAATACTCTCTATTAATGGAAAGGTTATTATTAAAATATACAAGTAAATGAGCTTTACCCAGATATCAGTGCGTTCATCAATCATGCAGTAACTTTCAACATTAAAAAGTTCTGGTGCTCTGTATGGCATTGAACATCTTTCACTGGCAATGTCTTGTAATGTTTGCGCTTCTGCACTTCCACAAATTTTTATTCTGGCTGAAGCAACAGAACCTGAAATGAGATTGTTTTAAAAATTGGATTTTCTACAGTAAAAAAAATTCCAACTAATAAAAAGTAAAATTATATTTGCAAACAGCTCAATATTCGATATTAAATTTCACGCTTGGATTGATTTATGATAACATATCTTATATGCTATAGAGTGAAAATTAGATAGTAAATGTAATCCTTCACCAAGAAGTTAAATTAGGACCAGTCATGTGAGTAGTTTAAATTTGTGGAATTTGGTTGTCCAAAGGTACCAGATTCTTGTAATTTTGTTTTGATCAAGCCCAGTACAGTTGTAGAGCACATGTACAAATACAAAAAGTAAACTGCAATAGGCTGTTATATATTATATTTTTAGGTGAATAAATAAAATTGGAAAAGGGCCATCAGTGTTGTAACAAGGGGAAGGAGCAATAAGAGGGGCGCCCTTAGTTTGAGAGTGCAACCAGGTAAGGGGAGTAATATTAATTATTAATAATGTTCACAAATTAACTGATCTTGAAAGTTGAAAGTTATTAAAATCAGTCATTGGCATCATCAACATGATTTGAAAGTCAGGGCTCCAAAATACTTTAGGGTAGCAAAATTTAATAGATAACACATAATGTACTTAATTGGATTAAAAAAAACCAACAGATATGAAGTTCAGATCCCAATAAATATCAGTAAAAGTTTGTCTAAGGTAAAATTAATTTAGTATTAGTCCCATGTAGTTTTTTAATTTTGACTTTTGCTGTACCCCTTGCCGACCATCTCACATGTTTTTAAATATTGTCGTGTTGAGCCACCATAGTTTCCACCATCTTTTGCAATTTTATTTTCCCATTTGCTGGACTTCTCAATAGAATCAAATTCATACTTGATGGTTGCAATATTGCACAAGTCGTTTCTGACCCTTCCCCCCCCCCCCCCCCTTTATTCTCTAGATTGATCGTAGAGTTCCGATAATTTGCAACCCGCTACTGGACACCTACTAATTTACAAGTTGTTCTCTTTCTTACTCTTAATATATTTTTGTTTATCACATAAAACATCATAACTTGGTAACATACTCTTTCTATATTGTTTGAAACAATATTCTTTGTTTAAGTGATATTGTGTGGTGATATTTATATATTAACAAGTTTCAATCAATTTATGTTTATGTATTTATGAAGATGTTACAAAAACCTATGAGTGTTAAAGAAGAGCTCCCTTCGTCGCCTCACTACTGTAATTACAAGATAGACAGATGGCTCATCACCTGAACTGTATCCTTTATGAATGGTCTCTATTAAGACATTTCTCAAATAAAGAACTTTAGTAAAAATCCTTAATTGTAACCACAAATGACGTACTTTAAGTCTTACTTAAGTTTACTTAAGTTTTACTTAACAAACTCTAAATGGACGTAGTGTAGAAGCTTTGTCACACATCCAGCAGAGTGCAGCAGGTTAGAATTTTCTTTACTCACTATGTATATTATTTAATTCCAATAAAATATTTAAATTGTAATTGGTTTTCATTTAATTTAACAAATAGGCAACAGCAGTTAATGAATGAACATTTGGAGCACTTTTTTTTTAAAACATGGTTTGCAGTCAAAATGGTTTGTGTTATTTTATAGATATCAATCAAACATCTCTTTATATTTTTACTATCAATGTTAACTGTTTTTCTAGAAGATGCTTGCTTAAAAGTCCATTGGTAATCAAATTAATTTATAGGTAAATTGAAACTTAATTTGACATTATTGGATCTAATTCTCTCTTCAAGTATTTTGAGAAGAATGGTGTATTTATTCTATCTCTTTAAAGATAGCAGTATTGAGTATTTACTTAATAGAGCCCTAATTTTCACCATATTTATCTTTTGTCAGGTTTATTTTCAGGTCAATATATTTTGAGCATATACCGACTTTGAAATACTGAACTATCTCGCACACTAGCTGTTGGAAATGAACCTTGTATATCAGAAGCCTGGTGTTCTTCTGGTAGCAGTGAATCTTGCTGAGAACACTACTGGGTTTTTTCCATTTGGTAGACTTATGAGCAGTCTATTTGGTATGTATCACAGAGTTTTTTTTATGCATCCTGGTAGAAAGATTACAACTGGCCAGTTTCATGGATAAACCGAATCACCCGAGTTTTAGACAATTTCTAAGAAAAACATGTTTCCAAAACATAACGAACAAAAGATAAATGACCAGATGTGTGACTATGAATTTTTTTTTATAATTAGTTATAAATTTATAGTTTTTGTTTCAATAATACTCTAACTTTTAACTCGCTGTTTAAAACATATATATATATTTTAACATGAGAAATCCTATATATATATTATTTTTTTATCACCATGTCTTACTATCTGTACCAGTTATACACATAACTACTTTAATGGGATAGGAATGAGGACGGAAGCATTCCACATTTGCGTGGAAGGAGAGTGAGAAACCGTTTAGGATAAACCAACCTCAGTAGACATGATTAGGATTAGAACCTCAACCTCCCTATCTTCAATAGACCAGTCCAACACAAGAGTGACACTTAGACAATGTGGCCATTGAATCAGATGAAATCTTATCTTTACTTGCCACAGGTAACATTGTTAAGGTATGTTTTTAACACCAATATGAACCAAAAAATGTCATTATCTTAGCTTTGGAAACTTCTGAACCCAAACTGGAGGAGAGCACTGGTTTATAGGATCTCTAACAAAGATGACAGAACCAACATAATGAAGAATTTATCAGCATAAAATATGGACTTGAACTTTTCTACACTGTTACATCTATTTCTAGTTTATTCTCAATGTTTTATAGAACATATTTTAGTAGCACACAACCACTAGCTTTATTTACCCTTCATTTTCTCCTCCTTCATCTTGTTTACTCTGAACCTGAAGAAATGATTGGTCATATCAACTTGGTTATTTCTTCTATGACGTGTAAATAGTTATGTTATATATAAAAAAAATCCAGCTTCCTTATCTTCTGTCTCTTTCAATTTGCCACAAAAACAATTTTTACCATAAATATTTCAGGAATTTAATTTTAATATAAGATGGAGATAAATAAAATGTTAAAGAAAATAAGTTTTATAGAATGTGTTTGATGAAGATGTAAGGAGTTAATTCAAGCACTAAAGAGAGAAAGAGTGATTCAGCTGTAATAAAGGAGGTAGGTTGCAAATGCATACACTTTTTAAATATGTACGATGTCATAATCTGTGTAAAACAAAGACAGACTTGAGTTTTTGGTCAAATTGAAGGCATTGTTCCCCTGTACTCCAAGACCAGCATGCCCATTTTAGAAGGTGTTCTTTAGAGTTAGCCCAGCTATCATGGTGAAACGATCGTCAATCCACTCTCGCACAATGGATAAATCCATCTGTGTGCATGAACATTGCAATTAGTGCACACTAGTCTTTTAATAATATTAATATATTAAGGCCAATGAAATGTAAATAGTTTAATATAGTTTCTTGAACGAGTTTCCATGGTAAAAAAAATGTTTTTCATTAATGTTTTCTAAGATCTATTTTTGCTCTGCATTAATGCAAGAGGTTCAATAACTTAAAATTTAAAAAAGTTAGTTTAGCAATTGTTAGTAACTAGCTTTTGATAATAGAATAAATGAAAACTGCACCTCTTATTTTCCACACAACCAGATTTTAATGCTTATACCAACTAGGCAGCCAAGCCAGATTTTGGTCATTTTCTGCTTTTGATTAAGATGCCAAGATCATCCTCTTCTACCCTATAAAGGTAGGCATGAACATCAAAAACCAAACTGGAGGTGACTTGGTGATAAAATATATAAACTAGTTAAAACTCTGTTCTAAATACACATACACACACCATGCATATCTACATGTATACATACATATTAGTCATTTTATATATGAATAAGAATTATTAAAGAATTATTATAAAAGCTCAATTTTTTAATTGCTACAAGTTTTAAAATTTGAACTTAATTTTGGATTCATTAATTCTTAAATATAAATAAATTATTTGAAGAAAATATGGATTTCAAAAACTTTTAGATAGAATAACATTTTGTGATTAGGGTTGCATAACTGTTAATCGCCACAAACAAGATTTTAAAAGTATTTAAAAAATCTACATACCCAAGTCCATAATAATAGGAGTTCTATCATCTGCTATCACAATATTGGAAGTCTTCAAATCTCTGTGAGCTAAAGGTTCAGGTGTGGCTTCATGGAATGCCTTGACACCCTCACAAATTTGAAGAAACATGTTTAATATATTTTGAGGTTCTAAGTGATTTTTTGTTTGACTACGATAATCAAGTTCATTGTATAAAGTTCCTTTCTGAAACAAAATAAAATTTGATAAAACTAGAGCTCATTTAATAAAATGATCATGTTTTAGCAGAGAACAATTAATATGTTCACCATAGGAGGATTATGATAGAAAGAGCAAAACAGTATATTGCAAGATTGACGCCTTACACCAATAAACTACCAAAGCAGGCTGACTTTGATCTAATCTTGACATTTTATTATTATCATCATTTAGCCAATATCTATATTATCTACCAGTAGTGACAGTTGTATATAATGACTTACATTGTCACACCAACATAGTCAGATGTCTTGCACAATCATTAATGGATAAATACCACTATTGTAGAGTTGTAAAACATTACATTTTATCACTATACAAAACCAGCTTGAGAGTGTTATTGTCCAAACATCTAAGAGACTTGTCGACTTTAGCCTTATTGAATAACCCCTCCCACCCTCCTATTGGAGTCATTCACCCCATACTCCCAAGACAAGGCAGCAATGCAGTGATGTCAGAAGGGCCAGACCATGTAGCTTATTCCACACCTATGTTTCCCAAGGAACTGTTATTTTGGGTTTCTATTTAATTGTGTGTATTTTTATGGCAATATACCTAATAAATATGAACGGTTTACATATAATTAAGCATCTGTTTACTTGAAGATTTAAAATGAAGCCCTTACATTAGATTAAAAAAAATCCTGGACAACAAAATTAGAACTGCACCATATTTTTTAAGTTGGCTGTTAAGTACCTATGCCATTTTATTAATATGATTGGTGGTGGTAGTAAAATGAACACCAGGGTTATTAACAACTTATTAAATAAATTGGGCTAGGGAGGGTTACTTTGTGAAAATATACCAGCATTAGTGTGGAAAGAGGATGGGAAAAACAAAGTGATAAATACTGTTTAAAAAAATCTCTCTCAATCCACCTAGTTGAGAATTGTACTTTACAGGTCACCAGCAAATCCTGCCTTTTGCAAGCTTTAGACCATGTGACTACCAACATGGGGATATGTATTTATTATTTTAGCATTTTTGTTTATAAAAATGCTTTAAAATATTTAATTTAGGCACAAGTAAGATTTTAATATGATGGTAAAACAAACTAATTTAGTAGGCCTAGATACAATAGACTATAGCAGAGTTGTTAAGCCTATTTTAGAGCAGGTGGCAGGTTTGTTGATAATTTTGCAATAAAATTTTTTATGTGCCTATGAGAATTTTAATTAGTGAAATGGAATATCTTCCTCATCATTATTAATAATTATTATACTATAATTTGTCAGATATTATAGTTATTTTCAAAAAGATAATACATAAGAAGAAAAAATTATTTTTGACAATCATGGGTCTTACTAAAGTCCCAATTTTCATAGGAAGAACCTTAACTGACCGCTAAAAAAAAGTTATTAGATATACTTTCATGTATTCATACACCAAGTCATATTATCTGCAGATGTGACTTTTGATGGATGTTATCAATACCTATAATTAAGTCTAATAAACAGTAAAATGTTATCACTGTTGACAGCAAAAATATATATTTTTATTTTAGAAAAGGATATTCCTATGATATTCAGATTGTACCTGTCTAGGCTATCTGAAATAAATATTTGAAAGTAGGGCTGGGCCAATGCCGATCATATAGCACTTCGATCATCAGACCATCAGACTTTATGATGACACAATTAGTAAGCATTTTGCTCAAAGGTCGAAATTATTAAAGCAGATCTTTAAAAGAAATGAGTCACTATGAAGCTCACTGTAGCTTGTAAGAAAACATAGTTTATAATTTTTAGTATTATCAACCAAGTAATTCAGACAAAGCTAAAGAGCAAAAATGTTTTATGAGTTATGTTTAGTAAACAAAGATAGTTGACGAGATAGATTTGATGAGATATGCCTCATTTAATTCTATTTCTAAACAAAATTTGTGTTTTTTTTACTATTTATAATCACAAACTTAAACTTTGGTTTTCATAAAAAGGCCTATTAAAACCACATATACATGTGCAGGTGTGTAGGCCTATAAAAAATCGTCACTCTTTTCTTTAACTTATAAATAAACACTTACCAAATACCTTAACAACTAATAATAATAGTTATAATTACACAATATCTTAAAAGATTTCATAAAAGAATATGAAGACAACAAATAGAAGAAGTTGCTAGATTATTAACATTTTTATTCTTACATATGAGTAATAAAATCTAATTATTGTAATATATTTATATTCAATAATTGCTGTTCATCATTTTGATATAGATACAACAAACCTATACTCGTTAAAATACAACATGCCGTTTTAAAATTGGCGCATAATTAATTCTCAGCTCATTGGTTGGAAAAGAGCTAAAGTAGAACCCCGACTATTCAGAGTGTGTGTTAAATTCATTTGTGTACAATCCCTTCAAGTGGATTTAGAATGCATAAAACAAAGACATAAAAAGCAGATCATTTTGAGTTCATTGTTTCTGAATTCAGAGAGAATATTTTTCCCACTGAGAGTGAAATATTTTTGTGTAAAATATATGAAGTGACAATGCCAGCAGGTAAAAGGTCTACTGTTAAACATATCAGTCTCTTTAAACAGGTACTTGCTATCCAGAGAATATCAGTAAAAACTATAACTTCTCAACCATTACCAAATGCATCTACTGGTAAAATCAAATCCTTAAGATTTTACAAAGATTTGTGTAATGTTCAGGTTTACACAAACTCTCCCCTTTGGAAAATGAGCAATGTTAAACTAAAGGATTTCCTTGAATGGCATACGAGTCATCCTATTACAGACAAGCCCACTCTAAGGAAACATTACATACCACAGTGCTACAATGAGGTAATTAAAAGAATAAGATATTGAGTCAACGAAAATAAGATTGCCTTTATTGATGAAACCATTGATATAGAGGGTCGTTACATTGCCAATGTAATCGTAGTAGCACTGGAAATTGACAAGCTTGGAGAGAAATATTTGCTCACAACTAAAATCTTTGGGGTTCGTGTAACTCTTCAACAGATTTATGGTCCTGTCATGGCCAGAGGGTGTACGCCATGATGAGGTCCTACTCTTTTTGACTAATGTGATACCATGGCAGTAAACCTTATACACATTTGCTAAGAATTATTAAAATTACTTGGGTATAAGGTTTACAGCCGGACATTATTAGCATATTTGTAACATTAGCACCATTGTTAAAAATGAAAGGTTTCAAATTTTTGGCAAATTTATTTTTTATCAGTTTTCTGGCTAATGGCAGGTTATCACATGATGGTCCTTCATGCAGTTCAGTCCTCGGCAATCCTCTTAATCCGTCTAACTGCCTCCCACCTTGATGTTAGCAATTATCTGGTAACTTCTTGGTCATCTTCCCCTCTTTCCATCCACCATTCCTTTACTCTTTTCTTTTTGTAGTAATAATATACTAAGTTGAAATTATTTTTACTTAAGATAATTAGCATACAGATATATACTTTTTGTAGCCCCATAAATATTTGTAATACTCAATGTGGCCCTTAGGAACAAATGAGTTTGAGAAGCCTGATCTGAGGCATCCCTTTTGCAATAAAATGGATTGCCAATAACGGGCGATAAAAGCTTAATCAGCTGTATTGTGGTTGGTTTCCCATTCCCACTCCACACAAATGTGGGTAAATTTCCTATAAATTCTACCTTCTTCACTCCTACCCCATTTTTGCAAATAGTTGAAGGTAATTTAATGCTGTTCCCTCATCTAATCTGGCGATTGAACAGATGGAATTTGTCATACTTGATCTTTTTTGTGAAAATCACAGTGGTGCTCTTTTCTATGTTAGGTTAGTTTGTCAGGTGGTCAGCCATGTCTTCAAGAGCCATATACTGTGTCTGATGAGGTATTTTCCCAACTGCAGTTCTTTCCAAGAGACTGTTGCAAGGACTGCGTTGTTCAATTAGTGTAAAACTGATGGTTCTATTTAGAATGTTGCTTACATTCAAATTTAAGATAGCAGAGCGCACAAGAGGCTCCTGAGACACTTCAGTATAGCTGTCTGTCAGACTTGAAATGGAATAGTTCTGAAAGATGTGGAAAAAGTCTAGTCAGACAGGTATGATTGGGGTATCTCAACCAGGTAGAAATGAAGTCCAATGGAAGGAGTTTGTAGGGAAGTTATTTGTGCAAAACATGGCTATAGGATTTTTCAAGTTTAGAAAAACACTGCCAATTAACCTGTTAATGATGATGTTCTTATAGATCTGCTTGACAATATGGATAAGTTGATGTGATATCGCATGGCCAACCTGAAAGTTTTACTGCTCGTCCATCAAGATCCTACTCCCTAAAACATGTTGTTGCAGTCTCATCAGTAGTAGTGTTCAAGATTACCCAAATAGTCAAATGAGCTGATGGGTTGATATGATGCTTTAGCAGTTTCGGGTCCTTACCTGGTTTGTGGAAGCAGTGAACATTGGTGTAGGTCCAGAGCTCAGGGAAATGTGTCAGCAGGATGGTGATGAACAACTCCAATAATAAGTATTTCACCTCAATTGGTACATTTCTATGAACTAAATATTTTATTACCAGCAAGTGCGGGTGCCTTATTGAGTTTTGGAGTGGTTAGCGTATATGACATCCTTTAAATTCTGGTTCATTTAAAGAACTATAAGATACAGCAATGATAATCTGCTCTACTTGTGCAAATTCACCATATATGATGGATTGTCAGTTGATACAAATTGCACTTTCAAATGTTCTGTATGAAAGACAGGAGACAAGATTGGAGTTGGCCTTCTTGTCCTTTAAGTGGTAGGCAGCCATAATGTTCCTTGTTATCTGCCACAAGGACCTTTCTTATACATATAGGTTCTCAATATTTTCCTCCAGACAATCTTCTTGTATTCTTAATCATCTTGAATACTCCACATTGACTTTATTGTTCCAGCTGTCCCAGTTTACAGAGTCCTTCAAAATCTGCCATGCCTTCCCAAGACAATTTTTCTCCCTAACATGCCTTAAGGTAGAATTGTGCACGAAAGCCTATGGTTTTATCCTAGAACAATGCCTCAAAGTCAAAGATTTAAGCGCTTCTTTGAAGATGAAGGCTTTGAGCTCCACATTTTTTTTAAACTTAAGTTACCGATAGAAAGCTCAGAATGGGTCACAACATCTCTTTAAGGTAGGGTTTTTATGTGGTCTCATATTGAGTGCAGTTCCAATAATTGTCTGTCTGATCCATCTGTTGCCGACAAAGTTCAGGGTGTCAGAGTGTATATTTGATCAGTTATGATAAATAAGTGGGTCTGGGAGGACCATAACTACCAACAATTTTGATATGTCACAGAGCAACACATCATGAGCATCCACAATCACTGGGCATGGGTGTGGGGAGATATGGTGGGGGCCCTTTTTGCTCCCCTCACCACTGATAGCTGTAATTAGCACTACCAAATGGCACAAAGATAAGAGTTCAGTCCAAGTTTAGTGTCTTAAGGGTGCCTTTCTATGTTCTGGTTTCCTAATGTCTCCCCAGAGATTTTTGTACATTTAAAAAAAAACTCATAAATTAATCTCCAATACCTAAAGGGCATTAATGTAATATAATTAGATACATATGGTTATAGAATCACCTCAAGACATATCAGTAAGACCAGAAAAAAAAGGGGTGGGGGGGAACAACTTTCTCTTTCATACCTTTGATGCATCCTTTAGTGTATCTTTCTTTAGCTGAACACAGGTAAGATATAATTTAAATAAGCCACTGCTGAGGAAAAAACAGATCATCCTCTAAAATGGTGGAACGAAAAGGGTAATGTATTTTATTTCAAGATATATGCAAGATGGCAGTAGATTATCTGGGAATACCAGCCACAGTGATATCTAGTGAAAGGGTGTTTTATTTTATTCTACAGGTATTCTATAGTTAGCCTTAGAAGAGAGTCCCTAAGATCCAAGCAAGTAAAACTAGTGTTCTTAGATAAAAATAATTGACTTTGCTTGTATAGTTTGTTTTTGCATTTAATAGCAGCTAAGCACCTTTTATCATTGTAAAATTTATATCTAATGTTCCATAACAGTGTTATTAATTTACCCGAGTTAAATTTTATTTATTTAAATTAAACGAAAATGCAAATTTTGATTGTTTTATGATCAACTTGCTATAGGCTTATAATTATACCATCAAAGTATTTGTTTATTTAATCTACTATTATTTTGACTTAAGTAAATGTGAATGCTAATGTTTTTATATTGTTTTATAGATTTTAAAAATAGGTTAAGGCCTAAATTAGGAAATCATTTTTGAAATATTTTCAATTCAAGCTGGTATATTCAGAAAATAATTTTATTATTAGCACACAAGTCTTGTTGTAATACAAATATTTATTTTACATTAATAAAAAAATCCTAGTACCATATAGATACATATTTGCATACCTGATAATATGGTAAGATCACCAACACCTCACTTGTAAAGTTAAATTGTGGGTCTGGCTGACCAGTCAATGTTGAATCAATACATTCAATTATATTTGGATTTTAAGTAAATTGTAAAACTCCACTTCTTTGAGAGCAATGTTTTGGTCTTCTTTACCATGGCATATGATTTTCTTAACAGCGTAATATTTGTGTGTGTGCGCATCTTCTACAAGAGAAACAGTGCTGAAGCCCCTATTTTTTAAAAAACAGAAATAAAAGGTATTAATTTGAAAATTAATGTCAAACTATAACTATGATGATGTACAATGGTTTTATTAAATGTTTAATTTTTGGTAGAAAAAATACTATAAGAAAGTGAATATGTTTACTAGGATACTAAGTCATTTGGAAACTAATATTTTACTCAAATTTGCAACAAGTTTGAAAAATGTAGGTTGGTGAACAATTAGATTAGTGTATACCAACCAAAAAGTAGTACTGTGAAAAAACTCATAAAATTCACTGGTTTGATACGAGTGAAATTTAGTGTCAAGTTGGGATGAAAAGGGACGCGAGAAAAGGCGAGTGTTATTGCCATTTTTTGTCAAAACTTTTTTTTTTGTCAAAATAAATCAAATATTGATCCAGTACAACCATATAATTTAATTTTCTTCACATGTTGATATCAACAGTACCTAAGTATCTGTCATGGGCATGGTGGCATTATCTAACAAATTTTTAAATGAAGAGAAAAAGCTATCATTAAATTCCAGAACACTCTTGGCAGATATTCAAGAAATTTTGAGTTCATCATGTGAATAAAATTAAATTCTATGTTCGTAACAGAGCAAAATTTTATTCATTTTGTAAAAAAAAAAAGTTTTGCCATAAAAACTGCCAAAACACTGGCTTTTCGTTGAGTCCCCTTCCATCCCACCTTAATATGTAGTTTTATTATAAAATATTATAGTTATAATAATATAATTGTAATATGTTTAATGAGTTCAAAGGTTTTAAAATATAAATGATTCTACCATATATATATATATGAAATATATTGTTTGTAAAGAGCCCTGCTCTACACATGGATAATATACAAATAAGTTATAAACAATATCAACTTACTTACTTACTCTAAGGCATTAGGAACTAAAGAGTTCATTGCCACACTTACAAAAAAAACCACCTACCTCTATCGAGTTAACCTCACTAAACCCTATCACTTTCTCAATTATAATTTTATCCTCCCATGTGCGTCTAGGTCTTCCCAATGGTATCTTACCAGTGGGTTTGATAGTCAGTAACCTAAACAAGGTCCTAAACTCTCCTATTCACGCTGTATGTTCTGCCAACCGTAATCTATGAGAATTTATTATCCCAACAATGTCTTATGAGTAGTACAGGGGATGTTAACTCATCATTATGTAACCTACTTCACCCTCCAGTAGCCTCACCCCTTTGTGAACCAAATATCTTCCTTGGCACCTTATTTTCAAACATCCTAATTTGTCTTTGTTACATAAGGTCAAAGAACCACGTTTTACACCCATAGAAAAATACTGGTAAAATTGTTTCGTATATTCTTAGTTTTACATTCCTGGACAGCAGGCAATGTCAAAAACTTACTGACCGAGTAATAGCATAGATTTTCCCACTGTATTATTTTCCTAGCTTCTAATCTAATATCGCTATTACTTGTTAAAATTGTTCCTAAATATTTAAACTCATTAAGCCTGTCTAAGGATATGTTGTTCACAGTAATCTCTAAATTATTGTCTTCAATCTGTGTTCTCTGTGTGATAGTGTACTTAGTCTTTTCAGCATTCAATCCTAATTTTATTTCCTTTCTTGCCTCAGATAAAATATCTGCATGTCTTGCGAGTGCTGCCTTACTATTGCCCAAAAATTTTAAAAAATTAATAAAAAAATTACTAATTATTTTGTTCTTTATGGGTGAGTCATGGGAAATGGGAGCCTTTGGCTTGAAACTGGGCGAGACTGACTCAAGAGCCCACGTAGAAGACAAGCTGTATAAATAGGACCGAATATGTGGTCAGGGTAAAAGATTTTAGGTGCATTGTGTGGGCTAGTCGACCTATCAGTAGCTAGAACACGAATGTAGTAGGCCACTTGTAGCTTGCTACACTGCCATACTTGCCAGTATTGAAACAACTTTCCCAACCTCTCAATATTGTATCCCCTCCTTTATTACATATAAAGAGTAACTTTAATCCTTTCCCTTTATTAAATATCATAAAAATGAACCATACCTGTCAATTTTGTAGTAAATTATCACCCCCCTAATCCTTGTCTCCTTGACACTTGTCTCCTTGACACTGAGCTTTATCTGGATATTTCTGGCCTTGCTTGATATGCATAGATCACACACAATCCGTGTAAGAACTATGTCAGCAGTATAGTGGAATTATGACATTGGAGTACCAGAAACAACCAGACGCTATCAACCAGGATCTTCCAGGTGCAAGAAAATCACTGACTCATGCCACAAGGACAAGGATGGCACAACTATGAAGTAGGATCTGTTCAATACATATAAAGTGTTCAATCTGAGCTCATAGGCTTAAGAATCCCTTTATTTTATGGCCATGCTGAGGAGTATTTTCTAAGAAGATAGAATAATCTGCAACCATATCAGAATGGAATGACATACTGAGTAGCTTGAGTGAAATAATTGGATCTACTTGATACAAATGAGAATGTGGAGGAGTTGGCAGACAGTATATATGAGATAAGTGCCAATAAGTATGAATCAGATCAACAAACCTAATGAGCTTGGAGTGTATACTTAAATGGCCTAATAGGAGAGTTTGGACAAATAACGCAACTGGCCAAGCCGAATAAAGACTATAGGTCAGAAAAGACAGGTGTCCTTGAAGAATGTTTTTGGTTTGGAAGGAAATACATGTTTTAATACTAGGCTGCAAGCCATTTATCCAGGTTATAAAAATGGACTAAAAGACTGTGTTAGACCACCAGGGTCACAGAAAACCAAAGCATGTTGCTTTAGCCGTGGTTTACAAGGACAATATGCTAAATGATGCAAATGTAAGCAGAAGAAACCCAGGAAAGGCTCACTGCATCTAAACAAGTAAGGGATCAGGGTGAGCATGAACCTCAATCTCCATTAAGGTTTGTTTCATCAATGCCTATAAACATTGATAAGGTTATTCAAGAGTCGATGGTTACATTTTACTATAAGTAATGGGAACGTAAGCTTTTGAACATCTGTTTGCAATGTGCTCTAATGGAAAGAGATGTAGTGGGTATTCAGAGCCGAATTTTACTAAGTCTTGGTGGAAAAATGTAGAATTAAGTATGGGTTGAGAAGTATTTCCAATGTGAATTAAGAAAGTGGATAGTGAGAATTTCAAGGTAGTCAGTCATATAGGGACTTAACTTATTGAAGCATCACACTGTGACAATCAGTGTAGGAAAGTAAAAATTATACTTAGGTGATAATAATTATGAACTAGGTAAAATTAGTGAAAAGGAAACCATAACGATCATTTCATATGTAGGTCTACACATGGAATTTGCAACTCTATTATACTTTGTGGAATATTTCCAGGTACTGTCATTGTTTTACAGACGTTGGAAAAGTCCTATAAGGGTTCAGAATCATTCTAAACATCGAGGTTTGTATACTAAAGAACATAATATGTTTTAAATAAATCTTAGTAGCATCAGAGTTAACAAGTATTTAAATGTCCAGTATTGCTATGTGTCCTTAGTCCTATCAAATAAATAGAAGAGGGATATTGATTATCCAATCATAGGCCAATCATGGCACAATCAGTTAAAAAGATGATCAGCATTTGGAGGACTAATATTCAAGTTGATCTTTTGAAATATGTTAGCATGAAGTTTGGTAGTGGTGACTCACAATTTTTAAGTTAGGTGGCAGTTAACCTTGTCCTTTGTTCTATCACTTGGCAATAGGAACAAGATTGTCGGGTGGAAAGGATGAAAAGGGGGATGCTTATTGATTAGTAATAAAAACATTTGAAAGGACAGTCTGTGGTGATAATAATTGGTGGCTTGCAAGTGAGACAGAAAGTGTGGGGCCGAGATATTGCTATTGGGCAGATTTAAGGGTCAACACTTTGGATCAACAATCTATTCTATGTTTCCACTAGGAAATTAAGCTAAAACATTGATGATAAATAAACGAATTACCAAGTTTGATTTCAGACATTGCTATTTGAAATGACCTTGGGTTAAACCGAAAAAGTATAGTTTGATGAATTGTACATCTTAGGAAAGAAAAAATTTGAAAGTAACTTACATATTAGTTTTGTATAATTCATAAGACCTATTGTAAATACTATAAATAACCACCACCAAACACTCAAAGAGTTAATTTCCCTCCTCTCCACTCAAGGGTGATAGGAAATTTCATCAAAACCTCTTAACACGCCTGTATGTAGCTTATATTTGGTTCAGTTTAATATAACCTGGGTTAATAAATCATGGTCGTGTTTGCTATTTAAAATTGTGAGGATCCAATATCGAGCAATTTTACTTTCCAATTAATGTTTTACAGCCTAGTAGGTGAAATAAAACAAAATTACCCAACAAAATTATTTTTAAAGGTATTCAAATATAAAAATGGCTTCAAGTCAACAGACAAAAACATTAATGTGGGCACACACTAAGTCCCCCCTTCACCCCAATGACATATTTTCCTCCCTCATTTTCTTACCCAAACTTATTTATTACAATAGGGCAGGCCCACACTAACAGTAATTCTGATTCAAACTTTATTTCTACCTCATTCACCTCTGGTATTTTTTTAAAACACCATGTTTTCAGGGGCGGAAGGGGGGGGGGGGTTGATTCCGTAACACCCCCCCCCCCTTAAATATGGCCCTGATTTTTACTTTAAATAATGTACTATAGCCAAACAATAGTGATAAATAACAAAATTAATATTTTAAAATCATTAGATTTAACTATCAGTTAATATTTATATAATAACTAATTAGATTGAACTAGTGTTTAATTTGTTTTGGTAGTCACTGGCCCTATTCAGATCTGACTCTTATGATTACATTACTTTCAATAAATCCCCCTACTGATAACGGTCAGAAGTTTGAACTATGCCCTCTTGAAAAGGCAAAACACATATGTTTGAAATGTATCTAAGAAGTCTGTCTACCAGTTATGAGATATTGGTGTTGTGTTGCAATTGGGGCATACATAAATGGTTTTTGCTAATTTAATTGTAACTGTTGTTGAACATAAAACTAAGGTTATAAACAACTTATATTAAAATCAATCAAATAAGGTATGGGAAAACAATTTGTTTTAAATGACTTGTGAAAAACATCTTTAATTCAACTTACTTTGTAACCTACTCATCACAGGTGATTTTTGTGCAGTGTCTATTAAATTATTATTATTATTATTAGCACCGCGTCTTACTACCCATTCGGGTTATACGCACTTACGCTAATGTGTAATGGTAGGGTGATTGTGATATGAAATGAAGGACCTACAGTTTAGAGTGGAATCCGAACCACGGTGGAGGCCTGGCATTCCTCACATTCACAAGTTGTGATTAATACACATCTTGTCAGAGGTGAAGGAAGGGTTTGGTAATCAGATAAATCTGTGCCGGGACCAAGGATTGAACCCCGGCAGCCAGCATAGAAGTCCGACACCTTAGCCCTAGACCACCAGGTCACCAGTGTCTATTAAAATCGGGTCTAATCTAGTAATAGGAGTATTAGCAGTAGTAATAATAATAATAATAATAATAATAATAATCATAATAACAACAACAACACAATTATTGGCATATGACAAATTTCAAATATATTGCCATAAATTGTATGAACTTTGTATAACTTGTTAAGTTTCTAATATAAAATCTATCGCAGTAATAATAATAATAATAATAATAATCATAATAACAACAACAACAACACAATTATTGGCATATGACAAATTTCAAATATATTGCCATAAATTGTATAAACTTTGTATAACTTGTTAAGTTTCTAATATAAAATCTATCTCAAAAAGGTAAGATCTGGCAAATGCGTACTCCTTAAGACGTATACTGCAATTTAAGAATGGAACGATCAATACTTTTTTAAATTTTGAATGAAAATAGGGAAAATCTAGATTCCAGAATAATTTCAGAGTCAATACAGAGCAATGTGGGCTAAAGCGATACAAACAAGTGTGCACCTGGTTGTCACACACCTCTCTGTGTTGCAATGGCTTAGCTAGTATGTCAATTGTCTGGCCTAGTTCTACCATATTTGTTTCAGCTCAGTTGCGGCCATGGATACCTTTAATTATGAAGAAGCTTCCGCTGTTTTAGTTGCCAGAATGAAACAGAAGTGTGCAATGGGGGCTAATAATTTGTTGATAAATCAAGTACTTTGGATGGGTTTAAATGTACTATGAAATAAAATGCTAAGAATACTAGAAAATGAATCTAAAAAACAACATGAAATTATTTGGTCTAGGCCTATAATAAGTAAATCCGTAATACCACTTATTTTCAAAATTTGATTTTCTTCTTCAATATTTTTAGACACAAAATCGTCAATGAGTTTAGGATAAGGCTGAATGCAAAGGGTAATGGACATACATAAATAGAATCAAAGTTCAGCAGCCAGTGTGATGCAAGCTGGAAGGTAGTCCACACTTGACTGGCTCACATCGGCACACATCGCATCACAACAGAAATTATTCTCTTAAGAAAATCTGTGTTCGTCCAATGCGGGTGTTAGTAAGTCAAACTCGCAAATTGTGAGCTATCCTTTGAGGGTTTTTTTTCAAACCTCTTTAAGTTATTTATTAATAAAGCTAGCTTAGTTAAACTTTAACCAAATAATTCTTCTTAAAAATCTCAACAATTTAAGACTCAAATAACAAAAGCTATTATTTATGATTTTAGGGAGGATTACTCCAACTAGATATCATATCCAGAAAATTGAAAAATGACACCTAGACATGATAATTGGGTACGAAACGATTCCTGGATAGCTCAGTGGTTAGAGCATTGGCGTACTAAGCCAAAGGTTTGGGTTTGATTCCCGTGTCTAAGTGTCATTTTTAAATTTTCAAAATATGTCAACAATAAGTCCTCATGTGACTCTTCTACATACTTTATTTTGGAAGAAAATAGGGGGAAAACTAAAATCGAGAATATTTTCCAAGCCAGTGGGAAGCGATACGAGCAAATAATAAACAGGCTAGTGTGCGCTAACCTTTTGCTGACTAGGGAGAGAAAACCCAGGAGGACTCAAAATGAAAAACACAATGGACCCCAGGGCAATATGGTGGTGCTAGAAGAATTGACTTAAACTTTCGAGGCCTCGATGGATAACTGCTTTTAGAAAAGAGTGGCAACCTTTGGAGATACCTGTAGTGTGTCAATAACTTCACAGTTCAGCCATACGTCAGTCTGTCCCTGAGATTCAACCAAGCAATAATAAATATAGCTCACCTACACCACTTAGCTCTGACTGCATTCTTGCCCTCACAACTGTGGGAGACATGCCACCAGTAAAGCTGATAATTCAGTAACTTTACTGAAGGAAGGGCAGTAGAAGAGGCCAGCACCAGCAGTATGGGGACATTGCAATGATACTCATGGCACTGACAGCTATGATGGCTGTTATGTGAGCTCAACACCAGATTTAAGCTAACTCAAAAGAGGACAAATCCAGGCCCAATAGATAATTAAAATAAATATATATATATATATATATATATATATATATATATATATATATATATATATATATACATAGTATTTCTGTTGTGCTTGAAGGAATGACATTAATAAAGTAAGCGAGTTGAAAAATAAGTTTTCTGTGATGTACTTCCTGTTTTCAAAAAATTTAAAACCCAACAACTCTGCCTTTACAGCTCTGAAAAACAGTATAAAAGTCAGGAATGAAGGGTTCTTGGGACTTAATCAGAGGCAGGGAGGACCCCTATTGATGGAGACTTAAAATAGCTGTAACCGTAGAATAAACCAAAGTACCACAAGACCAAAGTTAGTTAAATTACCAATGACCACTTACTCTTTTGAGGGATTTAATGGTGCTAATATGAAAGCTGTTGAAGATTTAAAAAAAGAGAGAGAGCTAATAACCACCCCTGCTAAACCTGAGGGAAAGGGTAGAACAGAACATGTGCATCCCACCATGCCAAAAATGGTGTGACACTATGTAGGGTAAGTCATAATAATTGGGACAGTTAGGTGTCATAAGTAAGTTTAGCTAACAACTATTATAAAGTGCACATACTTTTTATAAATATCACCCCGCAAAAAAGAAAAAAAAGAGACAGGTTGAATACTCTTACAACTATGTTAAAATGCCAGCCAATATTATTAGTGAATATAAAATCACAAAATATGAGGAAAACAATGGACAAATAAATCATGAAGCCATTTGTAGTAGGCCAAGTTGTACAGTACAAATAGAAAGCTAAGAAATTAGCATATCACGTTAAATCTTTTTTGAAATATTGATAATTTACAGCTCAAAAACTAATAAAGGGATAATTTTAAATTTTTAACTATGTTTGTAGGAACAACAAACCTGCCAAATTTGATCAGAATCCAAAGTCTACCAGTTTTTCATTGACTCACTTGAAATGGAATGGCTTCACATTATTCATGATAATTTACATTACCATTACAAATAGTAGTGGTTGTAATAGAACTACTTCGTCTCCCCTTCTCTGTCTTCATATTATCCTAATAAATACTCTTTACTCCCATTACATTACTTCTTCCCACTATGGTCTCCTACCCCACTTTCCAGAATTTATTTCTATCCACACTATCATTTGCCTTTTTACATTCAAAAAACCCAATACTAAGTCCTTCCCAAATTCATACCTTCTTTCCATCAGCTGTCATATAGCAAAGATCAACTCTATTGTAGACCTTTGTTCCTTAAATATGTGATGATCCTTTCCCCACCATCCATTCATTTTCTTTCCTATTCTCTTTCCCAGTATCTTCTCATATATTTGTGTATAATTTTTCTTGCATTATTATTATTATTATTATTATTTTTTAAATCTTTGATATCATAGTGTTCGGATGTAAAAGAAGGTTAGCTAATATTAGTTATATTCACACCCCTTTGCAAAAATTCAATTCACTTCAATCCTTCAGTGATTGCTAGCACTATAAAAGTATGCTAAACTGTCAGTAACTTAACTTAGTAAATTGATTTATTGACCAATTAATAATATACATTACATTCTCATGAATGAAAGATGTAGTTGAAATAATTTTTATGAGCTATTTCCCTGTTATTTTTCAGCACCGTGTTTTATTACCTGTTCAGGCTATATGCAAATGTCAGTGTTGATAACAGCAATTTTTGTAATATAAAACAGATCGATATTGCATACCCCTAACTCTACACATCGGCAGTTTCTCTAGGTGTGCTCTATTCTCACTCAGTGCTATTCTCTCAAAAAATATGTTTTGGTGTTAAAACAATAAAATCACAGTACTGCCTTCCTGTTATATGAAGATGTTCAGACTTTATAAAAATAATTATGGGTTATTTTAAGTTTTAAATCTGGTCCCAAACAAAAATGGGGTTTAAACATTTGAAGCAAGAACATGTTTCATGTTCTCAATATTTTTTGATCACTTGACCTCCTGAATCCCCCTAAGTTTTATAATACAAACTGACAATGGTGCTAAGTATTCAGTGTCTAAATTAACAGATAGCTTACATTGTAAATCCCGGTTTCCGGTAGATCATTCATAATCAGCTATAGCTAATAATTAACTTGCCATAATCTGTTGCCAATGTGTGGTGTCAAAATCATAAAGATGTTTGTTATTACTGTATTAGCACAAGATGTACTAGATTTCATTATACACAAAATACCAAAATATGATGCTGTTAGTCAATTTTTATTTCCTTCTACAACTATCCAAAGGGATATTGATTTACCTATCTCTTTTTTATTTTTTAGAAAACATTTTCAAACTTTGCAAGAAAAACTACCTTTTCCTTCTCAATGATGTCCAATTTTTGTTGACTCTGTACTAGATAACATATTTTTCTAAGGTTTTTTTTGCTACTTGATGTAGTCTTTTTCTATGTAAGATGACAATGATGATGCTGAGTGACTTTATTGATTTGGCGAAGTTGAGGTGTTAAACTTTGTTAAACTTATCTACCAATTAACCAGAGATTAAATACAATACACATTACATTTATTGGATATATCATTATATTTTAGTAAAAATAATTGTAGTAATAACATAAAAAATAAGCATTTAAAGAAGTTAAACTAAAACCATCTGCTCATTTATACACCCATTCAAATTCAAAATATTTCGGGAACTCACTATAGTTTATTTAACCAGATATAATGGTTGATCCCACTGTTAAAAGAAATGATGGACCTCAGGTGGCGAGTATAGTTATCCAATTTGTTCCAAACCTGCAATTCTGATATAGTAAAAGAACAAGCATGTGTATATGTGATCGATGCAGGGGAATATACTGGGTGGATATTTACATAATGGTATGAGTGGGTTTATTTTTTAGAATTAGGAACCTTGAAAAGAGGTAGTGAGGCTATAATAATGACAATATTTTGTGAAGCAATAGTCATAAATGTAGCCTCCACCCTTGATTTAACCTCAAGCAACCTCAAGGATATGGATTCAGCATCAATATTCAGTTTCTGAAATAATAGTTTTTATGTCATGCTATGTGATGACCATTGGTTTGATTTTAGCCATATGAATTGAATAAGACAACTATGTGAAATTCCAGGGACAGTGATTTGTCCAAATGATATAACTTTATTTAGAGTTTGAGGTGAATAAATAATCAATCCATGTATGTGAGGTGGCAGTATGATGTGTTGCATCTAAGTGACATTCCATCATATTGTATGAAGAAAACAAAGTCAGTACTTGTGAGGTGTGATGGTTGCTACAAAGTAGGTCTACAATAAACTCACTCATGACAACTAGTGTAAATTTTCATAGTTGCGTGTGTTCAGTGAGAGCAATCTCAAAGGTAGTAAGCTATCCAACTTGAAGTAGCCAATACACTACAGTGAACATCATCATCTGTTGTGAATTAGTTATTTTAACACTAATAATAAGGACATTAGGGGGTAGTTTAAACTTTATATCAGAGATGGGTAAAATTTTTTTTCCCCAAATCCAAATGTGAATCCTCGAATCCTTAAAATGGTTTAATTTCAAAGTGAAAATATTTAAAATTGAATATGAAAAATGGTTTAAGCATTCGTGCCACAAAAAATTGTATTTTGTTTCCAGTGTCTATTACATCATAATCATCAAAGCAAACACTTTTATAGAAAATTAATTATATTAATGGAAGTTTGTACTTTTTTGTGATTCTGTTATTCTTCAACCTTCACAAGTCTATGTAATTTATTTTACTAATTGCTTGATATTGTTATTTGAAGTCAAGGTCTTCAAAATTGAATTCAAGATCATTTTTTGATATTTATACGAATCTTCAATCTCTTGAACACCAATGAATTTGAGGGTCCCATCCCTACTTTATATTTAGTATAATCTCTGATGTAGGCCTGTATGCATATTCTTTCCTCCTCCCCTTCACGATTCTGTCATTTCTGACAAGATGATGACCAAAGCCAGAATTTTGATGACCTTAAAATTGCCAAAAAATGACCTATACAATTACGCTAAAGACTCTAAACAATGACTTTAAATTTGCAAAAAAGACCTAAAAAATTTGATTAAAATTCCATAATATGATGTATTTATTACAAGAGTTAGGATTTACATTTTACACATAAGCGAAAATATCTCTCCTGGTCTGTCCATTTCCAGTTTTTCCTTGGTGTGGACATGTCTGGAATAGAATGACCGATATACAATCCCAGGAAATCCTTTAGTTTAACATTGCTAAGTTTCCACAGAGGAATGTTCGCAGAAACCAGAACGTCACACAAATCTTTATAAAATGTTGAGGGTTTTTCTAGATTCGTGAATGCATTTTGTGCAAGTAATAATTGAGAGGTTTTCTTTTTATCGATATTCTGGATACCACGGACATGTTTGTTGCAACTGATATGCTGTTGAATGGTTACATCTTTTGTCCGATTCCAGCCACTTGCACTTCACATATTTTACAGAAAAGTATTTCACTCTCTAGATAAAATATCCTCTCAGAATTCAGTAATAATTTGCCTCAAATGACTCGCTTTAGATAGTTTGGTTTAAAGCATTCTAAATACACATAAAATGATTGAAAACGAATAAATATTATGTGCACTTTATAAAAGTTCATTTGATCTCTAAAAATTGCTATAACCTCCCCGCGCAACCCTTTCCAACTTAGGTGTGGGGAAGGTCTCACCAGGAATGTGGATTTTATAAGCATGCAGGTAAAGGGGCACCAAGTTAATTTGGACTCGTACATTATCTTCTTCAGTCAATAAGTATGTGGTAAAATACCCTATGTTTGAATATTCATATTTTATCGTAGCACCGATAATTCATATATTATATATATATATATATATATATATATATATATATATATATATATATATATATAAAACCTTTTTAAAGTCATTTTCAAACAATTTTGAATTTTCTTTTCAAAAAATTTCTTAAAAATGGCTTATTAAAAAAATTTACCTATAAATCTAGAATAGAAAAAAAAATGACCAAAAAAGTCCTATAAAATATACATTTCTACAACCAGGCGATCATGGACAGAGTTTATGTACAACTGCGCATTGTCTCTGATGGACCAAAAAAAGATGACATGTCATCAAAATCCGGGCCCTGTGTATAACCATTCAGGTGTACTAAACTAGATGGAAGTGATAGCTTTAACCAGGATTTGGAAATGAGAATAGCATGAAAAGCGATAGAAAAAAAATATTGGTAAATTCAGGGAAATGGATTAACAACAACTGAGAATTTATTTAGATTTGCCACCTTCAAAGAAAGTGGTTGTCTTTCAAGTTAAATATGAAGTATAATAACTGGTAAGGAGGGAGTGAATAGGAAGGTGAGTTGATTGATAAAGGTCACCAGCAGGTAAGGAACACAGCCAATGAAAAAATATTGCAGTTGGACTCATTAGCTCTTGTGAAACATTATTTGAGAACATAAAATCTGGGGGGTGGGGATTAATTAACCTTACCTGAGATCTTGAAACTTCATTTGAGCTAGTAAACACTAATACACATTCATGCATTTTAATACACATAGTAAGTCAATAATAATAATATTACTATTATTACAAATAAAATAATGATAGAAAATTGAATAGTTACACATAAATAAGTTGTGTTCTTAACAATTTACTATAGGTAGGTAGTTCTTCCAGGCAGCTGATGAGCAGCTTGTGGGTTTTGGTCTTGAAAACAATGTGTTCATATAGCATTCCCACATTTTTCTTAATAGTTAATCGTAATACTGACATAATCTCAGCAGTGAGAGAATGTGTGTTCTTTGATGTGTTTTCAGCAATAACAAAAAGTCTTGAAGTTGGTACGTCTTTGGTATTTCTCCAAGTAATCTTTAGGAAGGACAAATTTATGCTTTAGTTTATTATAGTCATCATCTTGTTAACCCATGTGCTCTCTCAATTTCCTGGTTTCTTTAATGACAAAGTTGAGTAAGTCCTTCAGTGCTTTACTATTGCAGGTGACACGGCCTCTATTATACTAGCATTAAAGTGTATATGATGTATTTCAATTGCATAACTTCCTTGATGAGCTCTTGCCCTGAGTTAATCCATAAGATAAATTATACTTCTCTTTTAAATATATTTAAGAAGTATAACTCCACTCAACACCTTATGTAAAAATAAATAGCACAAGCAAGTGGATGACAAGTTATTCAATATCCACTGTCTTTGTTCAATGATAATGCCAGCGACCAAAATTTTCAAATTTGAACCTTGTTTAATATCATGTGTGACAAGATCCACATTTCCAAAGATTTACTTGTTTGTCATAAATAAATTTTTCCACTAAGATTTCAGCCAAATTACTGGTGTTATTGATTAAAATTTAGTCTGCTTTCAAAATGAATGGATGAAGAACAACTTCAATCTTCCATATTAAATTAGAAATGGCTGGATCATTTGACATGCCATGGTCTATTTTACTATACAAGTAGGTGATACAGTTTTCGAGTACATATTGTATAAATATGACAAGGTCCATTACAGAAATCCTTTTTGATGCTTCATCTGTGATAATCTCTTCAGGCAAGTATTAATTTACTGTGTAGTTAACACATTAAATCTTTCTTATTTGTCTTCCATTGGGGAATAGTTATTTTACTTTTTTTAAAACACTAGTCTCTCCAACATCAATCATCATATGATATTGTAGACCATGCTTTTCAAAGCTTCTTTGTAAAGCTTCCAGAATAATGTCAGCTTCCATCTCTGCTGATAGCAAATTCCAATTTTTTAAACAGTTATTGGGAAGTCTGACAGTCCTTGCATATTTGATAATCAAATATAGCATAATATTGACTTCTAACACATAGATTTTTTTTTGTTAAGTTACCAACTACACATCTCACTACAGAATTAGCTGTGTAACGATGAGTATGACTGGTGTGTCCAATGGCAATCAATGTTATAATGAATGCCTGTTTTGGAGACATCAACATTTGTCTTGGTCAATTCCAATTCTTCTTTACCAGCAAATCATCTATGAGAACAGAATTCCACACCTAAAGAAAGAAATATGACAAATTATTTATTTATAAATAAATTTTAATATATAGGAAAATTCCCTTATAAAAGTTATTTAGTAATATAAGTGCTTGTATATATGAAAAAATGTAGTAATGCAATATTTAAGTTACATGACCCAGATTGCCACTATTTTATTATCACAAAACTATTTGCGTTGTCAAAGTTTTTCATTAGGAATTCTCATTTATCCAGACACTTTGTGGATTTTATAGATTGAATTATAAGAGATAACATTTTGTTTTCCCCAAACTTATTGATAGTGTTATGTCATAATTTGTCATTGTAGGCATGTTCAATTGTGCAGGATAAGCACATGTTAAGGATTGTTTGAAAAAGAAAAGTTGATGCATCCATGATATCACTATTCCATAAAAATGTTTGTTCCAGTAACTATATAGCAACTGATACTATTGCTCATGTTAACTAGGCCAAGGTTGTCAACCATTTTGACAAAGGGGAGTAATATTTATTGTTCTAAGCCTACATTGTTTTTATGTTTGTAATATTTTTGGGCGATTTCTTGAGCTGCATCCAGACTATCGTGCCCCAAATCAAGCTGAGTCTCAAATCGAGCTCTGTCTCTATATGTGAACCATTTTTCCAGCAAAGCAAACCTCAAACTGAGCCTTGGCTCTACACCTGAGCCATTTCCCACGAGCTAAACCATGAACATTTCTACAAGCTACAAGCTATATTATTCTTCAGAAATATATGTACATTGGTGTATGTCACAAGCAATGAACGGTAAAAATTAAAATCGGCTGTTGCAGCATATATTTATTAATATTTTGCAATGAAGAATAAAAATACAGGGCAGATGATGGTGGCAAACTCAATGTCAATAAGGTGAGCAGAATACAGAGAACCTTTGTGACCTTAAATTTGAATTAATTAGTGGTCAACACAAAAACTTTGCTTGAATGTCACAATTACCATAAGCTCGAGCCCTCTGGCATATCATTGACCATGTTTTAAAATTAAACTAACAAAATTTATTTTGGATGTGCATGATTTGAGATCTGGCTCACAGCGTTGTCCAATGAACTATTAGCAGAGCCTTGTAACATTCTTTGATGTTTTGTCGAAATAACAACATTTAATGGTTCACAGCGAGAATTCCGTCAAATACATGATGGGGTTAAGTTTAACCTATGTTCATGCTCGTAGCATAGTTCGACTCGAGGTTCATTTAAATAGTCTGAACGCAGATTTACTGGAACTTTTATATGATTGAAGAAAAAATACCATAGAATTTTTTTTCATGCAGAATTTCTTTGAGTTTTTGTATTTTGTGTACCTGGAAAGGGACACATTTTTTAAAGAGTGACACTTTTTTTTGCCCTGTGAAGGAATGAAAGTTGTGAGCATTGTTAGTTTTCTTTGGGATTTCACATGTCAGAAAGCTGATAAATATGTCTAATATATTGCATTGCTTTATTTAACATTGTAAGAGTAAAGTGTAAGAGTAAAAGTGTTCATTTTATTGTTTATATTTGTATTAGTTTATTTATATTTCTGTTGATTTTTTATGACTTCAAAAGCTTAGCACAATTGGGGCTTTTGATTTTGAAAATGAGGCCATGCTTTAAAAATTTAACTTATTATTCCATGACTGAAATAATGTACAATTAAATTAAAATACATTTCAGAATATCATCAAAATTTATTATTATACACACCGACATAGAAAACTGTTTCCTGTATGCATTGCTTGCTTTAATTATGAATAATTTGAGATCCCATGACAGTACCACATTAAAATACTTACAAACATAAAATAGAATGTTTTTTTTTTCAAATTTTTAAATTTAGAGGTTTTTTTAAATATCAAGAAACAAAGTTTATTTTTGTCATTATGAAATTTACCAAATTCAAAAATTTAGATTTTTTATTATTTAAAATGTGAATTAAAAGGTTTAAAATGTTGAAATTTGATCTTTGTATCTTAACTAGGACACCAAATAATAATATTTCAATACTTGTGATCAATCGAAAATTAAGCTTTTTTCCTCAATTTTAAAGCTATAGAAATCTAGACAGCCTAGAAAACTACAATGTGTTGGTAACCTGGCGGTCTAGGGGTAAGGTGTTAGACTTCTGTGCTGGGGATCTGGGGTTCAATCCTTAGTCCTGACACAGATTTATCTGATTGCCAAACCCTCCTATCACCTCTGACAGGACGTGTATTAATCACAACTTGTGAATGTGTAGAATGCCAGGCCTCTACCGTGGTTTGGATCCCGCATTAAACTGTAGGCCCTCCATTTCATATCACAATCACCCTGCCATTACACATAAGTGTAAGTGCGTACAACCCGGACGGGTAGTAATACTCAGTAGTAGTAGTAGTAGTAATAATAAAATTTGTCAGATGTTCATAAGTCGTCATGATCAATAATCATTCCAGGTTCCAACAAAATAGAAAAATGCAAGGTTGAGAATTGTAGTTTCATTGGTTTCACATGAAATGACACTTTCACTATATCAATAATAAGAATTTCCAATACAGAATTTAGTACAGATACCTGATATGAAAAAAATAGATTTAATTGGGGTTTATTAAGATTATTGCTAAAAGCTTTAGGTGGAGATGGCAAAGGAATGCAGTAGATCCTGAATTTAAAAAAAAGAGAAAAAATAGCAAAGGTTTATAAAAATGTTATCCTAGGCTGACAAATTAGAGAGTCATTAATTAAAAAACATTTGAAAATCCCCTGAAACTCATTACATATAATTTGTGAAATTAATTCAATTTCATGATAACAATCAACTTGCTAAGCCATAAGAATGTGAACTATATACACTCTGTTTACTATGAAAGGTAGCATTGATTGGTAACAATTTTACATTGACTGATTACTACACCAAAGTGGATCCAAGCACATTAAGCTTGCTACCTATCAGGGTAAACTGAGGTTACAACTAGGCAGAATGCTGGAATCATAGGTTACGGAGCATAATATGTCACTCCAACAAACACTACTTCAATAAAATACAAATGGATTTATTTCCCAAAAATCCTGGCAAAAATATAGTCACCATGAAGTTATACCACAGCAAATGGACATGATGGTTGACTAATGTTAATTTTTAGTAAGGAGACTTATAATTTCATTTTAATAAAAAATCAATTGCTGCACAATATAGAATGTTGCTTTGCAAAATAGTATACTATACATCCAGTAGTAAAGTGTAATTACTTAGGGGTTAGTCATATAAAGGTGTTATGACAAAAATTATGTGAGGTATATTATACATGTAATAAAATGAGAATATAAATAATGTGCAATATATTATAATATAAATATCATAGTGTAAGCAAATTAAAATATAACATTCATATTGATTATGCTTTAATTTTCTTACATTACATTTGTATAGTAATATCCTGTACAGTATTTATATTATCATTTCCTAGCATTTATAATATAGGTGTATATAATATTTGTTGCAACACCTTTTTATCGCTTTTGTCCCTTGATGTAAAGTATATTATTTTTAAAAGCAACAGACTAATTATACTGTGTCACAATTGATATGTTCTTATACTGATAATAAAACAAAGTCTGTTGGGATATTTAGAAAGACCCTTCTTTTCCAAAATAAGATCAGGTAGAAAACAGCTCTACATGTTTTTTTTGTTAGTCAGGACAATACCTATTTTCACTTTAGGCTAACATTAACTTTTAGTGCAGGCATCTATCAGAAATTTGGGTGGAACAAATGAGTGTATGTCATTTTTAAAATCAGCATGCTCACTTTAATATGAGATGGAATAAAAGAGCTGAAGAGTGGGAAACTTCAAAAATTAAAAAAATAACACTAAAACATGTAGGTCCTTTTTAATTATAATTTGTTTAAAATAATTGTGTATTTGTTATGAATTATCAACTAAACCAACCTAACACATTTGGTAGCATTTTTAAAGTTTAATTGCCTCATACATGTAAGGTTAGGTTAGGTTGGTTTAGTTTAGAGCTCAGCACCCCAGGAAATGTTGAAGAATATGAATTGGTGAAGTAGGTGAAGGGAGTTAATATTTTCTAAACAAGGATCTGAATAGTTTTAAAAGTGATATGTCAAGTGTTTTGTTTTATTTAATATGATTAGTAAACTGTTTGAAAGTGGGATTTTTCTTCAAACGAAAATTTTTGTGCTTTAGACCCTTACGGTTGTCACTATTTTCTTAATACACAGCTCCTTGTGCTATCCAGAAGAAAACCAGTTTTTTTTTCTCACACTCTCTAAAGGGAAGTATGGAGCAGCACATCTCAAAATGGAGGTGTGCTCCACAGGTAGTGTTTTGGGTGGGGGTGGGGGTTAGGTGAGGTGCAGAATGTGTATATATTTGAGGAAATTATTCAATTAAACCGATTTGAAGTTCTGGTCAGTTAAAATAAATTAATTTTTAAAATTGAAGCAATAAAAATATTTACTGGTATGCTGTTTGTATCTTTATATCCATTTGAAAGTGGTTTCTTAGCAATGATGACAATAAAAATTACAGAAGTCAACTAGCAGTTAAAAATTACATCCCCCCACGTTTCACAAAAATAGAACCTGATCTCAGCCACCTTTGAGAGAGAAAACCAACACATAGTTCTAAGAGAGGTAAATATTATAATATATTATTTAACTATTCTAAGCTATTTAGTTTCATAGTTTTCATTAGACATCAAATGTAAAACCATGATTTTATAAAACTATTATTATCTCCACTACAATAATTACCAGTTCCTCTGTCCAGCCCAACAAATATTGATGCCAAGAAAACCTAGGAAGCCGAAATTTTGCAGGCAGGTAGCCCATAAGGGTCTGGAATACTTGGTGACTGAAAATTCCAATGAGAACCCCAAAATGGGGAGGGAGAGGGGGTTTCCAAAAACCAAATTAAAAAAAAATCTCGGCCCAGAAGATCTAAAATACTGAAATTTCGCAAGCAGGTAGTCCCTAACCAAAAAGGATGCAAGAATAATTAGCAAATGAAAATACCCATGGGTACCTCAATAATGTAGGGGGAAGGAGCGGGGTAACTAAAAATCAGAGTAAAAAATGCTTGAAGCCCAAAAGACCAAGGAATTTTTAATTTTGCAGACAGGTATGCAATAACACAAAAGAGTGCACAGGACTACTTGGTGACCAAAATTACCACTGGGGTTGCCATAAAACAGAGTCAAAATTATCTCGACTCCCATTCAATCTAGGAAGAGTAAATTTTGCAGGTAGATAGCCCCTAGCCCAAAAGGGTATAGAAATACTTCGGAAAATAACTGGGCGAGGGGTGAGGGTTTAGAAAAAAATAATTGAAAAAATCAAGAGACCCAAAAGGACTATAAAAATTGCATGATTTCCTTTTTGTTTTTATTTTATCATAGTTTAAGCTGTGTGATCTTATTAACCAGAGATACATTTAATTCAATGTAGTAATAAATTTTCAGAGGACCAGTTTTAGTTACACTGAGACTGAATTTGGATGTGCACAATAAAATATTCTGTTCCAAGTCCTACCTTTCAAAGTTGTTGAGTTGTGGAAGAAGCAGATCTGGTAGAGATGATCTTTAAGTGGGCTTTTCTAGCCATACTAATTATATGACAAAAGGATCTTTCCTATAAAACTGATGTGTTTGAGTAACATTGTCAGAAATAAATATCATATAAACATAATTAAGTTTGAGCTATTTACATCACCCTATTCACTCGGTTTCCCAATGATGTAAAAGAGCTTGATTTGTCCTGTGAAACACAAAAGTGTATAATACCACGAGAGAGGAACTATTTTCCAACACTATGGAGCGAGAGTGAAACAACTTTCAAGTGAGGGAGCAGTTAATTCCATAACGATAAGAGTAAAAGGAAAATATGGGGTGAAATAACCAGTTAACAGTACCAATCAAGAAGCAATGTTTCCATGTGAGACCAGTATTAAGGGAATATTCAACATACTAGCCCCCTTGAACCGGTAGTTGGTTCAATTAAAAGTAGAGATGAAGAGGGAGAGTTAACAATATAAAGAGAGACGAGAAAGAAAAACATTGAGGAGTAAGAGGAAGACCTTAATTTAAGAAGGTTTTCATCAACCAGAGATGTGCATTTTGGTGTTGGCCAGTGCTGGTATGATGAAAATAGCCAGAGAGGTCCATACAACCTAAGGGGGTGTTTGCAGAGTTGCGGTAGTGGGATACCATGAGAAGCGCATCAATGGGATTGTCAACCTAAGAAATATGAGACCACATGTAAGGTGAGATTCAATCTTGAATTTTATCAATGTGATTCGCAACCTACACCTTCAAGCCATATGGAAGGGGTTTGGATCCATGAGAGGACGATTGATAAGTCAATGTTGCAATGGGAAGAGACAAGATGGATGAAATATATCAGAAGTTTGGCAAGAATATGAGCACCACACAATTCTAGGCAGGGTATTGAGACACGCTTGAGAGATGCAGTCCATGATTTCACCAAAATGGTACTGACCTTGATTTCTTGGTCTTGAGAAGTACATCTGAGATACACAACAGTGACGTATCTTTGTTCTGAAGCATCGGAGAAGTCATGAATTTGTATGTTGGTGACTTGAGAAAGAGAGAGTGAGTGTAGAACATTAATTTGTTGTAATAAGGGTGATTGATTAAGAAATGTTTTCAAACGAGTTTACAACTTTTTTCGCAAGAGGCGTGTCCCATTGAAGTCCATAAATATTGAAGAATAGATTTTGCCCAAAAGACTACCACACGAATTGTGGATTTGTGCAAAAGCTGAGAAAATGTTGTATTTACTGCATACAGTTTCATCAATGTTAATATTATATGAAAATGTATCAGAGGTAAGAAAAGTAGGGGAAGGAAACACGATGACCTGATGGTGTGGGAAAACGAGAAGATAAGAAATCAGGAACAATTGGATGTATGGAATGAGGTGGGTACAATATGGAATGAAGTTTAATGTAAAGAAGAGCAAATTGGTGATTAAAACATGGAAGGAAAATAGGTACATTAGTAACATTAAGAAGAAAGCAACCTAAGAACGTGGAAAGCTTTGAGTAATTTGGAGGTGTGGTAAAGGAAAGAAGGGAGGGGAGAGAGGGAGGTGAGCGAAAGTGGGGAGAGAGAGAGGCTAGCGAAGACTTTTTACAAAAGCGTCAGAACTATGGTGTTGAGTAGAGATGTGCTGCAGAAGTGTAAAGGAGTGATGTACAGGGCATACTATGTCGCAATATTGCTGTATGCATCAGAAACCTGGGTGATGAAGTAAATGGATAAGAACAGGATACAGGCATACGAGATTAAATTTCTGAGGAGTAGGCTGGGAGTGACAAGGATGGACAAGGTGACGAATGAAAGAGTGAGAGAGAAAATGAAGGAGGAACCCCTGAAGGATGGGATAGAGAAGGTGAGATTGAGGTGGTATGGACATGTGAAGAGGATGGAAGATGGGAGGATTTCAAAGAGATTGCTCTAAATGGAGGTAGAGGCCAGGAGGCAAAGAGGAAGACCGAGGTACCGGTGGATAAAGGGAGTGCAGAGGAGTGTGGAAAGGAGAGCAGTGGATTGGGCTGATTTGGAGGAAGAAAGGTGGTGGTAGGATAGGAGAAGGCGAGATTTATGTTCAATACAGGCCCTGCACGTTGCAGGAAACTGTGCATGTTGATGATCAGAGGTTGGTATCCATTGAAGACAAAGAATTCTAAAATAAGGCTGTTCCTGGCCGTGAAAGTAAATAGGTTTTTCCCTGTGTTCTTCTGATACAGATCGTAAATAATAAGATGAGTTACTGGACCATTTTCTAAGTTCAAAGCCACCTTATGATAGTAGGGACGCGAGTTCAGTTTGCAAAACAGGCATGTCTTCGATTGTGTCAGATCCAGCGATGATATAATCCACAAAGGTTCGAAGTTGCAGTACAAAGGCTGCGTGAGGGTAAAGATGTCCCTTATCTTGAACTAATTGGTGTAGTGTTCTAAGAGCCAAAAATAATGATCTAAACATACCATACTTTACTGTTGTTAGTTTGTAGATCAAAAGTGTAGTGTGGTGGAATCGACCCACCAATAAATGAGTTGGTATTTTTGATCATACGAGTGAAATATGAGTTGACAATATATCTGGCGAATGTCACATGAGAACACAAAAGAACGTTGGCGAAAGTGAAAAATTATGTCACAAATGTTATTTTGGAGCTTTGGTCCCGACAAGAGCATATCATTAAAAGAAACATTAATCAAGGTACAAGCACTAGAGTCAAACCCTACCCAAAATATTGTGGTGAAACTATTTTGTTTGAAAACATCGTGATAAGAGAAGTAGAAGTGATGCATGTCTGGAGAGGGGTGAGTGTCATACAAAGTCATATGGCCAGAGTCAAGATAAACTTGCATGAACTCAGAGTACATATTTTTAGTTAAGGCTGAGTTTGCAATGTTATTTCGAGAGAGTTAAATCTGTGTTTTGCAGCAATGTCTGATGTTCTGAGAGGGGGTGAGCTTCTTTCAATGAAAGTCACATGACATATCATCCGTTGCTATCAAGTGAATGAATGGAGATAAAATAGTATTCACACAATCTTTCTTCTTTAATTGGTTCATTTTCATTGGGTGGTCCTTTGGTTTTCCAAAAACATTGTAAGGATTCATGAAGGGCATGATCCGAGGTTGAGAGGAGTGTTACCAAACCCCCATAATCATTTTGTTTATTGTTAAGTGAGAATGGCAAAGAGGGAGTGGTGCCCATCATGACACAACAAAAAATTGCTCCAAAGCCCAGAGGCAGGGCCGAGAGTGTGGCGATCACCAATGAGAGTATTGGGGCAAATAGGTCAGCTACAATGAGAATCAATCAGACTTGGTATATCAAACGTGGGATCAGATTCTAGAAATTTATCAAGAAGAGCACTGAATTCTACAGTCTTTGATTTGGATTCTTTTTCAATAGACAATAACCTTTGAGTCTGCATGTCATTTAATTGTTGGAGTCCTTCAACAGAGTCAATGTAGTTATTGAATATGGTTAACCTATTATTAATTAAGGGTTTAGACTTTCAATTTACTAAACTTCATTGTTGAGAGTATTGGTTTCACTGTGAAAAGAATGAGATTTCGGATAATTATAGTGTAAATAAATTTAAAATAACAATAAAACTATAACAAAACAACAGTCTCTGAGCAAGTGTTTGTATGAGCAATTTAAAAATAAAGTTAATCAAATTTGCATAAATACAACTCTTAAGTGTTGAGAAATCAGTAATATTACACTTGAGAATAGCAAGAGATAAAAAAATGCACAAACACATATTATTTTCTGATGCGACAAAGAGTTTTTTTAAATACTTTTAACGCTGTTTTAGATGGCGAGAAAATATGAATGTTATTACCAAAATATGTGAACAATTATATCAAGCCTGGAGGGCCAAAGTTATGTGTGATATTTTTAACCAAAGAGACATTAAATTTAATGTAGTAAGAAATTTCCAGATGACCAGTTTTAGTTACACTAAACTAGAGACTTAATTTGGATGTGTGCAATAAAATATCTTGTTCCAAGTTACCTTTCGAAGTTGTTGAGCAGTGGAAGAAGCATTTCTGGTAGAGATGATCTTGATATGCACTTTTCTAACTACCGTATACTAGTTATATGACGAGAGGCTCCTACTATAGAAGTTATTGTATGTTTGAGCAATATTGTCAAAAATAAATAGCTTATAAACATAAATAAATTTGAACTAATTAACATCATTGCACTATCACATAACACAATTTATCAACGATGTAAAAAAAAAAAAGCTTGATTTGTCCTGTTGCACACATGAGAGACAAGGATGTATAACACAAGAGGGGTAAGGTTCAAATACGAGATAGAAAAATGGTCACGGATATGTGATCCTTACTGTTAAGGACTCTATTCCAACAGTGTAGAGTGAGAGAGATAGTGTGGGTTGCAGAGCTTCGACTTACAAGGACAAATTCTCAAAAGAATAATGGTGTTAAAACAAATGAAACAACTTATGAGTAAGGGAGCAGTAGTTACTTCGATAAAGGGTGGCAATTTTTCAGAATTCTGCATTCATGTAAAGAATAAAGGAAAAATAGGGAGAAAATAACCAAGTAACGATACCTAAAAATAAGCATAGTTTCTATGTTAGGCCAGCAAATAAAGTAATATTTAACATAAACCTTTTTTTAACAAGTACACTTAGGGTATTGTAATATTCAAGTGAGTATTGAGTGCAAAATTTTTGAGAACCCCCTGCTATAAAGGAAGGAAATCTCATTTTTCATAAAAATGTATAGTGTGAAGTAATCCCATCGGTGTTTAAAAAAAATATATCAACTTGATGGGTATTTATTTTACATTCATTACTGTTTCCAGCCTTTGGCCTTGGTCAGTTTTATAATCAAGCCATATATTTTCCACTAGCGGTTTGGTAGGCCTGCCGTAGGTTCATTTGCCTCATAATCCTACTTAATACTAGGAGAGGCATAACATCAAGTCCATGGCCATTAATTCATCAGTGTGAAAGTGTAAACTCACATTTCACCAATGATTAATTTTTCGGCCATAACAGGAATCAAACCTGGGATATTAGCTCAGTAGACAGATGTGCTACTGAATGAGCTAAGGTGTCGGACCTGATGGGGAAATGTATTTATATACAACCCAATGTTTAAGCGAGATAAAAACTGGAGGGGTTAAAAATGTAGTTCTATCAGTGTATTCAGCGAGAGTGGTTTTTTCCCTCTATAAAAAGACCTATTTAAAGCTTATGTCCAAAATTAACAAGTATTTAAGTATTCTTTTTTATTAAATTCCCCCTTTTTTCCTGACACAAACAATTCCGTTTTCCCGGCTCTCCCAGTTTTCTAGATGTTTGGGAGCCCTTCCTTAGTACGTTGTAATCTGAAGATGATATTGATACCGATAATTGAGCTCAAAAAGTAAAAATAAAGTTTTAACACTGCATATATTAGGTTATATTCAAATGTGTTTGTATTTCCAAACATATTTATTTAACCTAGAATGTTATCTACATTTTAAATATACTTATTTTTTACAAATAGCTAGGGCTCGGTCAATGCCGATAACCGATCTGATTTATCAGCCAAGGATAATGGTTTTTTTTTATCATGCCGATATTTTATGCAGATAATTCAAAATTTATAGATATATTTTAAATTCTCAAGTCATGAAAATATAATTCAGAGTTCAAACAAAAATATTTAAATACAGTCTAATGCATGTAAACACACATTTTTTAATTTGGTGTTAGATATTTTATTTTATAATAGGTAGCAAAACCAACATTTTAAACCAGCGGTTCTCAAACTGTGGTATGCAGAGCTTATCAAGGTGGTACGCAAACAGACAGAACAATACTAACATTTCCCCCCCACTTTGAGGAACTTATTTGTGTATAATAACACTAATGGCTCGTCTACAACCAAAACACCCACTGGTTGAACTCACAACTATGCAATCACAAGCATGCTTGCTTACGCTTTCCCTTAATACAAAATAGCCTGTATACAATGAAAAGTCATAAGACATAATCTCAACCAATAGGAATTAAGACAAATTAACTAATGAATAAAATAATAAATATACCAGACAGTCAATCATAGGTGGCACTGCATTAAAATCATGATTCTAAATAATAAACTAACCTTGCACAATAGCTGTTTTTTGTCATAAAAATATATTCTTTAACAATTGATTCAATTAAGATATCGTCGAAATAAGTTGTACAAACAAGCCATGCAATGCCAAAAAGAATTGATTAATCCAAAGCAAAGAGCATACTAAAAACATGGGTCAGAGATGACTGCAAAAATCAAATTCATATTAAAGTTTTCAATTAATAAGATATAATATATAGATATTAAATAAATACTTTTATGGTTAAATATATATTATTTTAATTTAGATTAAAAAATGTTATATTTATTATTATCCTCAATCGGGGTAACATTGACCCCTGGGATCAATTCTGCTTAAAACTTTGTTTTTCTCCTTCACGAGTGGTTGCAACTAAAAACTTTCATTATGTAAATTGTAGCTTGATATTTATACTTTATGAAACACATATGAGATTATAAAACAATTCAATCTATGTGTAAAGTTCTTATAACTTAGGGAAGAAAAATCTGAAAAAAAACTTTATGCATTGACCCCCTGAAAAAAAAAAGCGCTTATAAAAATGTTTTGTTCATTTTTTGATTCTATCTATATATGTAAGTACCTATTTGTGAAGTTAAATTTTAAAATCTGGCATCCCCAAGTCATTATTACTGAATCTTTGTTAGAAGTCAAGGGATTACATTCAACAGATACAATGAAAACTACCTTTGTTCCTAAAGAAACTGATGTCTTACTTGCAAATTTTGAATAGGCGTAACAAAGCTTCTCACCTCCATATTGGAAGAACATGGTAGAAGTTTTAAATACAAGTTTCCAGGAAAAGTCCAAGTGAAGGAGATGGAGAACTCTTTTTAAAAAAATGAAATTGAACATTTTGATTATTGTCTTTTGTCACTATATATATAAAAATAGTGATATATATACTAAGACATCAACAGAGGTCAAAATTAGCCCAAACACCAGGTAACATTGACCTCCTCTTTTATTTTCCCCCCAGATAGTCTACAAAATTAAAATACAATTTAATAAACTGGAAGGAAAGGTATTATTAATATTTACTTATAACTACTGGCTGAATGCAAGACAACATAACTACAGTCAATCAGTCGGGGTAAAAAGCAAGTCGGTGACCTGGTGGTCTAGTGGTAAGGTGTCAGACTTCTATGCTGGCGGCCGGGTTCAATCCTCGGTCCCGGCAAAGATTTATCTGATTACCAAACCCTTCCTTCACCTCTGACAAGACATCTTGTGAATGTGGGGAATGCCAGGCCTCCACCGTGGTTCGGATTCCACGTTAAACTGTAGGTCCTTCATTTCATCTCACAATCACCCTACCATTACACATTAGCGTAAGTGCGTATAACCCAAACAGGTAGTAAGACGCGGTGCTAATAATAATAATAATAATAATAAAAAGCAAGTCCGCTGTGGTATCGCAAGGATAGGGTTGGCTCCGGTGTTTTACATATACTCTGATAATCTGATTTTAAAATATTGTGTTACTTTTTCATTTGATCCAAGTTTGTTTAAATTGAAGTGCTTATGTTGCCACAGGTTTCTTGAGAGGGACTTTTGTTCTTACATAGATACGTATTTGAGTACTTTGCTTGAATTAACTTGGTTTATTTGGCGTAAAATACAAATCAACATGGATAAGTGGCAAGAGAGCAGACAAAAAAAAATCTGCTGAAAATCTTGTACCATCAAGCTCTACTTCAGAATCAGAATGTAGGGTGAGTCAAGATGAGAAAATTACTTCTAAAATACAAAAAGTTGTAAGAAAAGATGATCCTGAGTACATTAATATTGGAGTTAAGGTCACAGATGTAAACAATGAGCCAAGGCCTCAAAGTGTAATCTGCTATGAAATTCTTTCAAACCAAAGCATGAAACCATCATTATCGAAACGTCACCTTAGTACGAAACATTCAATGTTAGAATACAAGCCTAAGGATTATTTCATTCGAAAATAGACTGAGAGGAAAGGTATAAAGAAAGTTATGTCGTCTTTTACCAGCAGTACTCAAAAAGCAGTCACAGCATCTTTCTTGGTGATCTTAAGAATACCAAAGTGTAGAATAGCTCATATATTCAGTTAAGAGCTGTTGTTAGTTGATGAAAAAGATATTAGGACTTGTTTGTTGGGTGAACCATCAGCTAAACAGCTAGCTACAATATCACTGTAAAATGATACCGTGTGCCGCAGGATTGAAAGTATGGCATCAAACGTTAAAGAAAACTTAATAGCTCACGTCAAAAATAGTGATTTTTGTGCCAAACAACTCGACGAGCGCACAGATGTAACAAACAATGCTCAACTTATGGTTTAGGTGTGGTATGTATTTCAAACTACAATTAAAAAGGATTATTTATTTTGTGAGGCGCCAGCAACATTAACTACCACCGATGAAATATTCACGAAGCTGAATGCCTTCTTTGCAGAAAATGGAATGCACTGGAAGCAGTGTGTTGACTTCTGTTCTGATGGCGCTCGAGCTACAACAGGAAAATATGGAAGTGTTGCCATCAAGTAAAATCGGTTGTAGAAAATTGCACTTTGTCATTGCAGCATCCACAGAAAAGCTTTAGTAATAAAGCGTACGCCTGAACAATTTAAACTTGTTCTCCAGGAGGCCATCAAGGTGGTCAATTTTATTAAATCTTGGGCTCTCTAAGCTCTCGTTTATTTTTGAAACTGTGTTATGAAATGGGCAGTGATCACTAGGGGGTGGATTTTGCCCTAAATGCCTTTTTTATTCCTATGCTTTTAAAAGTAGGCTTTTGAGGTATAAGTTTATTTTCGATGATTGCGAAGATAATGTGATAACTTTTATAGTGCCTATAAATACCAATTTCACTGTTTAGTGCCTATTTTACAAATTGGAGCCTTAAAGTGCCTTTTTATATCTCTCTCTTCCTCCCATCCTCTTTTTTTCTTTCTAAATACTTGCGGCTGCCCCCCCCCCCCCCCCTCATCCTTCGCTCCTTAGGTTACTCCATGTGGATACTTGTGATAGGTAGGAAAAACCCATGTGTCCAGTGGTCTGATAGGTTCAGACTGGTCAGTCAGGCAACAAAGATTTTCTTCTAGCGCACAACAGTGTCAGTTAACTCAGTGGTAGTGTATATTACGCTGTTGTTAGATCTGCATATCTGTTCATTAATATTTCTTTGTATTGGACTCAGTGTAAATTATTGAACTAGTAGAAAATGCCTAAAGAGAAATTGTGTAAAAGTGTATTATTCAAACAGTGGATTGGTGGTGATAGGAATTTCACAACGGATGGCAAAATAATTTTTTGTCAGCCATGTTCCAAGGAGGTAAGTTATCTTTTCAAAAGGGGAAATTAAATTATTAATTTTGAAAGTCAAGGTTTTTATTAAATATATTGTCTACTGTTTAAAAGTAAATCACTATTATTTGTTATTGTTCAAAATAGGTTTCATTTCTTATTAAAGGATTTCAACGACAAAGTGGAAATATTTACCAAAGCGTAACATTACGATCGAAAAAAAAAGAAGCAATCTTAGTTCTCTTGTTAGGTGATGCTTTATTAATTTGTAGAAACCACATATATTACTGGGTGAAAATTTCCATTTTTAATATTTAGGTAAAATGTGAGAAGTATCACCTAGAACAACACAAAAATACTGAAATACATATGAAGAATTCCGGAAAGAAAACAGGATCTCAACAAGTTTTTCCTAATGTTAACGATACCGATAAAACCCAAGAGCAATTTTCTGCTGACTTATGCTCTGCGATGGTAGCGGCAAATATTCCTTGGAAGAAACTGGAGAATCCAGATTTCAATGCTTTTCTCAACAAATATACCAACATGAAGATACCAGACGAATCAACTCTGAGGAAACACCACTTGCATTCAACCTATTTATCCGTAAGTTTTTACAATAGCAGTTTTTTCTTTCTGACATTAAAAAATATTAACTGAATTGTATTGATTTAAACTATTTACAGTAAACATTCTTTTTGATTCATTTAAGACAGTTGAGAAAATCCGAGAAGATATTGGAGAATCATACATCTGGGCTACTGTTGATGAAACCACTGACCGCTGTGGCAGATATGTTGCAAATGTTGTTGTTGGAAAACTAGACTCTACGGGTCCTGGGAAACCTCACACTTGGTTGTTTCAAAGATGCTTGAGGCAACCAACAGCTCGACAATTGCCATTGTTGTTCGTGATGCTTTGTGTAAGTATATAATGTAATTGCACAAGATATACTGTGTTAATTTAATGATTCGCAGTGTTAGTCCTGTAAAAATTATGATTATAAATAAGTTAATTTGTTTATATTAGGTGTCCTGTGGCCATCAGAAAACGACGAAAGGTTTTTGGTGTTGCAGACAGACAGTGGGGTACACATGTTGAAAGCGTCTGCGAGCTTAAAAGTATTCTACACCAAGTTAATTCACGTGACTTGTTTGGCGCATGCTGTTCATAGGGTTGCAGAAGATATTAGATCACGTTTTCCAAATGTTAACGCTATTATTTCCACAGTCAAGAAAGTGTTTTTGAAGCCTCCATCACGAATCTTCTCATTTAAGGCCACCCTGCCCAACGCACCTTTGCCACCACAACCAATGTTAACGCGTTGGGGTACATGGCTTAATGCTGCGTTGTACTATGCAGATTACCTGGGTGGCATTCACTATCTTTAGGTGCGTTTCCAAATTAAAATTGCAGTGAGCGTTTACCACTAGTTTTATTGATTCCACCTGTCCATCCACATTATTGGAAAAAAAAGAAAATTAATGGTTATACTTTTAGAACACAATATATTGAAAGAATGGTGAGTTTTGCTATACCAACCGTTTTACTTGTAGGTAGTCCAAACATTTGACGAGGAACAAGCTGTCACCATTACAGAAGCAAATACTGCCATCTCCTGCTCAAATGCCAGTGTGGATCTGGCATACGTAAAAAGCAATTTTGGAAATCTTCCTGGAGCAATCACAGCTTTAGAGGCGAGGGATTTGCCTCTTGTGAAAGCTGTGAAAATAATGCGGGGAATAGAAGAAAACCTGAATTAGGCTTTTGGCTTAGTTGGTACAGCCATCGTCAACAAATTTAACAGAGTATTGAAGCGAAACCCTGGGTGGAAAGTGATGGCAAGTATTGCGGACATCTTAGAAGGACAAACTACATCACTCCCAGAAGTCAAGCTTAGCCCAGCTGATATAGCTTGTCTGAAGTTTTGCCCAATGACTTCATATGAAGTCAATAGAGGTTTCTCACAGTATTAAAACATTTTGTCAGACAACAGAACAAAATTTACACCTGAAATCTTGAGAAGTATTTGATAATTAACTCTAATAGTAATTAATGTGTTTATGGAAAGTGTATGCTGGATTTTAAGAGTGAATAATAAAAATGTTGAGTGTTTTGGTGCCTTTTTTTGCATTACTATGCCTATTTTTTTCTTTTTAGTGCCTATTTGCCTGCCTTTTTTTTAAATTTTAGTGCCTATAAATCCGCCCCCTAGTGATCACATTTGGTTGCTGCCACACACAGAGGGGAGATGGCTTTCTCGAGGAAAAATGCTAAGCCGATTATGTGAGCTACATTCTGAGGTGCAGTTGTTCCTGATAGAGACCAATTTTGAATGGCATGATCGAAAATTGAATTTACCAAATTAGAGTTTAAAGGTGAATATTGGCTAAATACTAAGAATGACTATCTATCGCTGTCCAGAAAAGCATTGTTGTTTCTAATTCCATTTGCATCCACCTATATTTGCGAAACTGTATTTTCTGCTATGGTGACAGTAAAAAATAAATTTCATGCTAAACTGAATCTTGACCAAAATTTGCACTTAAAATTAAGTATAACTGAACCAGACATCTCCTTGCTTGTTTCAAGCATGCAGCACCATCCTTATAACTGAATTTTTAGACTTTAAGAATATTGTAACTTTTTTTAATCAATAAATAACAGATACTTTCAAAAACAGTTGTAATTTTTTACTCCTTTATCATTCAAAGACATAGCTCTATCCTAATGACAATTTTAATAGTTCAGTGGTAAGCGAATGTTCCGTGATACACCTGAGTGGTAGGTACGCGAAAAAAAAGTTTCAAAAACACTGTTCTAAATGAAATAAAACATTCCATTTTATTTACCTTAAGGCTTATTTAAAATTATGAAATACGTGATAAATATATTAGAGATAAAGATTTTCTCAAGCAATAAAGTTAAACACCATAAAAAAAACAATATTAGGTGAGTCAGTATGATCTTATTTGTATATTTATAAAAAATTAAAACTACATCATCTTATGGCTATAAATAATGTAGTTCTAATTGAATAAAAGCTGTATACCAACCTAAATGAAATACTAACTGCATCTTTCAGTACAAGCCGAGGCCCGCACATAGCATTTTGCTTTCTATTTAAATAATTTTCATTTTGGATTTGAGTTATTTATATTTTGTATACCCCTATTTTTTTAAGTTGACTGAATTAACTTAAGTCTAAGCTATATTTTATTTACGTAACTATAACTTATTTACACAGCAAAAACCAAAAATATGTCCAAGATAACCTATCATTATTGTGATATTGCGTACTCTAGGGGCTAGCCACACAGAACCGCGTTCAGTAATCATGTGTGTATTTTAATCTATTTGTGATAATGTACTTTCTTGTTTATTATAAAAGTGCATTAAGTCTAACAATATCCAACCAAATTTAATGTTTACAACTAATTTAAAATTTGATTCAACAAACCTACTATCATGAAAAGTATAAAAGTGGAAAAATCAGATAATTCTTGTGTTTGAGTATTGTTACTGTACACTTTTGTAACATTGCATTAAAAAACTAAATCAGCATTGGTTATCGGCAACAAAACATTGGCTTCGGCAATATCTGCAAAAGGGCTTATCGGCTCAGCCCTCCAAATAACCAAATGTTTATTAGGCTGTACAAATTTAAGAATGATACCATAGTGATACAAAGACCAAAATAGATCTACAAATTACACCTCCACACAAAATTCATATTCTTGAATGTTGTTAGTGTGTTTAGGGATATTCTCAAATAGAACAAATTTTTAGGAGTAACTAATCAGTGAAGATTCATTACCTTTTTGAGGAAATTTGTAACTCTAAAATTATTTATGCCTGTTCTATGCTGTCTGAATTTGAAATCATCTTTTAAGACTCTGGTGCTTGTTTTGGACATTTGTTGCTTTTGGTTTTTTCCCATGAACAAAACATTGTTATAAGAAAATGATTTGGAACATTTTAAAACTCAAATGGAAGACATCTATTTTGTCTGTAGTTTTGACCATGACTAAATCTGTCTTTGATTTTTCAAACATGAAGAATTACAGTAAAAATGTGGCTTAAGCATCATAAAACTGATTCAAAAGTAAGTAGGCCTACAGTGTTAAGTAATGCACTTGATATGTTTGTAGGAAGAGTTCTACATGATAGTCATTAAAGTTTTCAAGATTTCAACAAAGGATTTTTTTTTCTATGGGTGAGATTATTCTGGTTTTATTAAAGTTTTATCCTTTCCCATTTCCAGCCATCCAAATAGCATAAATTATTTTAAACAATTCTCCAAGAACTGAACTAGATTAATCAAACTTATTTTGTTCAATCTTTAAACAGGATATATTATAAAATAAATGATGTTTTTTAACACCTTTTAATACAATTTTAACCATCATTGGACATACAATATTTATTTTGTATCAAGAATGTAATTTCCCTATTAACAATTTTACTTTTTAAATAACTAGAATCATAATGAATTTTGTCTTTGAGTGACAACGTTCATTTCAATATTTTATATCTGTTTTATATACATTACCAATGGAATATTTATTTGTTTCATTTAAGAGCACATCAAATAAACACTTTTAAAATATTTTCAAAGAGATTTAAGGACTACTTTAGTATTGTTACTTAAACAGAGCTCCTCAAGCAGAAATACTAAAATTGACATGCATTTGAAATTACATGAATAATATCTAAAATGATTTTTACATGTCTCTTTTATTTGTATCACTTCCTCATAAAGTCTTTGTAGGCCTATTTATTATATATTTACTATCCATATATGTTTATCTTAGCATGTGTCCTGGGTTTTTTTTCTCCAGTAACCAAAGGTAAGGTCCAATCAACTTATGATTATCATTGTTTTTTTCTCTTTAATTTTATTAAAAAGGGAATAATTTGGTGTGTTATTTAGCCAGTATGACTTATTGAAATATTCTTCAAGAGAAGTATTTTTACACATCCCCATTCCATTTTCAAGGGATTGCCTGAATGTCTTCCGCATTACAGAACAAGGATCAAAGTCATGCATTTTGTCAAGAAACTGGTTATAGAGTACCTCAGTTTGTTCTGTTGTGCGGATAAGTACTGAGCAAGTAAAATGTTTTGAAAACAAAGAAAATGGTTTGTTAAATTCTTAAATGTCATCAATTAATTTTGCGTGTGACTGCGGTGAATTTCCCAGGCCCAAATAAATATGGTTTTGAACTCTGTTCCACTAGGTTGATGGTGTTTTAATTTCGTCTTCTTGCATGTTATCATCCCTTTTCCTACATGGAACATCACTAAAATCACTCTGAATCAGGATCAGGAAATAAAAGTTTTGTTACAGTGTCACTGCCAAGTTTTGTTTACTAGATGAAGCCCTGTTTACAAGTCACAAACAAATAATATCAAGACTTAAAACCCAAAAAGTTGTTATTAATACCTTAGCTTATTAATGGTGTCAAATATGTCAGGAATCTACAACAAGGGTGCATAAAGTAATATCTGGTAGAAAAAATATAACTTATAAGAGCGAACACTTCACGATACAGTCAACAGATTTAATTAGTTAACTTGACAATTCTCACTAAAATGCAATACTCACAGACATGGGAAGTTTGAACTCGCAATAATGCAAGCTCCACATTACATGACACATAGCGTGCTGTGCCAAAAGAAAAGAGTTAAAAGGCTTAAAAACTGCATTTTTAATCAAAACCCATACTGAATTTCAGTTTTAATTTCAGCCATTTAGGATGCATTTAGACAAAACCTACAATGACATGTTCAAATGTAATCTACTTTAAGAGAAGAAAATTTATTCCTGCTCCAAGTCTTTAAATCTTTTAGTTCTGAAGATATTTAAGTTTTTGTGAACATCAAACTACCTACGTCCAATTTAGCATTGGCCATGTTGTAAAAATGCCATACCGGATAATCAAGTTATAGTTTAAAAAAAAAACTCTTTTTAATTAGGGCCTACTAGTATATCTAAGATTACTTGGAGCAATCTATATCGTTTGAAAGGGTTTATAAGTTTAAATATTTAGGAACAATTTTAACTAGCAATAAAAATATTAGGTTGGAAATTAGGAAAAGAATAGTTGGAAAATGTATGCTTTTACTCAGTTATTAGGATCTCGCTTGCCTTTAAGGAATGTAAAACTCAGAATATACAGAACAAAAGTCTGTAGCGAGTCTGTCTACTGCTCTAAGGGTCACGTGTTCGATTCCTAGCTGGCTGAAAAAATTATCATTTAGTGAAATGTGGGTTTACCCTTTAATAGCGGTGACTTAACAGCCAGGGGCTGGGTGTTGAGTCCGTTCTAAATTTAAGTTAATTTTTAAGCCATGTGTTGATGTTATCAGTCGGTTCAGAAAGCGAACATAAAATACCTCAAATAAATTAAATGAAAAATGACCAAAACAATAATTTTACTAGTTGTTCTCTATGGGTATGAAATGTGGTCTCTTACCTTACATGATAAAACAAATTTAAGGTGTTTAAAAACAAGGTTCTTAGGAAGATATTTGGTCCAAAAAGGGATGAGCCTACTAGGTAGTGGAGAAGGTTACATGACGATGAGTTACATACCCTGTACATATCACAAGACATTCTTAGGATCGTAAAGTTTCGTGGATTAAAGTGGGCAGGAAAGAAAGCACAAATGGGAGAATCTAGAACTGTGTTCAGCATGTTGGACTAACCGACCAACTCAATAGAAAGAGAAAATGGGTAAGACCTAAAAGCATATGAGAGGATAACATTAGAATGGATCTGAAAGAGATAAGGTGAAACGAGGTGGACTGAATATATCTAGCTCAAGATATGGATAGATGGCGTACTTTTGAAAGTGTGACAATGAACTTCCTAGTTCTTAATGCTATAGAGTAGGCATAAGTATAATTATTTATGAACGTAGGTCCTATGGGCAAAATATTAACATTTTCAAAAATTGTGATCCAACCACCTCTGGGTGAATCATATGGAATGAGTGGTTACTAAATTGTCTCCTGATCTTGTCTAAACGTGTCTTGAATATATTATAACGATATTAAACACTGTAGATTATCACAAGTACCTATCAATAACAACAAAACTAAAGAAAGTGAAAACCTCTTAGAAATATTAGGTAGCGTATGCCTATAATGATATCATTGAAATAATTAGTCAACATAGTTTATATAGGGCCTATTCATAATTATAAGCCTATTTTTCTGATTTAACCTTTATTTTAATTTGTTAACACATGAAAGGTTTAAGAAATTAAAATTTTAGTTATTAAGTTATAGATAAAATAAACCATTTAGTTTGTTTTCAAAAATAATCAGGCCTAATTGTGGATGCTAACAATCATCTGATGAAATCGAAGCTGGTTTAGTGCACAGAATCAGAGATAAGTAACAAGAGATCGTCAACATTTAATTTTGAAAGTGATTTGGTAGTTGTTGGCGAGTTTTGTTTGAACATAGTGTTTATTAAATTTTTTTAAATAATGAATCTTGGTGTTGTTCAATTTGACGTATTCCTTTGTGTGCAATAAAGTGAATAAAATATAGAAATATTCTACCACGATAAAGAAAAAGAGCCTAAAATGGGACTGATAAAACACATCATCTCCAGAATATTTCACTGTCAAAAATTCAAGTTTGAGTGGTTATATTTCATTTGAAAAGAGGAGAGAATTAATAGTTGACAGCTACTCTAGGATTGGTTGAAATGTCAAACCAAAAAGGTATTCCACCTTCAAACAAGAGAAATGCGAATGAAAGTCCTTTTCAACCTATAGCTTTCCAATAATGGTTCTTATAAATACATGTATAGTAGTAAAATGGTTAACTTAATATAGTACCACAAATTCCCCTTACCCTTCTCCTAATTTATCGAGTACATAATACTTCCTGGAATTAACCATTAATGTTTGTCTAGAACAAACACAACCCATTATTTTTATGTTTTCTAATCATACTTCCAGAGAGAAATATTACACAGTAGCACATATCACGAAAGATCTGTTAAGTATGGGTTAAAATAGATGTAAGGTGTTTGGTATATAGGTGCTGCATTCTAGACAAGTTTGTCAACACAATGTCTGTTTAATATAGTGATTTTGATGGCTCAGTAGGTATTTTATTCGTGTAGCATTACTATTACCTTTTTTTTTTCATTTATTTGGTACTGTTAGTTTGTTTTGCGAATCTATCTCACGTGAACAACTTTAATATTTTCGAACCAAATGTAATAAAATAAAATAATGACATGAAAGAAACATATTTTTTTTAATGTTAACTGTTAATAACAAGATCAACTTTATTATTTACAGTTTGTTGAAAAATAAGTTTTTATAAAATCTGTTCAAGTGATAATGGTTCGAGTAGGTATTTAATATTTTTCTTAAGCTATTTCTTTAAACTCTAAAATAACCATAACCAAATTAAGTGGATACTTTAAGGTAATATAAATAAAAATTAAAAGTATGGATAAGGTTATCTTTATTTAGATTATAAAATGAATCTAAAGACATTTTTTCACAATGTAGAAAATTATATTTTTCAAATACAAAGCTACACTTAATGTAAAAAAAACCTATTACTATTGTTTTATAATATTAGCTACCTTAATAATATGGCAGAAGCAGAATTTTAACATGATGAATAAACCTTTATGTTCAGTTTATCAAGCGAAATAACAACTGTTAACATTTGTTTAAGATAAAATAGTAATAGTAGAGTGGTTTCCAACCTGATGGTCACATATTTCTATGACAGGTGGAGCGGGAGGGAGAGGTTTGCAATGTTTATTGAGGCAAATATTTGTTGTTATTTAAAATTCAAATTGAAAGATTAATGGATAAAATGATAAAACCTAAATTATTGCTTAGATTTTTTTTTTTTTTTGCCATTCCAGGTTGATAGCTGTGTGCATAGAGAGTTTACTGTAGTAATCTTGTGTTTAGGTGAGGGGTGCCGCTAGCATAGCGGCAAAAATACCAATACTTTTGTGATATCTTAATTGCATTTATAAAATCATTATATTAGCAATCTATCTTTGGTTTGTCGGTGATTAGGTCAGGATTCAAACGCTAAACTGGTTGTAATTTTTCTTAAAGGGTGTTGCCTCTACCACCACATAAATAAAGGTATATTTTCCCTAATTTACACCTACTCCACCAGTGTAATTAAATTAGGATAATCCGGGCTGTTAGAAGACACTGCAAAAGGTTTTTGTTTTAAATGAATTTGAATGATTGTAGATTATCGAGGGGTTGTGATGATCTCGGACAAAAATTAGGGTCAAACTTTGGAATGTTTTGGAATCCATTGGAACAGTATCAACCCTTTAATCTTCAAGCATGGATGTCAACTTTTTAAGATTATTTTGGCTAATTTTGCTAAAGGAATGAATATGTGAACAAATACTCATGATTAATTCTTGGCGATTATTAATCAAGTAAAGATTGATAAACTCAAATTCCTGCCCTATAATGAGTCACCTCTGACGCAAACTTTCACAACATACAGGGATAATGTTGACTAACAAATATTCAATCATCAATCCATCGGATGTTTTGCTAATTTTCAATACAACGTCTAAACATTTGTAGAGTTGTTTTTTTATTGTATTATATTTATACTCAGAATTTGAAGTATGTTTCTTTCAACTACTTTGGCATAATTGTCTTGAGTGTAACAAAATACTATTTTGACAATGAAGTTAAAATATGAGTTACAAACATGATTGTGATGCTAATGTTAATGGAATAAAAAAACCAACAGCAAGTTGAAAATTCTTGTCAGATGGTTCAAATAAAGTCGGGACAGTCTGATATAATTATGATAAATTTTGTGTGACAAATGGCAGGACAACATGTAGAACAGGCATGTCAAACTTGTGGCCCGATTCTTGATTGTGTGTGGTCCATCATTTTATAAATGTTGTAGTTACATCATTTGAGATTAATACATTTGGAAAAAATCAAGTCAATGAGTTTAAGTAATGAATGTTTACCCTTTAAATAATTAGCAAAAGTTTATTTAAATCAAAATAAGGTGGGTGTCCCTGTTATTGCCATGCTAAGGTTTGAGAATTTTTCCACCCGCCATTTAAAAAAAAAATCATAACCAACTTTATTTTTAATCGTTCTCTGGCGAATGGACTTTCATAAAAAAAATTGCATTCCCCATAAAAATAGTTTTACTGGTCCAAAAAAATGAAATTCCAAAAGCCAACCTAGTGGCCATATCAGGAACATGTGTACATGATATGGCCACCCCTTTTTTTCATGTTCTACAAATCGTGATTTTCTTTCAGTTTCATAGTGCAGTTCTGCTAAAATTAAATAATTTTTATGTAAAATGAATAAACATGATACTAAATAATTATTTTTAGTATTCAAAAGTGGATTCAAAATAGCATTTTCCATGAAAAATGAAGTTGTTTAAACAATTGACATTTACGCTTTATTTAAAAAACAAAAATGTAAAATAATTCAAGAGAAGAATATAAGATAAAAATGAGATTATTTAAACAAATTACTGGTCGCAATTGGGACAAATAAAAATGTCTTTGTCAGCAGCAGTGAGGCCAACACACTCTTCATGGTAGAAATTCCCACAGACTACGCAGAGTCGCATGTCCTTGACTTCGTCCTCCTCACAAACACTGCAATACCAACTTTCAGCGTCTGTGGTTTTCTGAGTCTTTTTCTTTCTGGGTTGCTGCTGTTTGGTCTTTGGCTTGTTGCTCAACGGCTGTTTCGTGGTTTGTTTCTTTTTAGGTTTAGACGCCTGAGATTCTTTTGGCTGGAAAAGATTTCTTTTCAGCTCAATCCCACGCGAATTCATGGTTGGTCTTATGACTCTCGTTGTTTTTCTTTTCCTTTTTGGCGTTGGTAGAAATTCATCTAATCTGGATGATTCAATGCCTGGCGGAGAATCTTCTCCATCCATACATAGAGCTACAACGTCAATAGGATAATCTATATCAGACGACGATGACGAATCAAGATCGACAAGTCGAGGACGCTTAGCACCTTTAGTTTGTTGTGGTGAAGTGTGAGTAACTGATTCCAGAAGAGTATTGGATTGGTCCAATGAGCTTCAAGAAGGAATCGGATCACTGCTAGTGCTCGGCTGATTGTTGTCAGGTAAGCCTGAGCTTTGTTGGTTGTTCAATTCAGGAAGCGGGAGTTCAGTCACAGTACTAGGGGCAAACGCCTCTTCTGGGATCACATTCGGGTTGAACGGGTACATACCTGTGCCTCTGAAGCCACTAGTCATATTGGATTGTGTCATTGATCTGCCCCATGCTGGGGTGAACACATCAGGAAAGTTCAAACGAGTGATATCATTCTGGTCCCGGTGTGAGTCAAAAAATCTCAGAACCTCCTGGTCACAAAACGTTTCAAAGCTCCTGAAGCAACTTTTGTCCAACGGTTTCAATTCATGAGTTGTGTTGGATGGCAAGCAATAGAGGGCTATGTCATGCTTTTCAGCCTCTTCACAAATTTTGTAATCGAGGTGTGCCTTGGCTCCGTCAAAAATCAGAAGGCATGGTCCATTGGTTTTAAATCTGGCAAAATGTTGCAGAAAATCAACAAAAGGTTGAGTTGTCATGCTCCCTTTAGGAGTAATTTGAGTCCATGATCCAGCAGGCAAACCTTTCTCCCAGGCTTTATTTTTTCTCACTCCTGAGTATAAAATCATTGGAGGGATGATTGAACCCACAGCGTTCCCACAAGCCACAACGGTAACACTTTCCCCGCGTTCTTTGCCCACAATACGAACTCGTGAAGCCCCCTTTTGGGCTAAAACTCTTGGATCCTTATGGAGGTGGAGCCGGCATCCTTTTTCATCCATATTGAAAACTCTTTCTGGGAATACAAAGAAATTGTATTTGGTGAAGATTTCTTTTAGTTTCGCAAAGTGATCAGCAACTATGAACTTGTTTAATTTCTGAGACCGGGCTGGGTTCATTATTTGAGCTTTCCGTCGTGCAACGTTAGGTTTCCTCTTCAAAAATCTGTCAAACCACTTATGACCAGCAGTCTCTTTAAAACGGTTTGGGATGTTGTTTTCTTGACAGAAGCGAAAAACGTTGAGTTTAAGGATGTTAGGAGTCAATGGATAACCTACAGAGGACAAACGAAAAATTCTCTGGCATAGCTGTTTTTCTTGTTCAGGTGTCAAGGTGGGTTTTCCACCCAACTTTGACTTCTTTAAAGGGCCATCTTTCTCCAAATAACGGCGTAAAGTACGTCTAGGTACACAAAATTTGTTACTTGCCCCTTGAACTGAAAACTTCCCACTATTCACACCACTCACTGCCTTGGACATGTCTTCTTCAGTCCATAATCCCCTATTCTTAACGTTATCAGACATTATTTTATATCTGAAACAAAAAACAAAGGTTTTTATTGAGTAATTTTGTCAGCAGAAAAATAAATTTTAAATCAACTTGATATGGCCATGGTGCACCTGATATGGTCATCTGGGTGGCCATATCAGGAGCAGGTCAGCGTTCACGAAAATTGTTTGATTATGAAAAACTCGTAAAATATACACCATCAAAGAACACATCAATCGAAAGAGCATTTAAAACTGAATAGAGTACGATGGTTTTCATAAAAAAAGTTTTTGAAACACATGCATAAAACTAAGGAGACTTACCAAAGAAAAACAAGAAGAGGTCCCACGAAAAACATAAAACAGGCAACTGACGACATATTGCTCAACCTGGCTGGACGGGAAATGATCACGTGACACACTAGGAGGCTCCCTCACTGGATGCTGATGCCATCTAGCGGAATTTTTGGTTAGCTAATTCACAATAGGGGGATGGCCATATCAGGAACATGGCCATAACACGGGCACCCACCTTATTGGCAATTTTTGGCAGTACTTAAATTAAGTGTGTGTGAATAGCTCATGAAGAGAAACAAAACACCCGAGAAATCATAGCTTATAGACATGCATTTGTTATTAATTATGAGAGTGACTTCAAAACAAGATTTAAAGCCCAACATTTACTCACTTTTTAAATAAAAGAGTTTTAATTTTTCAGCAAAAAAATTAAAGTTAGTCTTAAATTCTACATTATAATAATTTCCTTTATAGAGTAATAAGAATTTTAAACTTTAGTGACAATGTTAAATTTTCTGTGATGGTGGGCCATCTGTATATCATCTTTCAATGTGACCCTTATGATCCAATGAGTTTGACTCGCCTGGTGAAGAACATCTTTTGTTGTGATATAGTAATAAATTTGTCCTATAAAAATCCCAATAACATTTCATTTTTAATCTTAGTTATTTTTATTATGGAAAAACAAAATTGTCTAGGTTTCTCTGTGTGAATTTATTTGCAGGCCTATGTTTACTAAGGTTTTTTTACTCATTTTAATGAGTAGGTCTATTCCAAAAGCTTATATTTCTTAATCCGCTTTTTTAACCTATTCTAAGTTTCTTGAGTGTATTTTTATTGAGTCCAGGATGTTTTCAAATTTCATAAATTGTGCTATTTTGATAGATTAGTTATTAAAAATTAATTATAAATATGTGAATGGTGCAACCAGGAAGAGGGAAGATGGGGAGGCACTAAGGTATGTGCTCTACCCCTCTTTCCCTGCCACCCATTTATATGAATCAAGGAGTGTAGGCTTGTGTTTATTAGAGTCTAAAAATAAAAACATAATTGTTTATACAATCACAAATAATGTTTTCTATGCATAGTATGAGGAAAAAAGTGAAGGGGTGGACAATATGTTTGGGAAATTATATTGTAAACATAATAAAATATGTACCTACTAAAAATAAGCAAACAACTATAGAGTAGATATCAGTGAATCATAGAATTTGTCACTAAGTGTTACTAAATTCCAGGTTGGAACACACCTAATAACAACATGGAACCCTACAGGCGAATATAACTGCTATTGGCTACCAATTTATTGATAATTTTGTACAGAGCAAATGGAAACAAAGGTTTTAGTGTGAATAATTGATTTTTAAAAAGGTGTTAGTGATTAAGATTAATAAAAATCTATATATGGTGGATTAAAAGACTAATTCATTAATCTTTATAAGAAATCTGTTCAAAAGTATGAGTTAAAATTATTAAAAGAGTTAGTGAATGTTTTTAAATAATTGAGGAAAGCTAAGTTATAGCCTTTGGCTGAATTTATCATAGTTTTCATCTTATTTAAATTGAAAAATGACACCTGGACACGGGAATAGAGCCTGCGATCTTTGTCTGAACACGCCATCGCTATAACCAAAGAGCTATCCAAGAGTTGTCCCATGCCTATGCCACAGACAAAGATATAACAGATATCCAGCCTTACGGGAGATTTGTTGCACTCCTCGAGTCTGTTAAAACTTAAAATATCCAGTGATAACAGCGCTTCCAAGTGGGAATTCTTTAAAACAACTCACTTTCAAAATGTTCCTCTTGAGAAAGACCAGCTGAGAGCTAAGAGCTACCTTATCTCCGAGTACAATAGTTCGGCAGGTAGCGGTAATCCCTTACCCTGCCTCACCCCCCTTTCAATGAACAAAACTTTTCTAACAGTAAGCGACACGCTGTCTTGGAAATGCACTTTTAAATGAATTATTAAATATTTTGTGACCATCATCCGCGGTCACAATTCTTTGGAATTACTTTTTCATTAAACTGAACTACAAATAACTGGGATATCAGTGTTAGAAACCCGATCGGGTGTAATAAGAGTGGTTTTTTCTTAAAATATTTATAATTCTATTTCAACGCAAATACGGGCACATTTCCCAAAAAAATTTACTTTCCTAATTCCTTTTCCATTGGAGTAAATACGCGGATAGCTGTAATGGGAAGTAAGAGACAGCGCACAAAATATATCATTAATTAAAGTTAAATACTTAAGTTGAAAAGGTGACATTTATTTTTAAATTTTGTTGTCAAATTAATATAAACAAAATATACAAGTGATATGCTACTTTATTAACTAAAAAAAGTTAAAAGTATGGAAAATACAATGAAAAGAGTTTCCTAAGTATATATTTGGTATCGGTAATACCCCCTTATTTTAAACATTGGAATGATTATATTCAACATTATCTTATACTAATACCCGACTCGGTGGCATAGTTAGCTATCGCACTAGTTTCGTGTTGAGCTAGACTGCCGAGGACGGGAAGACCGAGGTTCGAATCTCGCTCGGTTGAACTGGGGTGGCTTTCCCTAAATGGTTTTCCACTCTCCCTCCACTCAAATGTGGGTTCACGTCCCCTATATCCAACATTCTCAAATCCTAACCCATAAGCGTATTTAGTACTTAAGCGTATAATCCGAAGAGGTAGTAAGACGCGGTACTAAGTATACTTATTATGTAATATTAATGTGCAAAGGAAGTTAATAAAACCGGTTTTAAATCAGTTTATAGTAAAATCAAGTCTGAAAATGAAGCTAATCTTCTTAAACGCGCTTTTAGGATTACACAACAAAAAGCTCATAATGTTTTGTCCAATTACACTTGTCCAACACCTTCCCGTGTCTGTATGGAAAATTAAACATCTCTTAATTTTAATAAATGGGAATAGAAATAAATATAAAAAAAATTACACTGAAAACTCTTTCAGTATAAGATTTAAATGGGAATAAAAATAAATACAAAACAATTACACTGAAAACTCTTTCAGTATAAGATTATTTTACTATAATATAACAATATTTTCATGCAATTAATAATTGCAGATTTTATTAAAAAATAAATATTTATATCACAATAAAAGAGTTTAGTGAAGTGAGTAAAATTGTTGACAATACATAGTATATGAAAAAAATTCTCTTAACTTTACCCAATCACAGCTATAGTTATTAAGTGTTTGGTATAAAAGTTATCTACTATAGTAAAGAATAAAAATTCTGATTATGAAGTTTGGATGGGTTTGAAACTAAAATTATAATCAATACCATCAAAATATCAATACAGTAATAATACAGAAATAAGATTTAACAGAAATTTGATTAAAATATGTGTCAAACTAATTTGGAAATTGATATATTTCATAATATTTTGGTCACTTTGATTTTATAATGTACTAAATCAAGCTTTGACGTTTTTAGCTATAACATCCTTTCTTTATTGGTAAACATCCAACTGTCATAATTTTGAAAGTTCCTTCGTGTACAATCCTATGCTAACCATGGCAATCACAACTCAGTTATTTCAATAAATAAATAAAAAAATCTTAGAAGGAAAATATTACATAGTCTACAATCTGAGAGCACAAACGAGCGCAATCGCAGGGCAGCCGTCGCACTCTAATGACAATGCAAATTTTACCTAAGCACTATCATAGAAACATGTTTGAAAAAAGAGCATCACATTTCACAAATGAGCATAAATTAAATAATAGACTCTTTTACATAAACATATTAAGTATGAAGCATCATTATTATCCAAAGAGAGTCATAGTAACCAAGTTATGTCGCCTGAATTGGTTTACTTTAATTGTTATGTCGCTCCTAGATATGCGATAACAGCTATGTATTTGTAAACAAAATTTATTCACTTTAAGATAGTCTTTAGTTTGTGTGTTGATTTACTTTTAGTATAAACTTTTTCCCTCTGCCTTTACAAATTTAATGTTCAAAATGTCTTACTACAGTCCAATTTCAAAAAAAGAGCCTTTTAGAATTTTTTTTGTGGTCAACATCAATAACATTTTCTATTTTGTTATTTTTATTAGCACTGTGCCTTAATATTCATTCGAGTTATACGCTTATGTACTACTAATTACGCTATTGTGTTAGGTATGAGGGGATTTAAATAGTACAAAGTGCACCCGCATTTGGATTATATTGAGTTTTTTATAGCTCAGAAAATTTTAGAGGCCCCTCCGATTTCCCAGAAGTAAATTTTCGATTTCCAAACTTTCTAACTTATATGGTTGTGTGGGATGGTCTTTTTTTTTTTATCAAATTGGCAAATTTAAATATTCTTTCATACATTAAAGTATATATACTTTGGAAAGAAATTTACACTCATTTCCAAACCCTTCTGTCTCCCTCACCCATCTTAGTTTCCACAATTCTAATTTGAAATTTTAAGACTTATTTGGTTATTTTATATATTTTACGTGGCTACCAAATGTCAACCTAACCACATCGTAAAGAATGTTATATTTTGGTTGTATACATTTTAAGCGCTACCATTTCCTGGGCTTCAATTTTGAAATTCCACTTGTTCAAGAATGTAGGAAATGCAAAAAAATGCCAATGTTTTTGCCATTTCTTTATCAATTTTTTTTGGCAAAAAAAAAATATCGTTCCAGTGGAACTATATAGTTTAATTTTCTTCACTTGGTGATATAAACGGTTGTTGGAACATATGTCAAGAGCATAGCGGCATTAGATGAGATTTTTTTGAATGAATTAACGTGAACAATGTATCACTGTCTAGCGACTAAAACCTGGTTTATTATTAAATTACATGGCAACATTTAAAGCTTATATCTCTACAAAAATTGTATTTATATATCTTTGAAAATATTTTAAGGAGATTTTCACTCACTATTTTCCGAGCCTTCATTTTGAAATGTAATAATTCAGGCCTTGATAATGTTTGAGTTGGTCTTTAAACCCGCCTGACTTATGTCAATCATCTAACACTTGGAGATGTAGTTTAGTCTTTTATGTTTTAAAAATTTAAGACCCCTTATATCACCAGCCTCCTTAGAAATAACTAGTATTTAAAATGTGTTTGTGGTTATTTGAATTTATCCCTCTACATTCTTGACAAATTTAAATTTTATACCTCCTACATGTACATCCTTAACCCCTCCCCCACCCGCCCCCTCCCTTATACCTGTAGTCTCATTTTAAATTTAAAATGTTCAGAATTTATAGTTAATTTGGGTGGTCCCTATCTCTGCTTGGCGAATTCCTGTTTTATACCACATATAAAAGTATTTTAACTACCAGTTTGAAAATTTTAGCTTCCTCCCCCCATTTCTATAACTCCCACTTCTAAATCTCAAATTCAAAACTTATTTTGTTATCTGAAGTTGTACCTCTACCAGCATGCAAAATTTAGACTTTCTACCATACTTAATTTTTTTATAAACTCTTCTTTTTTATGGTCTCCTATTATAAACTTTAAAATTTTTGGACTTTTATGGTTATTTGGAGTGGTATCTTTGCCTATATGCAGAGTTTTAATTTTATACCAAACTGAGAAGAAGTTGTTTCTAATAGTTTTGTAAGTTTTTAACAACGCAACACACTTTTCTAACCCCCTTTGAAAAATATTAAATTATAACATTCATTTTGATAACTGGAGTTTTATTTCTACCTGTCTTTCAAATTTTAATTCCTAACCTCATCTCAAAAGTTATTTCTAGCTGTAGCTTCCCCCGCCCCCATTTTCCACAGCTAAAATTTAAATTTCACATTTTTTTTGGTTTATTTAGAGTCGTCCGTATACCTAAAAATTCAAGTTTTTTACCACACAGAGAAGTTGTTGAATACATTAGTTTTTGTAAATGTTGAGCCCGCCCTCTTCCCCTACTATTTCTTAAACTCCCACCGTTATATTTCAAATATTAATATTTATTTGAAAGATCATTCTACGTACTTGCCAAATTTAAATATTCTATACAGCTAAAAGTTGTTTTTATTTTTATAATTCCTTACCCCCACCCTAAATTAAAATTGTACAGACTTATATTAATTTTACATGCCCCTTTAATCTATTTATACATTTCAATTTTCTGCCACACTGGGAATTATTTGTTTCTATTAGTTTTGTAAATATTTCAGTTCATATTTCTATCATTTAGAAATCTCAATTTTTAAGACTTATTTGGTTATTTGGAGTTGTCTTCCTAAAGGAATGTCAAATTTAAATTTGCTAGCACACATAAAAGGATTTTATTCTGTGTATATCCCCTTCCACATGTTCCAGGGTTACACTTATTAAACAAAAATGTTCATACTTTTAGAATTATTTGGAGTGGGTCCATTTGTTGTCTGCAAAATTTCAATATTCGATCAACCTGTAAAGTATTTATTTATATTAGTTTTGATAGTCTTGAACACACTTTTTACCAAAGCACCACGGGACCCATCGTGTGGATGCCGTACATAAATGAATTTCATATTAGGATTCTGCGACCCGATAACCCTCCATATATCTAATTTCAACTTGATTGGCGGACATCAAATTTTATGTCTTTTTATCCCTTTTACACCCTGCTAAAGTATTAGTTGTTCATAGTACCGAACAATGTTTCATGAAAATGTTCGACTAATGCTTAAAACATGATGTCTATGACCACTCCTTGATAAATCAACAGCATCAAAAACACCTAAAGATTATCCTAAATATTCAAAGTAAATCACCGGATTACAAAATCTATCTGTGTGTCTATCTGTCACCTTAAAATATTTTTAAAGTCACGTTATATTTCCACATAAAAATATTCTCTCTGTCCCTCTTTTTAGATAAATTTTGTTGTAGCCGATGGCTATCATGTATAAAAGTGACCTTCACAGAGTTTGATTTGTTTATTAAAAGACAGAATTTGTGCTGTTCAAAGCAATAAGTATTCCATAGTGGCTAAAGTGACAAACTTCTCTGTTTCAGTTGCTCAAAACTATTGTTGAATGACGTGTGGTCTCTGATTATTTTATTCTACTTTATTAAATTCGTAAGGTAAATTTTTAATTATATATATATTATATGACTTTTACCTGCAAGGACTATCTTTTCTTGTAGATTTTAATGAGTTTAATTCACTTTTGGAATAGTTCATGATATTGTGGGTTACAGTTTTTTTTGTGACCAAGCATTTTGGTCAATGGTGGGGTTGGTAGATACACCAACAAGGTGCGTTTGTAGACTTTTTTCTTCATCATATAAAAAATATATTTTTGATTTGTTACTGTGCACAACAATAAATTACCATTCCTAATGTAGAGAGCGTGTAACCAAACTTAATTTAATGATGAAAGAATGATTACTAACAACTGAACTTAAGTGTGTACTAATACTAAAAACAATGGTACCAACCAGCAAAAATAGGTCTACCCCAAACAGCCCACCCCCCACTTCCAATGAAATTTTTGTAAATGTTGAAAGTAATAAATTTTGTTCCACTAAACATTGGTTTTCACATAAGTCTCGGCAGATGACAGCACTTTTTAAACTTTGGTTTATTCAACATATTCTTGCACATATCTGCCTGTTGTTCTTCTGTAGATATGTAGTAAACTTTGATCACTCCAACAACCTTGTCCTGAACAAATTATATTGTATGTCGACAAATTTGAGCCTATTGTGGTGCTAAGGATTCTTGGCTATCTGTATTGCGGATGGGTTGTCCTCATAGAGTTTTACAACATAATTTTTGCTAAGAATATCTGCAAGAAAACTTTGAATCTAACAAGCATTACTTACTGCTAAATTTAAAGCATCATACTCAAGACTACCACCATTGATTGTTTCTTTCAGCACCAAGAAACACAAGACTCAAAAATGTTGTAGGTGTAACTCGTTGTAGACTTGTGATTTTCCAGGTCTCTTCCCCAGTCTCTATCTACAAAATCTTATAAATTCAGTATCGGTTTGATTTCAGTCATAGATAAGTTTCAAGTTGATAGTTCCTTTAATAAAGTGTAGCACTCATTTTAACAATTAGCAATAATTCTTGGCTAGCACAGCCTTGAAAACAACAGAGAATATCTTACTGATGTGCACAAGTCTGGTCTTGACCCAAACATTCTGCACATCAGACATCCAATCAATTTGCAACTTGGTGACCTGGCGGTCTAGGGGTAAGGTGCCAGACATCTATGCTGGGGGTCCGGGTTCAATCCTTGGTCCCGGCACGGATTTATCTGATTGCCAAACTCTTCCTTCACCTCTGTCAAGACTTGTATTAATCACTACTTGTGAATGTGGGGAGTGCCAGGCCTCCACCGTGGTTTGGATCTCACGTTGGGTCTTCCATTTCATCTCACAATCACCCTAGCACATTAGCATAAGTGCGTACAATCCGAACGGGTAGTAAGACACGGTGCTATTAATAATAATAATAATAATAATAATAATAATAATAATAATAATAATAATTTGCAACAGCTTGCTTCCAACTTTTGACTCTTGGGAATGTCTTTTTTCAAGTTGTTAACTTTAACTGCAGTGTCCAAAGGTGTACATAGTACCTGCATTCTTACAAACTGAAAGTTTTCAAGGCCGTTGTAATATATTTTTTCTGGTAAATTTCAAGAATTCCTGATTTCATATTTGGAGATATATGGATACCAAGATAGTACTCCTGAAATCTCTCGAAATTACTGCAGAAGAGACTCTTTAAGGATACATTTTCTTCAGAGTTTGAACCAACTATCAAAATATCATTGACAAAAATGAGGAAATAGTTTTTTCCTTCATTTATATATAAATTATAATATAATCAATATAATCAATATAATATAATCAATAGTCATTTTGAGATCTTTTAAACCCATTTTTATCACCAATGAATTGAGTACTTAAATGAACACACCTTTCTTTATTTCAACATAAAGCAATGCACTTCTCACATCCATTTGGTAAATAGGCAACCCAAGATGATTAGCGACTGCAAGCACTACTCTTAGTATTAGCAGTTTGGCTATTGGTGTGTATATCTCTGAGAGATCCAATTGGTCACTTTGTTGGAAGCCCTTTACCACCATTCATGCCTTAAATACTTCTGGTTATCTAGTCTCACTACACTTTCTAGTAAAGCCCCATCTGTAGTCAATGACCTATGCATGGTTCAGGATGATCCACTTCCATCTAGACATTATTTACCCTCAGAGCTTGTAATTATTGATGATCAATTGCAATTTTCCACTGTTCCTGTTCAGAATTTTTCACTACCCTCATCAAAGGTTTGCAGCTTTTCAAGATTAGCTAGGAAACTAATAATAATACTAATAATCTTCAACTTTGCAGGTTGTTTCACTTGAGTTAAATTTCTGAGAGAGTACCTATTTCCTCCATCATCTGTTTCATATTCAACCTGTTCTTGAAGAGGCCATGATTCTGGTGTTGCTGGTTGTTGACATGTGTTGTCTATCATTGCTTCTGGCTGTTGACCTGTGTTGTCTATCAGTGCTGCTGGTTGCTGTTCCTGTGGTTGTGGGTTTTCTACTGGTTACTGCCTCTAGTGATAATGTTGAAATTAAGGCGAAAAAAGAAAAAGAGCTGGACAAACTTTGGAAAGCCGATCGCAAGTGTAAGTCACAGATTATACAACGAATCTCGGACAGCCACTTGGATTGTGTGAAGGATAAGAACACCGCCTATGATATATGGCAAGTGCTTTGTAATACTTACGCTTATAAAGGTATTGCTAATCAGCTTTTACTACGCAAAACCTTGTTGATGATGAAATTTGATCCCTCTTTAGAGACCCTTGAATTGCATTTTATTAGGTTTGATCATACTATTCGGGGATTGAAATCATCGGGAGCTAACTTCGAAGAATTAGATGTTGTCTGCCATCTTCTCTTGACTATGCCATCTGAATATTAAGTAATTGTCACTACCATAGAGACATTAACTGCTGATAATCTCAACCTGGCATTCATAAAAACGCGCCTACTTGATGAGCAGAGCAAACGCCAAGCAGAAGGTATCGATGGATGCAGCCAATCATTCTCTAGCGTTACTGATTGGAAGGCTGGAAAATTGAAATCTTCGCAGCTGGAATGTTGTCCCAATTGTAAACAAAGCATTTCAAAGCAAGTTACTGGTAATAAGTGTTTTTTCTGTCATAAAGCTGTTCATTTTCGTTCGGACTCCAAAATTGAAAGGCAAGAAGAAGCAGAATAATTCAATACGTAAACCAAATGTAGCTGAAGCTAGTGATGATTAGTTTAGTTTGACTGTGTTAACGTCAGTGGCTGGTTATGATGGATCTGTGTGGTTGCTTGACTCTGGCGCCACTGAACATATGATCAGTAGTAAAAATATTAGTTTGGTCTCAAATAAGAGACGCCTATCAAGGTCTATCAAAATAAAATTGCTAAATCAGGATCGATGTTGTGTGCTGAAGAGATCAGAGATATACATGTGTCTGTGACTCACAAAGGTAATAAAAACGCTGGTGAAGTGCGAGGTCTCGTGCTCCTACACAGATGTTCAAGTTCCTCACCAAGAGTCTCTTCTTAGACAGAAATTTCCTCTGGTTCTCCTCCTGCAATTCCTCAGTAAAAGCTTCATTTGGAGTCAAACTGATGACCTCAATAGCTTGAGATGGTGTTGAACCAGCAACACCACAGGTTATGAACAAATGTGTCTGTGACTCACAAAGGTAATAAAAACTTTATCAAAATTTCCAACGTACTTATTGTTCCTGGATTACAATTTAATTTACTCTGTTAGTAAAATGGACGCTAATGGGCTTAAAGTTGTGTTTGAAAAGGGGAACGCTACTATTTTGAAAGGCAATATTTTTGTGGCTGCTGCCACTCGATCTGGTAAAGTGTATACAATGTCTCTTTCACCTCGTGAAAAAGCATGTGGTGGTGTTGCTAGTTCCATTGTAGCATCATCTGATTTGTGGCACAAGAGGCTTGGTCACATTGGCAAAACCGGTTTAGTTCACTTAAGTAAAATTGTAGATGGAATCAAGGTTGATCAAGGATTGATCTCCGATTTATGTGACTCTTGCATACAGGCTAAACAAATGCGTCTTCCTCACACAAAGCCATGCATTAGAGTTAAGCGCCCTTTGGAGATCATACACAGTGATCTTGTAGGGCCCATTAAGCCCGTATCATATGATCAAAAGAATATATGCTTACCCTGATTGATGACTACAGTCATTTACACTCCAAAGGCAAAGTCTGAAGTGTTTACATACTCAAACAATTTGAATCTATGGCAACAGCTCACTTTAAGCTAAAGATAAGTCGCTTTAGGTCAGATAATAGTGGTGAATTTGTGTTGCAGGAGATGCTAGATTAGTTAAAAAAGAAAGGTATCCAGTCAGAGTTTACGATCAGGCATACCAGTCAGCAGAACGGTGTCGCAGAAAGAATGGGACGTAGCATTATGGAGAAAACACGTTGTTTACTCCTTCATTCTTCTCTTGATAAGTGACTCTGGACGGAGGCTGTTATGACTGCAGTCTACCTTATAAACAGATCGCCTACTAAAAGCTCTTGAAAACAAGGTTCCATCAGAACTGTGATATGGTGTAAAGCCTGATATGCTACACAGCCAAAAACCCTCAGTTTTAACATATCTTCGATTACCCAATCAAGTTCTTAAAAGTAAACTTGACAGCCGCTCAAAAAAGTGCTACTTTGTTGGTTACTGGCCGAATGGGTACAGGCTGTGGTGTCCACAGGAACGAAAAATCATGCGTGGACATGATATAATTTTTGATGAACATTTGTTCATAACCTGTGGTGTTGCTGGTTCAACACCATCTCAAGCTATTGAGGTCATCAGTTTGACTCCAAATGAAGCTTTTACTGAGGAATTGCAGGAGGAGAACCAGAGGAAATTTCTGTCTAAGAAGAGACTCTTGGTGAGGAACTTGAACATCTGTGTAGGAGCACGAGACCTCGCACTTCACCAGCGTACGTAAATGACTGTCACATTGGCTCTTGGTGCTGAGTCATTTATTGACAACTTGTCAGAAACCTTCGATGACATCCATAGTAGAGATGATGCCCAGCAATGGATGGCTGCAGTTGAGGAAGAGATTTACTCAATGAAGAAAAATGAGACCTGGACCCTTACTGAGCTGCCATCCGGTAAACGAGCTATCAACTGCAAGTGGGTCTTCAAGATGAAGCAGGATGAAAATGGACAGCTTGACAGGTACAAGGCAAGGTTGGTGGTGAAGGGCTGTGCACAGAAGAAAGGGTTTGACTACAATGAATTGTACTCACCCGTAGCCCATTTAACCTCTGTCAGAACCCTGCTTGCAATTATAAACAAAGAAGATTTAATTGCCTTCCAGTTAGACATGAAAAATGCATTCCTACATAAAGACCTTTCTGAAGAGGTGTATATGAAGCAGCCACCTGGCTTCGTAACTGACAGCAACCTTGTTTGTAAGTTACACAAGACCCTCTATGAATTGAAGCAGGTACCACGAGAGTGGAATGCTAAACTTGACAAATTTGTGAATTCTCTTGGCTTTAAGCAGTCTGAAAATCGAAAAATGTATATACTTCGACTTCAGCAACAGCATAAAAACTTACCTTTTGGTTTACGTAGATGACATAATTTTGGTGGGAAACAATCTGCAGAAGTTGAATGACATCAAAACATATCTTATGTCAGAATTCGAGATGAAGGATCTTGGAGGTTTGCACAACTTTCTAGGTATAAAAATTGATCAGAAAACTGATGGTGTGTCCCTTAGCCAAACAGTTTACTTGAAGAAAGTTCTCAAGAAATTTGGTACAGAACAATGCAAATTGGTCAAGACACCGATGGAGACAAAACCACCTGAAATAACTACATCAGAGTGCATAATCAAAAAATAAACCGTACCATGAGCTTGTTGGTAGTTTGATGCCTGTGATGCTCTACACTCGCCCTGATCTGAGCTTCTCAATGAATTTCTACAGCAGGTATCAGAGCAATGCAACAGAAGCTCACTGGATTTGACTCAAACGAATACTACGATACATTCAAGGAACACTTGGAGTTGGTCTCTTCTTTCCGAAGAACTGTGATGTCGCCTTACGGGCCTACGTTGATGCGGACTGGGCCAATGACAGCAATGATCATAAATCTACATCTACATCTGGGTACTTATTTCAAGTTTATGGTGCCACTGTTGGTTGGACTACACATAAGCAGACTACAGTTGCCCTTAGCTCGACGGAGTCAGAGTTTGTCTCCCTGTCAACCGCCTCATCTGACCTACTCTGGTTGAGAAGACTGATCCAGGACCTTGGGATCACTCTAGAACCCACCAAGGTGTACGAGGACAACCAGTCCTGCATAAGATGTTTGGATAGATGGGAACATCGAAGACTAAAGCATATTGATGTCAAATACAACTTTGTTCGTGATTTGTATTTAAGTGGTGTTATTGATGTGATTTATTTGGAGAAAAATGAACAATGTGCTGACATTCTGACAAAGAGTTTGGTTGGAAACAAGTTTGAGTACTTTTGTAATTATATTGGTTTAATTAAATGCTGATTCACTAGAGTCTATTTGTATGTATTTAAGGGTACATGTAGGACTTTTGCCTAATTTTATGGTTGTAGTTGAATTGAGGAGAAGTGTTAAAATATGCAATTCTATGCAAGGATATTCTAGTTTGTGTTGGTACCATCTCGTTATTTTTTTTTATCTAATCTGTGTCCATGCTCATAAACCTGTGTAACAGTTGAGTCATGTTCTTAGTTACAGCATGTACTGTTAATTCTAAAACCCATTAATTTTTCTATAAACTTGTGTACTCTGACATAAATCCCATATAAAAATATACTTATCTACTTTTTTACAACCATCTCGTTTATAAAAGAAACTAATTCTTAAATACAATTTACATTACATTGGTTGCAGTGTAATAATGTCAAGGGAGCGAGCATCACGCCGCTTCTATCGAGTGGAAAGTCAACATGATCTACTAAGCCACATGGACAAAGGCCAGTTGGCTTCACTGGAAAACAGGTGGTCCTTTGAAGCAGCTTGGGAAGTTGCAAATAAAGGTAACTTTTTTTCCTCCATAAAATTGACTAATAGGGTGTTGTCCTTACTGCTAAATAGCTATAATATTTATCATATGCATAATTCACAAATATTTGAATGTTTAACAAGACAATATCATTACTTAAGAGAAATCAAGGTGTTTATATGATATTTAAATTTTGAATTTTGAACAGTCTACACTCACCTTTAATTCTCAACACACTTTGACAATGATCAGGACACCAAGGCCATCCATCTAGAACTTTCTCCCACCTTTCAGAAAGTGTTGTAGGGAAGGGTGAGCATATGCTAAAAGAAGCCGTGATGTCACACTCGCCAATCTGTTGTAGCTAGAGAGCCCACGTAGCATACACATGCACACTACATAACAATATCTTTAACTGTAAAGTTTACTGGCTAAATACTTACTATACACGCAATATGGTACTTTTCCTGTTTGGCCAGACTTCTAAAATTATTTTCACCAAGGATTTAACCATATTTTTCAGTAGGCATTTCTTTGCTGGTGAATCCCAACTTGTTTCTAGGGCACCGAAATTTTGACTTTCACTGGGATATTTTTTAAACTAGGTATTTTTTTATCCATATTTGTTTTAATGTTGGCTATTTCATTCCTTAACAATGAGTTTGTGTTTGTTTAAAATAGCTTTCTATTTATAGACGACTAGATAGCTGTTGCCCGTGGCTTTGCTCGCGTGGAAGTTGATTATATACAAATACAAAAATATACATATGTATTTACAGATTAATTAAAAATATTACGTTACGTTGATGACCATAACTTGACCTCAGATCAAAAATAATGCAAATCCGATACAAACTTTAACCCCCTTTTTCATCACTTATTAAATAAAATTTCCAAAATTCCTGAAACACGTATTTATTTGTTTTACGTCAATAACCGAAATACAAAATTTTGTTTATGTAACTTTCAAAATGACGGACTTTCATACATATTATCATACATATTATCATCCCCTATTTTGACCCCTTTGGGGTGGAATTTTCTAAAATCCTTTCTTAGTGGGTGCCTACATAACAAAATGAATACACAGTCCGAATTTCATGCTTGTAGCCTTGATAGTTTGTGCTCGGCGATGATGAATCAGTCAGTCAGTCAGGACATGTTATTTTATAAGTATATATTAATTAAATTAACTTAATTTAAACTATACCAGCATACTCTCAATGTCACACTGAAGGTATAGAAAGAGCAACACCACTCTCAGGCACTTTGAAGTTTTTACCATACTAACAAATATAAAATTCGGGTACTTAGTACCCCAGCGCTTTGGAGTTAAAAACCTTGATCCAAACAAACATTTTTTTGTCACAAGTATTTTAATATTTTGTAATGACTAAGTTCTAACTCCAATCTGAGATTGAACTAGTTGCTTATTACTCCACTAACCTACTATGATGGTTAGACTAGAACAAGGAATAGAATATATTTCATTAATTTCAAAGTTTCTGAGTATTGCAACTATAGTCAACTGAAGAGCTTGATTGTGTACTATGTTGTTTACAAATATTACATGAGTGTTTATTAAGTTTAATTTAATTAGTAACCTGCATACCTACCCAACAACCATAACACTTTTACCGATAATAACAATTTAAATGTTTAAAACAACGGGTTAAAGACAATTTTATTTTTGTTTTTCCCCACCTTTCTTTTCTTGCCGTCTGATATATAATTGTTTTAATAACACTTATGGTGTAAGAATGAGGATGTTGGGATTTAACGGGTGTGTACTCATTTATGCATGGAAGGAGAACAAGAATGTTTTTTTAGGAAAAACTACATTAAGCATACCTGGTTGGGATTTGAACTCAGAGCTTCTCATCCTCAGCAAACTGGACTGTATGAGAGTTACATTTAGTCCATATGCACACTGATGTGGGTATAAATTTTATTATAGTGTCACACTAACATTTTAAATTAATGACTTACTTTGGTGTGTGATAAAAGCAAGTAAAAATAGCCTTTCTTCCAAATGAATTAAGGTAGTTTCAATAAGAAAATATGATAGACTAAGGTAATTCAAATAAAAATTATGTAAAATTATTTATCTCAATGTACTTCATACTTATAAAAATGGTCTTCTTTAGTTCACTACTTTATAATTGAAGAGCAATTTCCCAAAACCAATTCAGTCAATTTTTTAAAATTCACAGCCGAGTCAAAAAACCATAGCAGCCAAACTACTTTGAATTTATACTTTCTTCATGTTACTCTTAAGACTATGCGTCTGTTTTGAACATTGTTACAAAATCTAACCAGTTCATGTGTTACGGTATTGAAAATCGCATTTTTAAGTCTTGCTCAAAACAAATTAAGTCAATTGATTGAACTCGTTTTCAAACAGATCGCCTAGATTATATTGGGATCAAGCTCATAACCATGACTCAAAATTTAGAATATACTTATTTGGGAATGAGGAATGTAATCATTACATATAAATATACTAAAAGACTGGATTTATTCTTATAAATGACACATATTCCTGTGTCTGTTATAACATAAAAACAGACAGCATAAACATTGGAGCTAGTCAAAGCTCTCATCATACACTTCAACATCACCTTCATTTGCTTTACTTATAGCACTAGCCATACAACCAACTTACCTACCTACCGAATCACGCAGTTCCTTTACAGGGTAGGCACAATACTTTGCATATAACTCTTAAAACAACTACTCCATACTAAATCTATCCTAACTCTTTCCACACTTTCTTATCCTTGAATACTCCCTTTGCTTCAACAGCATCTATACACAGTCATACATGCTCTTTCATTCTTAAAAATCTTAATGCTTCTGTTTTTTACACATTTGTCTACAACATTTAATCACGTCTTACATGGCTTACCCCTTTCTTTTGATCCACACACACTACCTTCATATATTTGCTTACTCACTCGATCCACACTCATCCTCTCAACATGCCCAAACCAACGTAAAACGCTTTCTTAACATTGATTTATTCAACTCTCTTTCAAACCGCACTTCTTTAGCACCCATTCATTACCGACTCTGTCAGAGTTTTTCCACATACATTTTTTAGATATCTTAATCCAACCACATTAGCCTTGCTCTTATGTTTCTCCTGACAAACCCATGCTTCACATCCATAAAACAATGTTGGCGTTTACACACTTTTATATACTGCCATCTTTGCCTCTTTTGATGCTACATCATTCTTTCCAATAGTCCACATACATCCAAGTACTCTCCAAAAACATTCACCATCTATCCTTCAATGCTTACAGAACATTCTGCTTTGGAGATACACAACAGGCACACAAAACATTTAGTTTGTTCTAACAGTTTGCCTGTTCATCATTTCCTGATTTGTCCTTATCAAAAACTATCACCTTAATTTTGGAAACATTTTACAAAGATTCATTCTGCCTGTTGTCACATTCAAACAGTTTAATGTATTAACTGCAAGCCACTTTTATTCTTAGCCATTAATCAGCGTCATCTGCATTTAGCAGCACACTCATATTCACATTGTTCATTTGCACACCAACCACATCTTCACTAGCATCCCTCATACACTTATAAATTAATATATTAAACAACCATGCAGGCATAACAAAACCTTGTCTAACACCCTATTCAATGTTAAACCATTTGCTCAAAACTCCATCCACCCTAACAAACTATTTACTTCCATCATACACTGCCATAATTGCATTTACTAACCATCCATCCACACCATACTCTCTCAAAACATTCCATAACTTACTCATATTCGCCAGATTGTATGCTTTCTCCAGATAAACACATGGACAATACACTTTATTTTTCTTACTCCCAAACATTTCTCAATCAGTTGCTGTAATATAAATATCTGGTCCATGTAACCTCTCTCTGGCATGAAACCACATTGAACAGTCCAAATATTGTCTGCAGTTTTTTCATGCACACTCTTAATTAAGACTCTCCAAAAAAATCTGCCGGGAACAATCAAAAAACTAACTGCCCTGTAATTCTTATATTCACTCTATATGCCTTTATACAATGGAAAAATTCAATCAATTTCTCTATGTATTTTGTTTGTTTACTGGATACCCTATTATCATTAGGCAACATTGTACTGCAACCTGTTAACTTTTTTCCCCTTCTTCAGGACACTCACTTCTGTTTCACCTCTGTTGTAGTTTGAACTTATAGTGACAATGACCTTCACATTTGAACTTTTCTTATACCGTATGATTTTAACCCCTGAAAATTTAAATAACCTTTTTGCCTTCACTGTATTGTCTGCAGCAGCCTTGAAATCACATTTACTGCTCTATTACATAATTCTCAACAGGCACATTAGGATCTACTATTTTTTCTTGCTTATGGCGATCCTTCTCAATACGACCAAAAGCCGGTCTAGGGGTATGTAAGAATGTCCACGGATTGGAAATAAGTGATGGAGCTCATTTATCTGATTAGAAGATCTTAGGAAAGATGTAAGAAGGAATACCATTGTCCCCTCTTTGTTTTGTGAAGCTGCACTATCTGTAAAAAGGCGCAAGGTACAGATGTTGAGTGGCAAGTCATCAAACAACCCATTTAGATAGTACTGCATTGCCGATACAACTTTGATAACAATAGAATGGGTCTCAAGCTAGTTATACCTTTTGAAAGTATCATCTCTAGCTGGAGTCTAAAATTTACATCCATGGTGATGAATAATACCTAAATTGAAAAGCCATACTTGTTCTAAGTAGAACATTTCAGTTACAGCTAATTAATTAGGTGCTGATTTTTTTGGCAGTCCGTACAAATTGTTGCAGTTTCTGGTGGATTCTCTACAGTTGTGGCTAAAATGCTCGGGAATTTGCTTTATGGAATTCGTTTTGATTTCGGATACCCAAGTTCTTCATTGCATACTTTTTATTAACTTCTGCTAGCTTCAACTTTTCACACTAGATACATACATCTGAACGGGGATTGTAGAACCCAAGATTTAATTGGGACCAAAATGCTCTCAATAATTTATCATATGTACAGCAACATTTTCCTTGACTCACTTGGGATTCTCTGAAGTTTCACCACAGTTTCTTCACACTTAGATCTGGTGGTAAGGACCCATGAACAGATTTATTCCTGACTTTCCTGACATTTGTTGCACTGAATATTTTAAACACGGCATTCTGTCATTTGCGCATAGATTTGCTTTCTGTTGTCCCACTGTAATTTAGATTGGTGAACTCAATCTTCCGTCTCCAATATAGCGTATTTAATGAAGCAGTTTATGTGTTATACCTGCTAAAGACTTGAATGTTTTACAACAAACATTCAATAATTTTCCATTTGTAGGTGGCACTATCTATTTCATGGTTCTTTTCCAGCCATATGTTGCAGGAGAAGCATGTCTTGATCACCTTTATAAGATAGTTTGTTTAATGCCTTAAAAAGCATATTAATCTCATCTTCACATAAGATGTCCGCAGAACAACCACTATTTTGCTTCTATAAAAAAACTTGCAGTCTATTTTTGCTACTTTTCCATCACTTTTATAATGCTTAGATTGTGACTTATGTTCTCATATGTCTCAATATATCTTCCTTCTCTTTTTGCTGAATTTTGAGTGTGAAACCATTTAGATTAAATTAAAGATTATATTTCAAGTATTATGTTTTTAAAATGAAAGCTACTTTTTGTCATTTAGACTCTTGCAAATATTGAACTCAAAAAATGATCCTGAAAAATATTGAACAATAGTTTTTGTTTGTACATGGCTTAAATTTGATACAATGGAAGGAGAATAATGCCTCTGGCCACAGAAAAGATGTATATTTTTCCTTTGTGGGGCCACCTCTTTCATATCACGCCGCAAAAAAAAAAAATATATATATATATATAAATTGTAGCATACATTACACCGGCAAGTTTTTCTCACTACACTTATCATTTAGTTTGACTAAAATTTGTAAAACATTCTCAAAATGAGATCAAAATCTTCCCATCTTTCCTAGGTTGATGTTGCAAAAATGTTATTGTTATTACTGTTATTTTCCGGCACATAATCATCACATTCTGAAATACCATTGACCAGTGTTCAGATGCTGATGAGCTAAAACTGGTAAAAAAAATGACTATTATAATGGTACAAAAAATTATAAAATATAACTTAGAAACTACAAAAATTCAAACAAAAAGTCATATGTATTTATTACTATAGTTAAGATTTACATAATGAACGTACATACTACGGACAGAAAACATAAAAAAAATCGTGTATTAGAAGACAAACAATTCTGAAATAAATAAAATGTTATTCTGAAATAAATAAAATGTTATTGTTAGATATTTGTGAGATTATTCAGATCTGGACATTTTATAGAAAAATATGTGTGCATGTATAGCCATAAACGATTTAAATTCTTACATCATTCTACATTGCAGTAGATGACTGTGAACATGCACACATTCTCAAAGGAAAATCAAAGTCATTTGTCAGCCAGCACATTCTTGTATTTGAAAAAACCCTTTTCACTGTCCACAGAAGTGATGGGGGCATACTTGAAGTGCACTAAATCACTGGCTGCTAGTTCATTTTAAATATCAGCAATCATATATATTTACAGATAAGTGTTTCACTATTCGTGGGAAAAAACAAATAAAAAAACCTTAGAATTTAGAAACAACTTGCTTCAAACGAGCCACTTTTATATCTTTGGTTTAGGCATTCTAAATCCACCCGGAATAATAGTAAACAAATGAATTTAAAACACTCTGTAAATGGAAACTGTACAATGATTAACTCTTGACAAAAATTAGAATCCTACATTCTTCTAAATATTGACAAAATACTTGTTCCTATATCCCTCTCTCATCTAAGCCCTTTCCAGGTTAGCTATTCACCGAAGGTGACCTGGTGGTCTAGGGGTAAGGTGTCAGACTTCTGTGCTGGCGGCTGGGGTTCAATCCTCGGTCCCGGCACAGATTTATCTGATTACCAAACCCTTCCTTCACCTCTGACAAGACATCTTGTGAATGTGGGGAATGCCAGGCCTCCACCGTGGTTCGGATTCCATGTTAAACTGTAGGTCCTCCATTTCATCTCACAATCACCCTACCATTACACATTAGTGTAAGTGCGTATAACCCGAACAGGTAGTAAGACGCGATGCTAATAATAATAGCTATTCACCAGGAATGCGGATTTTCCAACTATACAGGTAAAGGATGTACAAAGTTAATTTGAAGCTAACATATCAGTATATCGTGTGGGGGGAAAAATAGAATGTTTGAATATTAATGCTTTTACAAAGCATCATTCACACACACATGCATGCACACATGCACACGAGCATGCACACACACACGTACATGCACACACACAACATAAATACTTAAAAATTACTTGTATTCAACATAAATGCCTAAAAATGACCAATTAATGGTATAAGGCATGAAAAAATTAACACAAAAATTACATTCAAATTTACATTTCTACAACTGGCAGATCATAAAGAGAGTTAATATTAATATCCACATAAGTTTTGTCTGTGATGTACCAAAAACAAGATGACATGTCATCAAAATCCAGGCCCTGCTCATGATAGTATTTCTCTGGTGGTATTTATTTAAATTTTAACTTAAATGATTGAAAGAAAAATAAATCCAACTAACTGCTGCCTGAAACTGACACTTAAAAGTTAAAATACTTTATTAATTTACTATTGGTTGCAAAAATGTCACATCTATTGGGGCTTATGGGATTCAGTCCTTGATAATTATAGAAACGTAACTTTGTGTAAGTTATAAATAAACTTCTAAATCCTTATAGAGAGCAATATTGACAAAATAAAATATAAAATACGATTCCAAGAAACTTGGTGATGGCAAATAGTGCTTTTGTTGGTTCGCTCGCTCTTGTTGTATGTCACTTGTTTGAAAGTCAGACTTTGTGGCCTTTTTGCTTTGTTTTTGGGGACTCCCTATCGCCTCTCAAGTAAAGGCTGATGGCAAATTGGAGTTGGCGATTTTTTTTTTTTTTTGCAGAGTTTATTGACAGGTCTATTTCCTTATAGTTGTTTCCTTTTTTTTAGTTTGTTTTTTAGTTTAAATAATATAAACATTTGTTAATGGTTACCAGTAGCATTGAAAGAAAACCTTTTCCAATGGTCATATTAGTTTGTTCAATTAAATATTTTAGTGAGATACATTTTTATTTGTGGCAGTTTTGAATTTTTACTAATAGTTTATTTTCCTTTTCTTTTTTTTTGTTCCAAACACTAGTTAGTGCTATTTTTTTCGCCTAATTATTGTTATCTATGTGTTAGGTTACTGAAAAAGAGATTTGCAACAGTAAATAATCTAATTACTTGCTTGTTAGAACACCCATTTTGCTCATTAAAGACCTGGAAAAAAATGTTATAATTACAACTAGACAAACAAATTATTTACATTATGCAAACCCACAGTGATTGTGGATAGCTTTGAGTGGTTGATACTTATACCTGTTATTAAATTTAAACTCAATAATGTAACACTTGCAGAATGTGGCTTTGAATATGAGACAAACCAATACAACTCAATGGCACATAAACACACATATCTTTGGTTCGATTCCAGTGTTTAGGGTGTCAATTTTTCTCTTAATTGAATTAGTTTAATTTTTATTTTTTCAGTGAATAAGATTGAACTTGACAGAGTATCAATGATCTAGAAACATATTTTTGATAGAAAAAAATCCTATGAACAATTGTAAAGTCACATTAGGAATTCTAAGATTTAATTTATTTGTCAAGGTTAAAGTTTGGATTCATTTATACATTATGTAAATGTAAATCAATTTTGTTATTAGTTTACCACATAGATTTTATTAATACAAGATATGTAATTGAAGGGACAAGGATGAGCATATTTTAAATTACTACACCAACATAAGCAGGAAAAAAGAGTTAGAAAAGTACAGTGATAATTTACATATAAAACACAGTCCCTTTTCCTCCCATCTGGTCGAGATTAGAACCTCAACCCCTCCTCTCTTCCATTGCAGTCTATTGTGAGATTTACACCTTTGACTGAATTGAAATCAAAGCAGGTTACTACTTTCGTTATCCCTGGACATATTTTAGGTCACCAAGGTCACTGATTTGCTAGTATTCATTGCAATAATTTTGAAATGTTTAGTAGTAGTATTTTTACTGGAATTCTCAGAGGTCTTCTTGGATCTAATGATCTTGAGGTTTTTATTTGCAGAGCATTTTATTACCCATATGGGCTATCCACAACATTCAGGTTAACCTAGCTCCAAAAATAACTATAATAATAGCAATGCTTGAAGCGAAGATATCATTTATTGAAATGGGACCTTATTTTGTGGCATTCTACTGGCTCTAGTAGCTTATAAAATTTATCCCTCTCAATTTTTATTCTATCATAAAAGTTTTATTTAAATTATAAAATCACTCTATTAAAGAGATGTAAGTTTCTTTTTGTCAGCCTCACAGAGATAAGATTAAATTAAAGTTCACCAGTGTCTCTGTATTATCTTAACTAAGCTTGTAAAATAAAATGACCTTGTTCCTAATAAAGAGGTCACTATAAGGAAATCTAGAAATATAAACCACATGTTATCTGTTGAAACAGTATTATATTAAAACAACTAGCAATATTAGGCTATGTGTTAACATGCCTTACTTTGCTCTGAGAGACTGGACTTTTATTTAGACCCGCTTTACTGAGGTTGATTTGTCACATTCTGGTTGAATGCTAGTATAGTTTTTTTAAATTCACTTGACTAATTGGTTATTTTAAGAACATCAATTTGTTTTTAAAATCCTGTACTAGCATTAAGGTATGCAAAAAAAAAAAATCTACACCCTCAAAAGCTGTATGATGATGTTAAATATAGGAGAAAATTAAGAATAATTATAGCACAAGATCTTTTGTTAAGCTACAATATAGTTGTTAGCAATTATATTTTGCAATACAGTCATTTTATGTTACTTTTGCCAAATTAAATTACTATTGTTTCATATTATTTTTTGTGCTCACACAATTAAGATTTGGTTGAAATTATCATTAGTATTAATTATTTTCTTAACTATAATAAACTTTTTTAAATAGTAACACTATATAGAAATTTAGAATTATTTATGGCTGTTAAATTAAACATTCAAAATTTTCCAGATTAAATCAATATGCAATATTCTTGCCAACAAACTAAATTCTCAAGGAAATCACTTCAATGGAAGAGATAAAATACATTCCCTTGTAGTGAACATAATACATAGGCAATGCACTGATTGTACACATAAAATAACTGACTGAATGATTTGATTTTGCACCTTCTGGGTATTTTGTTTGTTTGTTTAGATTTAGATAAAACAGGCATTGTTTTTATGTATATAAAACTAATACTGTAAGAAAATAGGAAAAACAAAAAGTAAAATTTGGATTATATAAACATACAAGATTGGAGATAAATATATTATAATAGTATTTGATATAGGAATAAGGTTCAAGTTCCAACTAACTGCATATGATTTTCCCACACACTGGTTTTCTACTCCTCTTCCAAGAAAATACTAGTTGAATTTCTCTTTATTACACACATCATTGCACTCCACAAACCATATACATAAAACTTGGTACAGAACACAATTAATGCACAGAACATACACCACAAACGGAATAAATACTATACACTACACCATACAGACTAAACTAACTAAACAAATACTATCCACTATGCCATACACACTGAACAACCACACACGCACATACACTAAACACCCTTGCCCTCTCACCTCCTCCAGCTCATTCTTGATATTACTCACTAGTCAATTTTATGAAAAATTAAATGTTATTGCTCTATATCATATTTTTCCAAATTATTTGGAAAAATGAAAATTGCTTCTGACAACCTGGAAAAAACTGGGCATTTTATTATAAAATTAGTGGTAGCCATGCTCTTCCACTCACGCACCCACCCACACAATAGCCAATTCCCTCAATCACTCATTCACTCACTCGCCCACTCAATCACTCACTCGCCCACTCACTCACCTGCTCACTCACCCGCTCATTCACATGCTTACTCATTCACGTGCTTACTCACTCGCGTGCTTACTCACTCGCGTGCTTACTCTCTTGCTTACTTACTCGTTCACTCACTTGATCACTCACTCACTCACTCACTCACTCACTCACCCACCTGTTCACTTGCCATATATTCCCCTGCTCTCTTACCTACCCACTCACTCACCCATTCTCACTCATTTGCCTGCCCGCCCGCTCCCCCGCATGCACACACACATATGCACCACACACATGCACACACACATGCACGCACACATGCATGCACACACCCCACCCACACATCACAGCACCCACATTTTTATCAGAAATTTTATTGTATTTTTATTTTCAGTGGGTGGTATATACACAGTGATTCGCTCCAAAACATATGTATCAACAGAAGAAATGGGTGAACAGTATTGCCTTTTGGGTCCCTATAAGGAACAGTGTGCTCGCATAGAGGTTGAAGAAGCAGAATTTCCACCTGAAAACCCACTTAGTATTGCAGTCAACAAGATGAGACAGCAAGGCTTTAAGGTATAAATTCATTTATATAATTAGAAAATATCACATCAAAATTTATTTCTAACACGCTAAAAAAAAGAAACTAATTACAAAGATTTGTACTTATTTGCCAACATTATTTTTTAATCTGTTTCTAAGGCTTAATATATTATTCAATTAGTAAACTAATTTTTTTTGTTTGAAAAGAGGTTTTTAAAAAAATTAACAAGGCTAACTTGCATCCGGAGAACCTGGGAAATTAGGGGAATTTCATGTGACTAGAAAAAGTCAAGGGAATTTTAAAAGGTCACTGAAATTCTCAGGTATTTTTGCTATCATTATTATTATTATTATTATTAGCACCACGTCTTACTACCCGTTCGGGTTATACGCACTTACGCTAATGTGTAATGGTAGGGTGATTGTGAGATGAAATGAAGGACCTACAGTTTAACGTGGAATCCGAACCACGGTGGAGGCCTGGCATTCCCCACATTCACAAGATGTCTTGTCAGAGGTGAAGGAAGGGTTTGGCAATCAGATAAATCTGTGTCGGGACCGAGGATTGAACCCCGGCTTTTTGCTATCATTTTGAAATATGAAAAAGAGAATAATACAATGTACACCATTAGTTCATATCATATTTATGGTATTTAATGTAGATCATCGATATGATTCAAATATATTTGTCCAAACATGAAATAAGTATATTGTCACTGTTATAAAAGAGAAACAGAAAATATTCCATCTTTTGGATGACCAAATATGTTCCATTGTCAAATATTATTATTATTATTATTATTATTATCATCATCATCATCATCATCACCATCACCACGTCTTACTAGTCGTTCGGTTTATACACACTTACGCTAATGTGTAATGTTAGGGTGATTGTGAGATGAAACAGAGGACCTACAGTTTAAGGTGGAATCTGAACCACGGTGGAGGCCTGGCACTCCCCATATTCACAAGTTGTGAATAATACACGTCTTGTCAGAGGTGAAGGAAGGGTTTGGTAATCAGATACATCTGTGCCAGGACCGAGGATTGAACCCCAGACCCCAGCACAGAAGTCTGACACCTTACCCTTAGACCACCAGGTCACAGTCAAATAATAGATACCAGGCAAGTTTCACTTTAGCACAGAACGAACATTAATCTTTCTACTTAAGGTTTGCATAAGTATAACTATGATTGATTTAGTGTATTACTATTATACACCGGTCTAAATGATATTTTTAACTGCTTCGGTAGCCGTATGGTCTAAGGCAGGGTTCTCCAAACTATAACCTGCATGCCATATCTGGCCCACCACAAGTTATATCCTGCCCACCCCAAGATTTTATCAAAAAACAAATTAATTTTTTCTTTTTATTATTTATTAACCACGCAGTATATTATATTTGACATGTCCAGTCCAGTCCGGTCCTTACATGTGCTTGCCCCCATGACATCAAGCCAGATTGCTGTCAGAATTGCAAACCCTAAATTTCAGTAATGGATGCTATATGATTAAAGACCTCAAATAATGATGTAAGAGACAGCTGGTGTCAGTTCCTATACCTACAACAGAACAGCTCGTGACAAATTTAGGGTAGGTCCAAGTCTCTCGGCAAAGGGCTTTAAAAGGATAGTCATGAAAGATGCTAGATAATTTTAAAAATAAGTATTTAAATTGACTAGTTATTATAAAAATAAATTATTATATATATATATATATATATATACATATATACACATTGATTTATTTCTAACAGAGAAGAATCAACCTCAATCAATTTTATCAAACACTGACTGGCTTTGGAAAGGGACATTTTTTTGCAGATGTGACTAGCCGTATGAATCAATTGAATTTAAAGTTGCAGGCTGAAACAAAATTGATTTGTGATCTATTCACACATTTCAAGGCAGTCGGGGCAAAAATGATGATACTTTAAGAATAGGTGAACGCTCTCATCGCTATAGGTGGCCCGATTTTGTATTATTTTTCAATTCATTTCTCACCAACAAAAAGTACTTCATAATATCTTTGTATGTTGATAGAACGCGAGTACTTATTTCTGCTGGATCCCCAAAAACAGGACATAAAAGATCATCTCTACTGTGTCTTTTTATCTTCAGTTTCTTAGCAATTTTCGACGATTGCGATATTTTTCCGTTATATTTTTTAAGTACGCTACTAGTTCAACACAATATTAAAGATCCGATAAACACTTTCACATGTACTATTTTGCAATAAAATTTAGACACTACAAATTAATACAGGAATTATGAACGTGCCATGAGCAGACCATTCGACCAACGGTCACCCTTCAATGAATGAACATGAGAAAACTGAACTTACTAGAGGAATTCCCCGCAGCTGGCCTTGATTTCGCTCGTGCAATCTTTTTCGTGTAGGGTAGTGCCATCTATTGTCTATGGTGCGGGTATTGATCAACGTCCATGGCTGCTCGAACGTTCCCTGGTGTTCATTGCAATAACTTATTATAATTCCATTTATCAATGAATCACTCGTCTTTTAGATAGTCTGAATACTTCATATTGAAACTGATATATGGGGCTAGCAGTTCATTGCAATACAAAGAACCTGGACTATAGTATATAATTGTTAGAAAAATAAATGAATAGCGATAATATTTGGCACGTAACCATGGTTGCCGAGCCAATGCAGGTTGCTATGATAAACGCGCACCAGACATTGGGTTGATTCAAAAGTTGAACCGGAAAATATTTATTGATTACTCTAAAATTTTGCACTTATGTTTCCTATATGTTCTTCCAACTTTTCCGTACTAGCGAGAAGAAAAAATCTTTGATTAAAAAATTCAATGAAATGTAAAAATTTACATAATTTTTGGCTAATTTTGCATATTCAGAATCCAAAGTGGAACCGGAAGATATTTATTGAGTTATCTGAAATTTTGTACATATGTTTCTGCAACTATTCCACAACTTTTCTGCGCTAGCAGGAAAAGAATTTTGAAGAAAAAAAATCTCCACCCTACTACCCATGTCACAAACATAAAAATAACTCCAGATAGCTTACATTGGCATTTTATATTTGTTATTTTTCTATGTATCACCTAAACCCCCACTCCCCCGAAGTCCTAGCCTGACTATGGTCTCGACTAGGATGATAATATTGTTAAAGTTTCTTTTCAAACTATAGAGATCTCTGATCTGCCCTATGTTTGCGTCATGCTACACTAGATGTCAGGTTATTATTTTAGTAGTCTCTTGTGAGCTTGGCTGTCTGCAGGGTACCACCACATTTTCTCAAGTGTTTGATATGAAGGCCACATTTCTTGATGAACATTGCTGGAGTTACATGTAAGGACATGCATCCAGAGTCTTACAGAAATGACTTGTTTAGGGAAAAAGATGGTCTATCCCAAGTTAAGTGGACAATAAAATTAAGTTCATTGAAATACTTGAGAAATTTGATAATTTAAATTTCTTGACCAAATGGTTAACTGATGTTGGTTGCTTGTCAGTTTACAACCAAAAAATCATGTTAATTATCTTAAAGAAGAAATTTGTGGTATTTGTTGTAATGGATATGACTTATGATAATTGTACTTTTCATTTTAATATAATAATTGTAATTTTAATTTTTGTCAATAAAGTGTTTTCTGAAAATCTTCTTATTTTATATATGGGCTTGAAGTAAAAACTTATTTTAAAAAGAGAATTATACTTAATTTAAACTATTTTACAAGTTGCAAAGTCCAATGTGTGTTTATCAGATCTATTCTTGTGTAACTATCCTCATCATCACTCATAAATAAGTCAGGTATGGTAACAAGAGAGTTATTTTTTTCAAGTAACAAACATATACAACTCGATGAGACATGTGAGACAGCTCAAAGTGTTGGGCTCTGAAAATCAATTTGAAATGAACATGCTTTAATTTTCACACACAGGTTTTATGAAACATAGAAAGTAATTAAAGTCTACAATATGACAGAAGTAATGAAAGGCAAGTTCCAACATGACAAGTTGGCAGGACTGTCTCGCACCAGTCATGACTACAGATAATCAACATTTAATACTTGTAAGACACCTACTCTGGCCCATAAATGGCAGTTCAAAAAACATGATATAATATATTTTAAATTTACCTTATTAACAATCTCTGATATTCTTAGCCCTGTCATGATTGTAATTTACAGGTAAATCAAAGAATCTAAGCATTAATAACTACCAGGGATATAATTTTATAAATACAAAATAATTATCTAATTGTCCCTTTTGGCTGCTCTCAATTAGTTTAAACAATAACAATATAGCTCCATTAAATGCTCATCCTCCCAACTGAACAGGACTATATTTGAAATCAACCGACAAAACATCAACACCACTGCCAAACGGCTTGCTCAAATAATTAATTATTAAAGCGTAGTCTACAGTACAATCTTGTTGACTTGCGACCCCATCTTTAACTAACAAACAATCAACTTTAAACATTTCCAATTACATTAAAGAATCTCCCAATAAATAACAAGATAATTTTAATCCTACAAAATATTAAAATGAGTAGAGCCGACGAACAATACTATCAGTTAATAACTGTCCCAAATGGCTGGTACCCAAAGGGTAAAAAAACATCTGTTAGGCGGATAAGGTGAAATTTCAAGTAAAATCACAAAGACCAAATGTCCCCAAAGAGATCTTAATGCAAAGATAAGACATACGGTTTGAACTAACCATGCAAAGATTTAAAATATTTTCATGGCTTAAGGAGCCCAAATATACTAAGTCATCAGATGTGAATTCCATGTTAATAATCAATGAGTTTAAATTTTATAAGTCCAGAAACAATAATTTTGAATAAGTTAAAAATAGTCCAAAGGAAATTTAGAATACTCTAACTTATGACATCATCGCTCACCTTGAAGCTAGTATGTAATATGTGACTACATGTGTCATCTTGAGCTGCTTCCAAGAAATTATTTTCCCATGGATAGATTGAATAATCGTCGTGGCCATCTACAACTATCTGAGGGTTTATCCAATAGCCAAGCTGAAAGCTGATGAAATAAATTTCATCACAACATTCGGGTTATATTCACACACACATATACTATACTATATACTTATACATGCAGACTAATGGAAAAGGGATGAGGGAGGTGATATTTTGTAGGAAATGTGCCTGCATTTACTTGTAGGGACAGTGGGAAACCATTTAAGGAAAACTACCCTCAGCACAACTAATTAGGATTTGAACCTCGAACTTCCAATCACCAGAAATCTAGCCTATTACCATACTGATGCGTTAGAACAGGCCACCATAAATGTGGGCCTTAGAAATGTGATGAAACTCAGGGAAGCAAATGAAACATACTATTTAGTGCTAGAACATAAATGCAAGATGTGAGTCTTTAATTTTGAAACTTAAATATTTTACTGTGAGTTGGTATGTTACGCAATGCCAATTATTCCTAAGCAGCTGAATTTTTAATCCAACAATTCTGAAAGCCAATGATACTTAAAATAACAGCCAATGGAATAAAAATGCACCATTGTTCAATATATATACATCAAAGGAAACACTATTATTGCATTGAATTCACCATGTTAAACAATTTGTTTGGCATAGTTCTAAATCTTCCATTTGTTTACAACCAAAAATTGGATCAAAAATGGTGGTCCTGGAACAAATTTATCTGATTTTCAAACCCTTCCTTCACATCTGACAAGACGTGTATTAATCACAACTTGTGAATGTGTGGAATGCCAGGCCTCCACCTTGGTTCAGATTAAACTTTAGGTCCTCCATTTCATCTCACAATCACCCTACCATTACACATTAGCGTAAGTGCATATAACCCGAACGGGTAGTAAGATGCGGTGATAATAATAATGATTAATTTTGTTTTCCTCCGACACACAAGTAATTATAGCATTGGTGATAATGTGTTAGACAAAAGACTCAAAGAGACTATTGAAACTCAGTTCAATATGTTTTTAGAAAAATATTTTATAGCAAGGAATCTTATAGTAATAATGGTATTTCTGAATTTTGTAAGATAAAAAAATAGGACTATATTAATAGTATCTGACACCTTAGCTCAGTCGGTAGCATGTCTGTCTACTGAACTAAGGGTCCAGGGTTCGATTCCCAGCATGGTCGAAAATTTTATCATTAGTGTGATGGTGGTTTACCCTTTCACATTGATGAATAAACGACCAGGGACTGGTTGTTGTGCCTGTCATATTCTTAAGTTAGTTTATAAGGCATATGAAACTACCACAGGCCTAGCAATCCAGTAGTGGAAAATATATGGCTTGAATAAAAAACTCACCAAGACCATTGGCTGGAAACTAATGGATGTAGTAACTATATTAATAGTAAGTTCATAAGGCCTCCACACACCAAGGGGGGAAAAAAAAAATTGTGTCTCTGAAAATAACTGATGAAACACATGGAAATTTGCAAAACTTAGTAAAACTATTGGAAAATTTGTTAATTTGGTACATTTAACTGAAAGCCTAAAATTGTAGGTCTTTGGATGGACAAAAAATAAGAGTGAACTTAAGAACTAAACATGCTGATTCAATAATGTCTTATTTATCCCTAAACAAGGGTTGTGAAATGACAAGATGTATTTCCCCATTAATCTAACTCACCCTGTTTTACACATAAGCTAGAGGCCGGCGGCAAGTTGTGAAGCTTTACTTCAAATGACCAAACAGGTTTTCAGTTAATTTTCGGTGGTGGGGGAAGCGAGAAGCCCAGTGATACTTGGTCCTTCCCATAATCGACATAGTGTGCTGGTTTTTTACAAGTCGCCTGTGTACATGTGCAAGCCCTTCCACTCCAGTGGTGTGCACTCCCCCACTCCAAACACCATGTCTCCCCTTGCCAAGAGTCACCGTCTACCAGCTGACCTCTACATGACATCACACTAGGCACTTTGATGAAAAATGAAAATTTGTTACTATTTTCTTCTTCTTTACCTGGAAAATGGAAATTTCTTCTGGAAAATTTGGAAAACACAGGGGATTTATCATCTAACCAAATGGGGCAGAAGTATTTCAGGTCTCTCCATTAAAGTAGTTAAATATTCCTCAAACCTCATGTAACAGACATCTCTATACACCAACATCCTTCATATTCATGGCCGAGCTAAATCTCAGACCACAAAATTCCATACCCGTGGCTCCTTTCCTACTCGAAATAGCCAGAATCATATTCTAAATCTCAGACCACAAAATTCCATACCCACACCTTCTTTCCTACTCGAATTAGCCAGAATCATTCGGGGAAAAAAACAGTTTCTGTTTCTTCACCAGACATCTACAAATCGATAGTACTGATATGGGTACTTATATGGGCCCCTCCTATGCCAATCTCTTTATGGGACCAATGAGAACATTTTCTACAATCCAGACTCATCAAACCATTAGTAGCCTATGGTTTTGATACATTGATATATATATTTATGATTTGAACACGTTCAAGAGAGATGCTCAACATCTTCCTGGAATTACCTAATAATTTCAGTACTTTCAAAATCACACACAACTTCTCGTCAATTCTGCTTTCATGATAAATCTAAAATTATTTAAAACCAAAGTAAACCAGTAACACAATGGCCATGAAGGCTGAACTTGAGAGAGCGACTTATGTACTTAAAAAAAAATTAATGGGCACAAAAGGCCACATTAATGCTCGTATACTCATTAGGAGATTTACAAGAAATGTTGCTACAGTAGAGTCTATATATAATTCGACCTTTGGTTATCCAACATTCCGTTTGATTCAACATAATCCTCATGGTGTGCAATTTACATTGTTATGCAGTATCCGCATGCATATTATTTTCCCACTACCATGGTTTCTTTGTTAGCAAGTCGCATACCTCCGTTGTTGTAGCCCTGTTCGCCCGCCTTAGTGAATGTTTGCACTGTACTCCTTCATACTGTCATTGAGTTTTGCAATTCCCTTTAGTGTAGTTTTACTGTGTGAGAAATATGGCAAGTGAAAAGAAAAAAAAAGGGTGTTTCTTTCAATTGAAGAAAAACTTCAAGCTTTAAAGAGAATAATTACCAACAAAACCTAATTAATACCGTTTCTGCAATTCTATTTACAGTAATTTGGATTTGTTTCTCTGCCCTTCCCCCTCCTCCAACTGTTTCTGTATTATCCAAGATTTCTGTAATACAACCGTCGGTCCCATTTAGGTCGAATTATTGGGACTCTACTGTATTAAGAATATAAAACTAATAAAATAACTCAGATTTGTTAATTTAGAGATATTTCTGTTTTATGTGGTTTATATTTTTGGAGTATTGAAATTAAATTTCGGAAAGTAAACCTTTATTAAGATATTATTTATTAATAGGTATAAATAATGTTTTTTTTATTATATAACTGTTTCTTTTCCATAGATACACACTGGAACATGGCTGGTGGATGGCAACCCTCAAGTTATTTTGTTTGACATTGGCTCTGCTGCTTGGAAATTGGACGAGTACAAACAAGAGTTATGGTCCACATGCAGTCTGGGTATTCCACACTTGGATATTGAAGCTAATGATGCAGTGATCCTTGGCTATCAAATGGCTCATTTTATTGCTGAGGTACTCGTCTGCTCTATTTTCACAATAGACTGAATCATATTTGGTCAACTTATTGTATTTATTGGTTACTTCATTTCAAGGTTATTTTTTGAGGTGGTGGTGAAAGGTATAAGTGGGATAGGGTATTATATTTCAGGGTTAATACACACTTGGAAAACTTGGAACAGCCCAGGGAATTTCATATGACAGTTCCCTGTCATGGAGAAGTCAAAATGTCTTTAAAATATGCTGAAATTTTCAGATATTTTTACACTGATTTGCAAGACAGAAAATAGAGAGTTTAACATGGTGTAACCTATTAGTTTTATCTCAGATTCATTATATTTGGTAAAAAGCAGGAACATATTGGTTTTTAATCATTTAAATTCAACTGGCTAATAGTTCAGCAGCCTTCTATTATGGAAAAGATACAAAAATGAGCAGAGATATATAACAACTGAAGTTATTTTATTATCAAATTATAGTTGCCAATTAAGATTAACTAAAGTGCAGAATCAATTTTTTTTAGCACTGTGTTTTACTACCTGTTTAAGTTATACGCATATGTACTAATTACACTGATGAGTTAGGTTTGAGGAAGGATGAATTTAGAGGAAGTGTACCCATATTTGTGTTGAGTGAGTGGAAAACCATTTTGGGAAAACAACCCTCAATACACCTGTCCAGGATTCAAACCTTGATTTCCTTCAACAATACAGTCTATTGTGAGAGTGACGCCTTCCATGGAGCCACCAAAGCAGGTTGCAAAATAAATAATAGTTTGTTCATGTCAAGTTAGCACTAGTTTGAATACCCGCTTCGGTGATCGAATGATGTAAGCTCAGATGTCACTCTTGAAAAAAGACTAGAATGCTGATGACTAGGATTTTGGGGTTGGAATCCCAGTCGAGTTTACTAAATATATTTTTTCTAAATAGTTTTCCACTCCCTTCATGCAAATATGGATACACTTCTAAATTCAACTTCCTTACTCCTAATACACGAGAATAAGTTAGTAGATATGCATATAAACTGAATGAGTAGCGAGGCACTGCAGCAAAAAAACAAAGAACAAGTAGGATAGCACATGATCTGGTCTCTTAAGAGATTCACACTACTTGTACTGAACCTGATTAATAATAATATTTCAATAGTTTATTTAACTATTAGTCACCTAACATAGCTATAAATTATTTTTAAATAAATAAAATTACATCATATTACATATAAACAATTTTTTCTGGTGTTTGTGGATTAAAACCCATCGAAGGCTGGCGGATATTTCTTGAGCGATAAAAATCCCTAGCACAACTTCCTTTGAAGGAGCAGGAATGCCGTCAGTCCCCTGATGATTGTGGCATCTAAAAGAACCCTGGAAGGTATGTGAAAATACCTTTACTGACAAAATTGGTAGGCCTTTTGCTCTCACTCATAGAATTTATTGTGTGCTAATACAGTTTGCTCAGAAAGTGCATGTTAAATACCTCAAGTAAAATAAATAAATATATTGGTTACATTAATTATTTAAAGGGCAGGTGGTTAAAAGCATTAAGAACTACTGCAGAAATTAGAACACAAAATAAAGAAAAATTTCCAATAAACTCATGATTTATAGCAGTGTGACAATCATTACAAAAGTCTTTTTTTAAATCTATGTTTTTGACTTTTTCCTTTCCACATGAGAAGAGTAAATCTTTGTTGTAACAAGTTAAGAGACCATGAATCACTCTGTATTCTCAAGACTAAATATTTTAGTGTGCACACAGGGGCCAGCCTATGCCCAGTTAAGATTGTAACAAGAATTAAAATGATAATTTTGTAATCAAGAAGTACTACTTTTTGTGTATCAGATCAAATATTTATGCTATACAGTTGTGGCTTTTATGTGTGTGTTGCATTATGTAATTAATTAAGTGCTCTCAATTCAAATTCCTACTTTATATAAATATATTTTATGTTTTTAACGTACACTTTGTTAATCAAATGACTATATCAGCACATGATAATTTCTTTGAGCCAAAGCAAAAGGGCCTACCAATTTTTCAGGTAAGGTATTTTCACATAACTTCCAGGGCTCTTTTATATGCCACAATCGACATGGGACCGACGACTCTACCTCTCTTCCGAAGGAAGTTGTGCATTAAGAAACAATTTTTTGATAATATATAAAGAGCAAATATTATTTAAATCATAACAGTTTGCAATAAAAATTATTTTTAAACATGCTATAAATTTGATTCAGTCTTTATTTATATACTCAAGGGAATGGTTTACATTTGGCTCATTAGAGTGATTTTGATTTAGTTGCCTGCTAAAACTTAAAAAAAATATTGTACAGGACCTAGATTAAAAATATTTGCCCTTAATTACCACTACAAAATAATTCTTAGTAGTGTCTTGAGGCATTAAAAATTCATAAGTTTTTTCCAGCCCCGGCAGTAAAAGGCGTTGCACCCTAGAACCGCTTCTGCCTCAGAATTTAATTCTGGCTATAGTGTTAAATGTTTAGCCCCCTCCCTTCTCCCACACAGTATATTTATGAATGCGTCACTGCTCTAAGGTTCTAACTAGATATACAAATTATACACAAATGTTAATTTATTTGTGTTGTAAGATTAGGGGCCTTGCAATCAAGATGTAAAGGCACGGCCCATAAATAACTTGTGAGACTATAATATGGAGGGTTCAATCAGGATAGGTTGAATCAAAGGCCGACAATTACCACTACTGGGTTTATTAAAGTAAAGTGAAATAACACAACGGTCATCATCTTGACGAGGGTTGGAGTCCAGCTGTCGCCGGTCGCCTTCAAGTCTGGCCTTTCCACATATCACATCCTAAGTTTCGTTCTTAGTCCACAAATCCTCTAGCTAAGTGTCAAACACCAACATTGTTAACATGCACATGGCAAGTGCCCTACAACTCTTTATGAAACTAACACACACTCAGGCAACTGCCCATAGCCAACTGCATGCAGCCAACTCTCTAGATCCCAGCTCGAGAACACACAAACTATATTCTGCCAACTCTAGAAGATGCCTCCAATTACAGCATAAAGCCCTGATCAAATCGTAACTGTGTCAAACCACAGAACACTTAATTACTAACATGGCGGTTTACAACGATATATGCTATTGTCAACCAAACAAACCATCTACTAGTCTACATGCAGATTTTACCGGAAATGGCTCCTTTTTCAGACATATGACACTTTACTTAAAAGCAAACAGTGGCAGGAACCCCTTACAATAGATACAAATCAAGCAAAAAATAATTCATAAAGTTGAGAGCATCACAGTGTACTATTTTTAATTTTCATTCTTATAGTCGATGTTACATTACATCCATTACTGTTTCCAGCCTGTGGTCTGGGTCAGTTTTTTATTCAAGTCATATTTTTTCTTTACCGGCTGGTTAGGACTATCACAATTTAATATGCCTTATAATTTAACTTAAAGACTAAGACAAGTACAACATACAGTCCTTGGCTGTTAATTTATCAATGTGAAACGGTAAACCCATATTTCACCAAGATAATTTTTTGGCCATGCCAAGAATTGAACCCGGGACCCTTAGCTCAGTAGGCAGACACGATAATGATGTAAAAGTCAATGGTAAAGTATAATTTACAGTAAATTTTATATGATTTTTTATCCTATATCTAAAATATATTTATATTATATAAAAAATTAGAAGGTTAATTCCTAAACAAATCTAATAAAGATATCTTATTTATTTGATTTAAGTTTACTATAGTTGGTCTTATATTTTTTAATTGTCATTAAAATATTTACTTTTCCAACAGTTTCGCAAAGCAGCAGAGGAGTATTCTGAATCCCCTCCAAGAATCGTTGCACACTTCCATGAATGGCAGGCAGGTCTTGGTCTGATTGCCTTACATACAAGACATATCGATGTGGCAACAGTTTTCACAACTCATGCTACATTGCTTGGCAGGTATCTTTGTGCAGGCAACACAGATTTCTACAATAATTTGAGCAAGGTTTGTATTAAAATTTTCCTTTTGCATTCACTTTGCATTAACACAGTAAACCATATAAGATCAACTGCTTTTTATCCAAAGCTCCATTCATTCACTCAAAAATGGTTAAGAGAGTTTTCACCCAGTTCTCCTAACTGTTATTTTTTTTATACTTAGGCTCCAGCTTTTTCAATAACTAATTTTAAATATTTATATTTTGTTGACACAAGTTATTAATATTTTATAACTCATTCCTTTTATATCCGAATTGATTTGCGTTCCAGGATTTACTAATTTGCCTCTCACTTTTCCAGCAATTTGTATTGTTTGGGGACTTGGCTAAAGACTCAAAATGAATAAAGATGTAATCATTTGAAGTAAACTCATTGTTATTGTTTAGTTGACTCATAGTGTCTCTCTAATAACACTAATAATTCTGCCTTAAAACCACTACGATAATGATGATAATGATAACAATAACAACAAAACTCAAATTTTCAGAATTAAATTAATACAATCATGTGGAATATAAATTTTCAAGTACACCCTACTACCCAAGTTTTTATAACTCTTTAAAATATCTAATGTCAAACTAATATAGTTTAGATCAGTGGTTCCCAACCTTTTGTGGCCCATCTCCCCTTTCTGGAGGTTGACAAACACCTATCGCCCCCTTTTCATTTTCATTGTATGCCTAATTTTAATTTAGAGTAAAGTGTAAATAATAAAGCAGTTTTT
>JBCFYV010009882.1:51066302-51096238 GCA_039000515.1 Timema cristinae
GTGTAATCGTTTATTGATTTTAGGGTTTTGGGTTTGGTTGATGAAATTGCATAAAAAAGATAACCAGTGAAACTGGTGCCTCCCTTTTATTATTATTAGCGCCGCGTCTTACTACCCGTTCGGTTTATACGCATCCCCCCTTTTAACAAAGATGAATTAATACCTGGAAACTGGGTGTTGCTTATATTCAAGAATTAAGTTAATTTATAAGCTATGTGGTGATACAATCAGTTGTTTCAGAAAGTGCATTTTGAATATTTCATTTTTTTAAACAAATATTTTAAATCCAAGCTTGCATGTTCAAATCTCATTGTGGTAGCTTTTTTAATATCTCCTAGTTTTTATTAAATAGGCCTATATAAAATATATCTGCTACTTGGGAAAAGTAATATTTTATCATTCCAATAGCTAAAATTTAATATTAAAATTGTCTTTCATTTACCCTTTCATTTGTACATGTAGTGGGGATTATAATTCTTGGTCTAACCTTAGTAAGAGAAGACTTGCTTTTCCTGTGGAAGATCGTCCCTCTACTGCCCTTTAAATGTGCGCCAAATTTGACAAAACTAGTTATTTAGTGTCGCTTATATGTGTATTTAATTTTGTCCAACTTTGTTTGGTACAGTAAATGTGGTGGGAAGTATGGGTGAGTACCCGTCATTTGGCCTAAAGTAATTTGGCCTAAACTTTAGGCCAAATGACTTTAGGCTAACTGACTTTGGGCCAAATGACTTTTAGGCCAAATGACTTTTAGGCCAAATGACTTTTGTCGAACTTAATTAAATCAATTTTTGTATTCGAAATACATTTTAGGCCAAATGACTTTAGGCCAACTGACTTTTAGGCCAAACAACTTTAAATAAATGTTCAATGTCTAAGTTTTGTTCAGAAACATTCGATATGATATATTGTGATGTTAATAGAGGGCAGCATGTGTCCTATTTAGTTAAATAGTATATACTATCGTTACTAAATACATGAGTCTTCTTTGGTGTAACTATTTACCAAGGTCTAAAGCAGTGGTTATCAAAGTGTGCTGAGCAACCTCCAAGGACTAGCGTGATAATTGCTAAGGGGGGCGCAAGATGTAAAATTTATTTATATAAAACTGTTTTAATTCGAATGATTTTTAATTTTTACTAGGCTAATTTTCTAACAAAATGTAACAATATGCATAGGTATACATAATTACAATAAACCTACAAAATGTTTGTATTCAAATCATACAACACTGGAAGGGGAGTGGGGTGTAGAAGGGTCGTGGCGCAACTTCCTCACTTGGATGTAAAGGATGCCACAGAGTAAAGTTTGTTAGAACCTCTGCTCTAAAGGATACAGGTCTCACTGCACTTTAGTTCCTGTGATCAGGTAAGAAGCTAGAGAGCACTAGTATCTTTTCACAATAACACGCACTCCAGTTAACCAGTAGAAGAGTATGAATAACTAAGGTTTCAATTTATGATTTTAACTTTTTAAGTACCGTAGTGATTAAAACTAAAGCACCCCAATCACCCTCCCCATATATGGTAGAAAGAGAATATACTTAATAAAGTACAACAAGAATAACTTATTTATAATAAACATACTAACTACCATTTGTATTTGTTTACGATTGTAAAAGCACTTAAATTTGCTTTGTAATGTTTAATATTTGTAATTCTTTCGTTGATCCAGTACGGTTGAGTAATCTAACATTGGCGACATGAAAACCTTGCCCATAAATGCTTTCTTTGTTGCTATCGCCGTATTGTTGTGATACAAAAAGAGGTTATGATGACTAAAATAAGCTTCTTTCAATAGCACATAGCGGTAGAGTGGAAAACTCTTAAAACACTATTGTGGGCCTCCCACCCATCCGGTATTCGAAGCCCAACCTTCCCATTACTAGCAAACTGGTATATACCCCAATTTTCTTACGATGTGGGTAACTCGACTTACACCGCCCGGTCTTGGGGAGCATCGGACAGCTCTGTTCAACAATGACTTAGAAAGGCTGTTGGAGAGGGAGGAGAAGGGTGTGTGACGGGGAGGTCCACTTGCAAATTTTGAATTTTTTTCGGTGACACAGTTCTGTACCGTTTTGTGCCATAAACAAAAAGTTTTGTACCCTACCCCCAATCCTCCATTTTGAGTAGTTAGCATATCAATGTACTCAATCTAAGTTACTGCAGGAGTACCACTTTAGAATTTTGAGCTTTTGTCAATGCCAATGTTTTATAATAGTTTTGTACCGGGGCGTTTAGTACCACAAACAAAAAGTTTTGTACCCCACCCATTTTGAGTAATCCTATTAAGCATATCAAAATGGCCATTACAAATTAAGAGGCGTTTACATCTTTAGAATTTTGAGCTTTTTTTGATGCCATTGTTTTGTACTTGTTTTGTACCACAAACAAAATGTATTACATCCCCACCCATTTTGAGTAGTTAGAATATCAAAGTGATCCCTCAAAGTTAATTCTGGGATAATACTTTTGAATTTAGGAGTTTTTCTATGCAAACAATTTGCAGTAGTTTTTTTTACCACAAATAAAAAGTTTTTCACCCCCATCCATTTTGGGTAATTATCACAACAACATGGTCATTCAATTAGAATAAAAAATTAAAGTGAGAATCACTCCAAATAGCTTAGAGGTGCATCCAAATTTGAAATATTTTTAGGCGAGAAACACTTTGTTATATGGCTTAGGACTTAAAAGAATTTATTTATTTAAAATCAAGGCGAAGACTACTCATAGCTTTTAGTGTGATCAATTTTACAAAAAATTGTTGAAGGGGGGCCACTCTAAATAGTTGATAATATACACTAACTGATTTTAAAAAAATATAAGAGAAGAGTCACTGTTTAAAAAATACATAAGCTCAAATATGAATGAGAAACTATTAAATGGCTTTAAACAGAACTCTAGTATTCTAAGTAACTATGTAATTTTTAATTATGACATTCCCATTCCTCCCTATGAAAATGATTTGGATCCGCTTTTGAGGTAGTATATTAATTACATTATACTTTATAAATCTCGATTAATCTGGCGAGATATTATACGCAAACCAAATTTATGTTACAAAGCGGTACAGAATTATTACAAAAAGTTTGTATTGAAAAAAAGTTCAAAATCATAAAGATCGAATTACCCTTTAATTTGAAGTGGCAATTTTGATAAGCTAATTACTCAAAATGGTGGGAGTATAAATTTTTTTGTTTGTGGTAGAAAACGGTATAAAACTAAAACAAACTGTTGACATAGACAAAAATTCAAAATTTGAAAGTGGTTCTCCAAGTTAATGCACCTGGTGACGGGGTCTGCATGACTCTTGCATAGCGCGGACGGTTATCAGGTGTTTGGCAAACGATTCAAATTTGACGCTTGATTTAATCGGGTGAAAAACAGCATTGTAGCCAGTCAGGGACAACGTTAAGTAAAACGAGGGTCAGAGACTACTGACAACGTTTTAAATAAACAATGTTGTAATAGACAACGTTACAGCAGGGTGAATCAATAGGCTGGATTTTGTTGCAAATGCTGAGACTGTTGAATATTTGAAAATATATTTTATGTAAAGCAACAATTTACCATACCATAATCTTCTTTTGGATGAACCACCGTGTTGGCCGTTCGGTATAAGGCGCAATACTCTTCATACTAGGTGAATTTATACATAACTATTCAAGAAACTAGAAAGACTCGAAGCACATGTTAAGTGTTCATGTAGACCTGCCCCTGGTCTGAACCCGCGTCTCTACACGAAAATACTTACAAGCGCTACTTCCCACTAGGGTTCATTTGCTTCTAATAAGTCCTACATCTTGGTTCCAGTAACAACTATTTCTACTTATAGTATTTTCAGTTAAATGTTCGTCGACTACTCAAATGAGACAATAATTTTAAATAATTTTCTATATTGTCTTTGTATATGTGAGTGGGTTTTTATAACTATTTCATTCCATTTTAGTTCGTGTTTAGAGTTTACCTCATTGTTGACGAAATTCAAATGTTGTCTAATTGTTTTTAATTTTGGATATATATTTAGTAAAAAAAATTATATACATGTTACATTTTTTATTGATCACAGTTATAATATTGATTCAATTAATCATTATAGATGTGATTCATTAATAAATACTATCTAGCTATAAAAAAATGGTTGGACACATCACTAATCAAGGCTTTGGAAAAGGGATCGTAATATAATAAAAAATATTTTCAATTATTGACTTATTTTTAAAATTATTTCCTGGAAGTGCGCCCCCATTTTCGGAGCACCTGCGCTACACTAATTGGAAAGCACATGTAGTAATATTTAGGCCACATCACTAGTCACAAAGGAACAAGCCGCGCGTCCCAACTAATTAAAATGCACATGCGCGTGGATTTACTCAGACGTCCACACAAACATACTGACTATTTACAACTGTCTTGGGATCGAGGGATGGGGGGAATGCCCTAAAATATCGTGCTGGTCCCTATGGCATAGATTAGTGGAATTGTAATTATTTAGCACCACGTCTTACTAACCGCTCTGGTTATAATAATAACTGCTAGGGTGGTCGGCCATCCCTGTTCCAGGGCGATGTAGAGTGTGTTGATTCTATGAAGCAACGCTTGTTGTGCTCCTTTCATAAGTTCCTGGTAGTTTGATGGAGTTTATTGATAAATACTAATATTTTGATATTTTTACATCACACGGATTTCTTGTCGGTGTTTATGTCAAATACTTGGCTTTCCATAAAATTGAACATTATACTTTAAAAAGTTCAAAAGATATTTTAGATTTTAAATTGAACGCTTGGACAAAAATGATGCTTGATAAGAATGAAAATAAAACTGTGGAGGAAGTTATTGAAGGAAGGTTTTATATTTTATTCATGCACACAATTACATTAGATTTACGAACATAATATTTCAACACTAAAGTTAATAATGATATTATTATTATTACTATTATTATTACGTCCAGAGTACAACTCATACACCTTTCTCTAAATGACGGATTTGGACGCTGAGAGAGTATGGCTGTGTTAAGCACTGACTGATGGGGGCAAATAGGGCAGTTTTACCCAGGGTCTCACTTCTCTAGGCCCCCAACCACACAAATATTTCTATTTCACGAAAACGAATTTTCCGCATTCACAATCCACGTGCATTTAAGATTGATTTAAAGTATATTTTTAAACACAGAAAACAAAGGGGATGGTCTGGGAGGAGAGCCACCAATGACAAGAGGGCCCACCCTAGGCTAACTTCACTAAACAAAAGGTAGTACATGGCTTACAATAACATAAAAGGCACCAGTATTCTCAGATATCTGTGTACCCATTTCTTCTTTACTTCCTGCGTCCGGTTTTTTATGCCACCGCGTCCCCTGAGTGACTGCTGGTAGCCGGGCTGCTCCTTGTAGTATTGGATCTGCGGTGGCGGGAGTTGAAGATGACCAGGTCCCCTGCAACTCCTCCTCTAGCTGCTAGGGTGGTCGGCCATCCCTGTTCCAGGGCGATGTAGAGTGTGTTGATTCTATGAAGCAACGCTTGTTGTGCTCCTTTCATAAGTTCCTGGTAGTTTGATGGAGTTTATTGATAAATACTAATATTTTGATATTTTTACATCACACGGATTTCTTGTCGGTGTTTATGTCAAATACTTGGCTTTCCATAAAATTGAACATTATACTTTAAAAAGTTCAAAAGATATTTTAGATTTTAAATTGAACGCTTGGACAAAAATGATGCTTGATAAGAATGAAAATAAAACTGTGGAGGAAGTTATTGAAGGAAGGTTTTATATTTTATTCATGCACACAATTACATTAGATTTACGAACATAATATTTCAACACTAAAGTTAATTTGTATGTGTGAAGGTGACCCCCGAAATTCCATTTCCATGGACCCTTAATCCACTAGGTGGACCTGTAAACTATAAGTAAAATCTTGACAATAAAAGATTAGTACGAGTAAAAATTTTTACTTCTTATCTCTAGCTGCGAGGCATTGGCCTTATCTCTCAATCCACCCTGCGTTCTATGACTTGCCAATAAGTACGGACGTAGCTTTCTCTAAACTTATAAAATACTTTCTTTTCAACTGTTTGATTGTTAGTGAATATTTTTAAGTTAATGTTTAGTTTTGACTCTTCTACGAGGTTTCTTCTGAAGAGAGCTTTGGTCCCCCACCTAAGATGGCTCTGAGCTATTATAACAGCCAATTAATAATCAGCGCTTAGTATTAAAATAAAGAATACGATCTTTCTAACCTACTATCATTGGATTGCTTAGCATATAAACATTTGCCGTAATTTGTCTATTTTTTTGCACCGTTCCACATAAGCTAATTAAGCTGAGTCCACTCCGCAGCAACATTGTTGGAAACAAGTAATAGCACAATCTTCAACAAAAACGTGAAAATCAGTTCTAAATATTGGCGACATGTTGACGGTTTCCTGTTAGTGAGCGGTAAACATCAAATAAATGTTGGCAGCATTGTTGAGGTGCATCTACACCGGGGCAACATTTTTGGTAACCTAGTAAACAGCATTTAGTTTGTTTGGAGGCTCCACCTGAGAAGTTTGTCTTCGTTCGCGCTTTGTGAATTTGGTCTTAACCACCCAATAATCTTATTTCACCTTTAGAAAGTCCATAGTTATCACATTTTAGATCCCGCAATAAATCTGGTCCAGTATACCTGTGGCGACTCTGGAGAGAAAGGCGAACCTAAAATTGACGTCTAGCTGGCCGCACACTAAGAATCACAAGATTTGCTGCATCTGCAGGCAGCACATCTTCCTCTCTCAGCATCCTGTACTCAACTATAGTCCTTACCTAACCTTTAAATTGAGTGTTCGTTTTTCAAAATCTGTTCAGTAGTTTTCTCAGAATTTCTATTACTGTAAATAGGATTATCAAATTATACGTAAGGAATTATTCATGTTTGTTTATATTTCAAAATACTCGTTGCCAAGGGGATTTACAATTCATTTCTTGTTCTTTCGAAACACATTGTTGCCAAGGGTTTTAAAAAGATGTATGCATTAAAATTTAATATATTTGAATTGATACAAATTTAAGATGCAAAAAACGACACCTACAGTCGGTTTTTAGACACTGCTTAGCTCACTGATAAGACAACGTATGAATTATATGGAAAAACCTACCTGTATAAATATCCTACACATTAAAAAAAAACTCCATCGAAATAAATTAAGCTTTTCCAAAGATCTTAGACAACAGAACGACATACACACAGAGTTTCTAACTACAGACCGACACTTTGTTTGATAAGTAGTATAGAATAGAATATAGACACGGCTAAGGGAATTATGACATTGGTGTGGATATGCGAAACTTGTTTCATTCGTCATTGTTAGTTAAACTTTAGGATAGCTCAATTTTTTTCTTTGCATGTATGTGAGTTAACATTGCTTTAGTGCAGTAATTCCTAAACGTTTTTGCTCACAGACCCCTTTAGGCCTTATAAAACATCCATGGATACTCACATACTTGCTCACATAAATATAGGTTGTCTCACCTGCTGTCAAGAAATGTAAAACTTTGAATATACAGAACCATAATTTTACCGGTTGTTCTCTATGAGTGTGAAACGTGTTCTCTTTTCTTACATGCCAAAAATTAATTTAGGGTGTTCGAAAACACGGTGCTTATGAAGATATTTGATCCAAAAATAAATGAAGATAGTAAGGAGTGGAGGATGCTACATAATGATGAGCTGCAAACCCTGTACTCATCACCAGACATTGATAGGGTAATAAAATCTTGCAGGTTATGGTGGGCAGGTCATGCAGCGCGAATGGGAGTATTTAGAACCTCGTTCAAGGTATTGAATGGCAAACCCAATTGAAAAAGACCACTCACTAGGAAGACCCTTGACGCAGATGAAGGATAACATTTGGATAGACCTGAGAAACATAGGATGTAATGAGATAGATTGGATAGAACCAGCTCAAGATAGGGATAGGTGGCGTACTTTCGTGAGTGCAGCAATGAGCTTTCGAGTTTTTAATGCCATAGAGTAATTAAATAGAGTAAGTCTGTGTTTAAATAAAGTCTATGTTTTTAGAAATATCTTAACACCATCTACCATCACTTGTGCTATCTATAATCAGATGAAAAAAACTTTAGGCCTACTGCCGCGTCTCTGTATGGGTCACTGACTGACCCTAATGAAAGATGTAGAGTTATTTTATAATAGAAAATCTTTAGCTAGCTTGGTGCCATTTAATTGGTACCAAATTTTATTTAAATAATTTCTTACATATATTCATGGTGGAGAAACTTAATTACTTTCTGTTTTTGATACAAGGTATGAGAGAGAATCTTATAGAACGTTTGAAAACTAATAATAAAATCTTACAGAATTTGAAAAGATGTGTGAAATAAATACACTTTTTAGTGTGGTACATACAAAGATCTCAGACATACAAATTCAATCGAAAAGCTTTTTAAAAATAATCAAATATTTTTATGAACCATAAAAGCTATTTTATGGCTAAACAAGTCTCACAAAAAAAACTTTTGATTGTAAAATTTAATTAACCATCTTAGGTATTTATCTGTTAAATAACAGGATAAGCCTTATATAAATGCACGTTAATTTAAAATCGCAGCCAGTTTTTCAAATCATACCACTGGATTACCACAAGTAACTTGTCACCAGCTTTAATATGATAAATGTGAAAGGTATTCCGTATTGTACTCCACTGTATTCTATGGAGAAACCGTTTTGGTGGCCGCATAGTCTAAACCGCTAATCTCGTGTTGGACTAGACTGCCGAAGATGATGAGATTGGGGCTCAATCCCGGTTGGGTGCACTGAGGGTTGTTTTTGCTAAATGGTTTTCCACTCTCCCTCCACAAAAATACAGATGCATTTCCTCTAAATACATACTTACCTAATCACACCATTCAATTATGGGGTAGGCAATAAACTGTGAATATAGCTCAAAAACAACTTCGTACTTAATCCATCCTCACAAACTTTCTCCACACTTCCCTATCCTTGTATACTTCCTTCTCTTCAACAACATTCATACACCAAGTCATACATGCTCTTTTATTATTAAAACTCTTAATGTTTCTCTTTTTCACATATTCATCTACAAAATTTAGCCGCATCTTACATGGCCTACCCCTTTCTTTTGATCCACACACTTTACCTTCTTATATTTTATTAAATGCATTATTTGAGGTTTGGAACACACTGTTCTTACTTAACACGGTAAAAGTTCAACATGACTGTTACATGACGCCAACAAGATAGGAAAATAAAAAAGCGCTTTATGAATGTATTCATGCGCCACACTATTGGGCACTCACACTATTGGTTGAGAGGTTAGGCCTAAACAAGCATGATATTTTAAACATGTTTTGACACTCCCACTAAATGAATGCTTGTTTACAGTCTTGCAAATGTTTATAAATATGGCTTATTTAAGTGTAGTTACTAATTAGCTTCAAAAACAAAACAAAAATAATAAACAGCTTTATATACATATCAATGGCAATGAGAAGCATTTATTAGCTCTCCAGTCTTGTCATTTTTTTTATTCATGTATTTTAAATCCCCGGCAGCCTAGGCCATCATCTGGGACTATTTTGTTACTATGTAGCGGATGCTTACAGTACACATGAAGTTTAGTTATATAGGTACAATTAATTTTTCAAAAGTAAAATTTTACAAGATAAAGACATAGTAAAAGATTTATGACAAGATATAAAAATTACAAATGGCAGCTAATGTAAATAATAAGATCATTCAAACAAATCAATGTATATAAAGAGAAAAATATTAAGCTGTAATCATTGTATAAATCAAGGTTAGGTGTTTTTATTAAGTACACATTTTATAGACTAAATGAAGGAGATGGGCAAAGTGATTAGCCTACTAATTATATTACAGAAGGAAATTAAAGTTAGTAATTATGTGATATTATTTTTCAAAGGATTTTTTTAGTAAAGTAAAAATAAATGAAAAAGAATATTATATTTCTTAGTTATGTAGGCCTATATACCCTATATAATTTGTAGGTCCAAGCTATCGTTGTGTAGTTATTTAAAACTATTTATGGACAAAGAGTAAAGCAGAATATGAAAATATAGAAAAAAAGATAATAAATCGTCAAGAGCTAGGCCTATTAGCCTACTTAATGACTACATGTTTCACCATAGTAATACAGTTCAAACAAAGGAGTTTAAAGATAAAAAAAGAATATATAAAAAGTAAGAAATAAAATAACCAAAATATACTAAAATACCTAGATAGCACTCAACAATTATTATTGTTGTTGCATTTATACAATTCTGCTCTAAGACAAGAGTTGTTTTTTAATTGCACCAACAAAACTATTCAAAGATTCACACTCTCTTATTGTTGGTGGAAGGGTGTTAAATTCTTTTAATGCTCTGTTTTTAAATGAAGTTATACCAAATTTAGTAGTTTTTACTGATGATTGACATATTTTAGTAGTTCTTGCCCGAATCTCATAGTTACATTTTTTAGATAAAGTCTCAAATTTTATTTTGAAAGTAGTTTGTTATTCAGTACTTTATACACAAATTTAACCATATTTAAGGAAATAGTTTTTTCAAGAGATAATATATGGTATTTTTTATATATGTTTACTACACGTGTATTGCTAAAATTATCAGAGTTAAAAAGATTTCTTATAGCTCTATTTTGTATTACTTGTACTCTCTTCAATGTTTTTTTTTATGTTGATCCCCAAATTATGTTCACATATGATAAATGTGAGTGGAATAAAGAGTTATAAATTATGATTTTAGTGTTAGTTGTAAGTTTGTGTTGAGTTCTAAAGGCCCCAGCAATAGGACAAATTTTCTTACATAATGCTATCAACATGTGGTATCCATGTGAGATGCTGATCAAGAATCAATCATAAATATTTTATTTGTGATACTACATCTATTTTTTCTCTATTTATGTGTATATCACTTATGTAGTTATTATTGTTCATAGTGGGTTTTGTAAAATAAATTACTTTTGTTTTTTTAACATTTAAAGATAAACAGTTATTATGAAGCCATTGAGTCAATTTTTTTAAATCCTTTTGCAAATTGGTTTCTATTTCTCTTATAGAGTTACCAGAGTACAGCAGACAAGTGTCATCAGCAAACAGCTGTATTTTGCTATAGAAACTATTTTGATATATATCATTAATATATATAAGAAATAATAAAGGACCTAAAACAGAGCCCTGTGGCACACCACATACTATATCTTTGCAGCAGCTACTGATGTTTGTATTTCTATCATTGATAAAGACAAATTGTTTCCTATCAGAGAGATAATTTTTGAACCAATTTAATTCCATACCTGTTATGCCAATATTAGACAGCTTTTTTAATAATATATCATGATTTATGGTATCAAAGGCTTTTTTTATATCAATAAATAGTCCACCAGCAACTTTACCACTATCAAGAAAATTCTCTAACACATTTACTAGATCAACTACAGCACTTTCTGTATTAGAATTCTCTCTAAAACCATATTGACCTTCATAGATGAAATTAATACTATTGAGATGCTGTATAAGTTTATTTTTAACAATTTTTTCAATGATTTTAGACATTGCTGGTAGTAATGATATAGGCCTATAATTACCACAGATACGTTTGCTACCAGATTTATGAATTGGTATTACTTTAGCAATTTTCATGTTGTCAGGTACAATGCCTGTTTCTAGACTATGATTAATTATTTTGACCATTATAGGCACTATAGAAATTCTAATTAGTTTCAGCATGTGATTTGAGATATTGTCAAAGCTACAACTAAATTTATTTGGTAAATTTCTAATTATTTTGTCAATTTCAATTACATCAATTTTATCAAATTTAAACAAAATATTAGCATAATCTTTTTGATTGCTGACCACATGCTCACTAGAAGAGTAACACTTTCTAAAGATTTGGCTATCTGTTATTTTTCCAACATTTACAAAATAAGTATTTAAGATATTTGCCACTTCATGTATGTCTGAAGTTATGTAATTCTCATTTGTTTCTATTTCAGTTATTCCACTGTCTCTATTGTTAGGTTTATTACAAAGAATATTGTTTATTAGTTTCCAGGTTTTTCTATTGTTTGTCACACATTTAAAAAAATCCCTTTTAGCTATCATCTTTTGATTTTTTTCCCTTAAGTATGTTACTTTGTTTCTACACAAGATATATTCCTGTTTTATGGCTCCATTACTAGGATATTTTTTAAGTTTCTTATACCAAGTTTCCCTTCTTTTTACTAAATTTATATACTCTGTAGTGTACCAAAGAGGCACATTTTTTTGGTCATGGTCTAAAATTATTCGTTCATAGGAACAATTCTCTCTAATGTTATTTATCAACCCAACTGTATCATTATACATGTTGTATGTGTCAGAGTTCAAAATTATTTTACCAACATTTTTCTTGAAAACTTCTATAAACATCTTTTCATTCAAAACTACTTTTTTAATTGTTTTAAATTGTATGCTATTTTCAATGTATTTTGTTCTTAATGGACTATAATCTGTTACAAAAACATTATGATCACCGATCGAATGGCTAAAATTATACACTCTAATTTTATTACTAGGCTGAGAGCAATTGCTTAGAATATGATCAATTAACGTGGTGGTATTTTTAGTAATCCTGGAGGGGTTTTTGGTATTTATACAATCAAATCCATTTGATACGATAATGTCAGTGTATTTCTTTACAACAGTGTTGTCTTTGTCGAAAATATTTATATTAAAGTCTCCAAGGATCAAACTTTGTTGATTTTTTAAAGATTCTAAATATCTATCAAAAAATTTAAGAAAGCTATTGTTTTCACAATTTGGTGGCTTATAAATGACACATATAGTTACATTATTTGCAAAATGATTTGTGGGCCTAAGTAATATCCTGAGAACAGACAAATCTTCTGCTTTATTTATGGTATTGTCAATAAAAGTGTATTCTAAAGATTTGTGAATCAAGATCCCTACACCTCCCCCAGGCATATGGTCTCGGCAATCATATAGTGAAACATATCCGTTGATATTAAAGAACTCAGCCTCACTACTGTTTATCCATGTTTCAGTCAAAACAATTATATGCATTTTTAATTTAAGTGAAATTAAAAGTGTTTCAAGATCATCAGTTTTATTTCTAAGGCTACGAATATTTAAATATAATATGCCAAAATTGAAATTATTAGACTGGTTACCATATTCAAGATTAAGTTCAGTAGCATTATTTAAAATATGCTCCACTGTTTGATTAGTATATCCTAATTTTATATTATGCAAACTCATTTAGGTATCAATATTTGAAAATACTTTAAAAAACAATAACTTTAACAATGATTTGATCACTTTGAGAGCTAGTATTTCTAAAACAAAGACGAACAAACAAGACAATTTGCAAGTCAAAATCACCTATGCTAGGCCCATTCTATCCATCTGAATATAATATAATATCTCCAACAGTGAGATGATTGATCTGTAAGCTAGTATTCCAACATGAAAACAATTGAAAAATTCAACCTTGTGTCACCTTCCTCTGTAATTGGCTTACTCACTAGAATAAAAAAGTATAACTTTAACAATGAATTTATCACTCTGAAAGCTAGTATTCCTAATACGGAAACAAAAGAACAAAAAGCTTTGTAAGACACTTTCCTCCATGTTAGGCCTACTTTAACCACTTACATATAACAGAATAACTTTAACAATCAACTGAATGTTCTGGAAAATAGTAGACCTAAACCCACAAGGACAAATAAACAAAACACATTGTAAGTGACTTTTTTCCCTGCTTGTCCTACTTTAACCATTTAGAATCATTGAAACTAAAACTTTTTCTTTGTTTCACATTGTCTTCCTGTTGGTGTCCCTTTTCCTTAGAGTGGCTGATTTGTTGACTCTTGTATTGTTCAATGTTATGATCATAATCACTTACATTTGTTGATGTTAAAATATTCTTTATATCATTGTTGGACTTGATATGATGGACTCTTCCATTCTCATTAAACCTCGCGTATATTTTCCCCTCTCTGATCCATATAAATTTGAAACCTTTCTTCCTAAGAGATTCTTTGGCTTGTCCAAAGAGAATCTTATTTTGATGAGTTAGGCATTCATTTACATATATGGGTCTCTTTATGCATGATAGTCCTAAGGATAGTGTACTGAGCTTATTGTCAAAGCTAGTTACACTTTTATTAAATTGTTTCACTCCGTTAATAAGCTCAAGTTTTTTGTGTCGTCTGACTAATTTAACGAGAATAACTGGTGGTAGTTCATTTTTCTTGTTGTTTGATAGCCTGGGAGCTATGTCAATTTCACCTTTATTTAGATCAACTTTAACAACCTTGCCCAATTTTTCCACCAATTCATAAACATTTTCTGTATTCGCACATATTATTGGGATTCCAAGTATCTCAAAACTGTTTATTCGGGAATATTGTTGCAAGTCAGAAATGTCTTTATTAATCATACTAACTTGTTCTTTAACTTCTTTTGTCTCATTATCTTTCTCATCCATTCTAAATAACAAAAAGTCTACTTTATCACTTATCAAATCCAGTGTATTCATTTTTCTTAATATTTCTTCAATGTTCTTTTCTACATTTGAAACACTTTCTTGAGTATTCAAATTCATATTTTTCTTTCCTGCAGTATTTTTGTCAGGTTTAGTGATTGCACAGAGGTTAGCTTGTTCCGGCTTAGACTGTTCGTCCAAGCCGCCATGCGTTTGAGTCTCACAGTCTATACAATAGCACTTTTTCTTCTTGTTGTTACAAAGTTGCTTGAATTTTGAATTAGATATTCCCACACACGATAAATGAAACCAAGATTTACAGGTTCCATTACATTCCATCGAATTTTCACCTTCATTTATAAACAATTTGCACCCGCCACAATACGTGAGTTCTTTATCGTCCGCCATCTTTTTCCGACATTCCAATTGCACCGCGGAGTGTCTGAAAACGATCACGTGGAAGAGGTTTGGTTAGTATAACTGCTAACTGGTCCTCAGAGGGTATATGCTTGATGTCAATCTCACCGTTCTCATACTTCTCACAAATGAAGTGGTAACGTATGTCTATGTATTTGGTTCTCTTGTGGAACTCTGGGTTTCGCACAAGACGCATTGCACTCTGATTATCAACCGCTAGAACTGTGGCCTCTCCCACTGTTTCCCCAATGTCAAGTAGAAGATGTCTAAGCCAGATGACTTCTTTGGCCGCAGTTGATGCAGCGATGTACTCAGCTTCGGTAGTGGAAAGGGAAACCGTTTGTTGACGTTGACTAGCCCATGTTATAGGGCCATTACTCAATTGAAAGAGGTATCCAGTTGTGGAGCGTCGGGGGTCCAAATCGTTTGCGAAGTCAGAGTCCGAGAAGCCAATTAATGGGGGTGGATTCTCACTCCTTGTAAATTCAATGCCATAGCTGAATGTGTCTTTTAGGTATTTTAAGATGCGTTTGACTGCATTCCAATGACTTGGTCCATAGTTTGACAAGTATCCACTCACGTTTCCAACTGCATACATAATGTCTGGCCGACTAACTATTGCAGCAAACATTAAGCTGCCAACAGCTTCTCGATAGGATACTTTTATTTCTTCATTTTCTCCTACGTTTGAACTCAAGTGAGTGTGTGGATCAGCAGGCATACTGACTGGCTTAGAGTCTTCAAGATTGAATCTCTTGATTATTTGTTTGATATAGTTGGCCTGATGTAGAAATATTGATCCGTTCACATTATTTCGTTTTATTTCCAGACCCACAAAGTTATTTGGTTCACTGATTGTAACTTCAAAGGTTGTCTTCAGTTTATCGAGTACAAGTTGTAGTGCCATTTGGTTTTCAGCCATGATCAGCCCATCATCAACATATAACGCAATCAGTACCTTTGATTTATTGAAATCCCCTCGATAAACACATTTATCTGCGGTACTTTGGCTGAATTCAAACATTTTCAGGAAACCATCAAACTTTTCGTTCCAACAACGCGATGATTGTTTGAGGCCATATAGTGACTTTCTTAATTTGCAGACAAGGTTTTGGTCAATATTGATTCCATCTGGTGGAAGCATGTAGATATCTTCCTTGAGTTCACCATACAAAAATGAAGTTTTCACATCAAACTGCATTATTTCATAGTTTTGTTGAGCTGCGATAGCGAGTAAGACTCGTATAGAGTCATACAGTGTTGTGGGAGAGTATGTGTCATTGTAGTCGACCCCTTCTTTCTGTGTGAAACCTTTAGCGCACAGTCTTGATTTATATCGTGAAATGTTTCCATCACTGGTGCGTTTTACTTTGAAGACCCATTTCGAACCTATAGCATTTTTACCAGGAGGTAATGACACTAGCACCCAAGTGTTGTTCTTTTCCAGCGCATCAAGTTCTTCTTTGATTGCATCAGTCCACTGCCCTGCATCGGAACTCTTCATTGCTTCCTCGTAGGTCTGTGGTACATCTATTTCCACTAGGTTAGCTTCATAGCGTTTGGGAGGCCTGATGACATCTCTTGGTCGCAGCTCATAATTTGCTTCAATATGCCTGGGTTCTTCATCGTTCTGTTCAGAATGTTGAGGGCCTGCGTCCTCCTGCTGAATTCTTTGATCAGAATGATGTGTGTTTTCTATCACTACTGGGACTACAGTATTTCTTTGAGGAATGAAAATACTTGAATTCTCATTGAAAATCACATTTCTTGATACTGTAATTTTCTGTGTATTTTGATCCAGCAAACGATAGTTGGTTGAGTTTCTATCATATCCTACAAGGGTGAGTTTCTTGCTGTTTGGCGCCTATTTGTTTCGCAGTTCCTTTTGTACATGCATGTATGCCTCACTGCCAAAGATTCTTAAATGTGACATTACAGGCCTTTTTCCACTCCATATTTCATAGGGTGTCGAGTTTGGTGCTTGATAGGTTGGAGTCCTGTTTAGAATATAAACAGCTGTGTTTACTGCCTCTGCCCATAAATATGTTGGCATATTCTTTGCATATAACATTGAACGTGCACTTTCCATTATGGTTCTCATGTCACGTTCGGCTCTACCATTTTGCTCAGGAGTATAAGGTGCCGTTGTTTCAAACTCAATTCCATGTTTTGACATATACTCTTTCATTCCCTGATTACAGTATTCTGTCCCATTGTCAGTATGTAGGGTCTTAATAGAATATTCATATTTATTCTTTATCATGTTTGCAAAATCTTTGAAACACACAACAACATCCGTTTTGTGCTTGATGAAAAATACAACACGATAGCCTGAACAGTCATCCTTAAATAATACAAAATATTTAGCACCCTGATGGTGTTGACATTGGACCACACACGTCACTGTAAATGAATTCGCCTGGTTTGGCCTTGGCATGCTTTGAGGGCGAAAACGGTAACCTGTGCTGTTTGCCATACTGACACGACTCACAGAAGAAATCTTCAAGGTCATTAATATTTACACCTTCGACCAAGCCTTTGGTGACCATTTCACGCAGAGTTCTCTTATTTATATGTCCGAGTCTCTCGTGCCACAATTTTAGACTTCCACTTGCAGTGAAATTTACGCCTACGTCTTGATGTGGGATCACTGTGCGGAATAACATTCGATACAGATTGTTGGTTTCACGGACCGCACTTTCTACTAGCTCACCGTTTTCGTAAACTTCTGCATATCTATCTTCCTTAAGGATCTTCATCCCTTTTTCAGTTATTACACCTTCAGAGAAAATACTTTTTCTTAGTTCAGGAATATACAACACATTTGTGATAGTTGAGTCATACCAATTACCTCTGATAAATTTCTTTATTTTAATGCTTCCTCTTCCCTTCACAGAAAGACCTTGGTTGTTTCCAAGCACGACACTCGTATTGTCTACAGTCTCTTCAAACTTAGAAAAATAATCACGACGATTAGTCATGTGTGCAGAAGCGCCACTGTCCATTGTCCAGTTATCTTCGGTGGTGACTGCTGACATTAGCATAACATCCTGCTTCTCTGCACTGAATGCTGAGAAATGACCCTGTTGGAAACGGTCACTGTGAGTGTTTTGCTGTCCGTTTTCTCGGGGCTTCTTAGGTGCATGACAGTCACTTGCGTAATGTCCTTTTCTTTGGCAATTATAGCACGTTACCCTTGGTTTTCCTGATCTATTCATTTGTTTTTGATTGGACTTTTGAGAATTATTAGACTTTTGAAAATCGCTTTTCAAATTTGTCGAAGATGAAAATGCACTTTCCGATTGTTCATTTGATGTGAGACTGGCCTCTTCATCCAACAGACTTGCCGTCATATTTGGGAGTCTCTGTCTAGCCTCGTCTAGTGAAAGCCAAGCTTGTCTGAAGTTTCTAAATTTGGGAGGTAGACTACCAAGAATTTTAGTCATTATAGTAACATTGCTGAGTTGTTCACCAGTCTCTCTCACATGTCGCGCGAGATTTTCTGTCTTGGCAATATGCTGAGCAATGGAGTCGTTGGCGTCCATCTTGTATTGATGAAAGCGTTCGTGAACTAGCATTTTGTTCATTTCTGATTTCTGCTCAAAGATAGAGTCTAATTTCTCTAGCATTTCATTAGACGAATCACAATTTTCAACTAATGTGATCTGTGATAGCTCCATTGCTGTAGTGAGTGTGAACATAGCAATTGCGTCGTCTTTGTTCCATTTTTCTAGTTCCTTCTCTTTGTCTATTGCCGGCTTTTCTATGGCGCCTTTTGCAACATCAAAGACTCCTTTTGTCCTCAGGGCACATTTCAATTGAAATTTCCATTGATGATAATTATTGCCGTCGAACTTATTTACTTGTGCCACGTCAAACTTTTCGGCCATTATTCCTCATTTGGTCTCGCGGATTATATAACTTCAAACATAAAACACAAAGATGTTTGTTTGCTGATCGCGCGAACCTACATACATAAATGGCGAATCACGTCGCTTCCTAACGCGAACGCGAATTCACAAAACGGATTTGTGAATTACCCAACGGACAGTTTTTACGAAATATTACGTGGATATTTACGCAGTTGTTGGGTGCCTGAGCCCATAACCTATTAAATGCTTTATTTGAGGTTTGGAACACACTGTTCTTACTTAACAGACCGCACACGGTTCAACATGACTGTTACATGACACCAACAAGATAGGAAAAGAAAAGTGCTTTATGAATGTATTCATGCGCCACACTATTGGGCACTCACACTATTGGTTGAGAGGTTAGGCCTAAACAAGCATGATATTTTAAACATGTTTTGATATATTTGTTTCATAACTCGACACTCTTTCTCTCAATATGCCCAAACTACCATAAGATACTTCTTTCACATTGACCTAATAGAGTTCCTTTCAAACTCACTTCTTCAGTACCCATCCATTATTGACTCTGTCCATACAAATGTTTCCAAATACATTCTTTAGTTATCTCATTGCAACCGCATAAACCTTGTTCTTTTATTTCTCCTGACAAACCCACGCTTCACATTCATAGAACCATGTTGGCGTCAACACACTTTTATATACTGCCATCTTTGCCTCTTTCAATACTACTTCGTTCTTTGCAATAGTCCACATACATCCAACTACTCTCCAAGATGCATACAACTACTGTTGCCTAAAACCTCGATTCAAGGCTCAATTATCACCTCAAATAATACAATTTTCCCAGGGGAGAGGCCCCTGGCCCCAGTGGTGGACCAAGGGGGGGAGGGTGCTGACCCCTCCCCACCCCCGTGTGAAAAATAATTATAAATATTTAACCAATACCTCAATGTTGTAAAGAATGGCTGACTTTAACATTGCCCTCACCCTATCTCCTACATGACATAATCTCTAAATCTTTCAGCGTATATCTCAAATGGGTAGCAAGACGTGGTGCTATAAAGAAGGATAACTCTTTCAACTTAACTCTAGTGTTCAGAAAATCAAAACTCTCCAGTAATTAGATTACTAAGTTTAATAGAATGAAATAAACATTTTTTCCATTGATACTAAAATATTTTAGGCCCATGTACATATTTATGACTTAAATCGTGAGAGCAATTTTTTTTTGTTTTGCTAAAATTACTAATTTGTTAACAAAAGTTTGTGTTTTTCTAATAAATCCTCTTTTTATTATCATAATTGTTAATTAATATTATTTTATAAACTAGAAATATTATTATAATTAACATAATTATATATTAAAATCCTGCTTTCAGTAACTAAAATAATTAAATTTCTACTTGGAGACTTCTGAAAACCAATTGCCACCCCCAATAACAGACCCTGGATCCGCTTTTGAATGGTCCACCAATTAGCTGGGGGTATTCATACACCCCTGGTGTTCTCAATGTTGTCCTTGTTACCTGATCACCTGGGAATTTTTATAATTTTAGAACTTTTAGTCTCTTTAAATTCACTGTCTCGCCCCCTAAATATATTATGCGCATTGCCCCTGTCTAGAAGCTATTTAGATGTGTAAACTGTTATAACAATAACAAAGAGGAGATTATCTCCCATCAATACTTCATAACTACTTCATTGGTTTATTGCTAAGACACTTATACATCTTTTGCTCTAAGAAAATTATCTGAAGGAGATTTTATTTTATCTTTTCCTGCCAAATCATCTTTAAATGGTGAAATTACACTCCGATCTTTTGAGATTCTTTAATGTACCATATATTATAAAAAATTACAATAAATAATAGGTCGACAATAGATGCTATTAAAAACGATAGACTTTAATTCAACAAATAAAATAACCCTGTTAAAACTCCATATTACTTCATACTAAAGAAAAAACAAAAATCACTTTCTACTATAAGTCATTCACGAGCTAAGTTTACCTGGATGACAGCTCTAAATGTAACTAGAAGTAATCCCTAATATATCACTACACCAACAGCTGACATCTATCACTTTGGATGACCGTAATGAAAAAAGATGGTAATATATTAATGTGATAGTTAACCACAGTAATTTAGGCCAATATTATTTATATATTTATTTGAGGTCGGACACAAAGTTTATTTATAATTTTATTCCCCTTAAAAAAAATATTAACACCAATTTCACAAAAACTTCTAACGAACATAGCTTCAAAATGGCCACTGACGAATCTAAACCATATGATTGAACATAACGGTAAACAAGTTTTTTACAATGATGCAGACATGCAGTTGATGAAAATATTTTATTCAGTTAAATATTTCAAAATACGATAAAATAATCATAAAATCATTTATTGTATGTAAAAAAATGACAACAATTTTCTCTTTTCCAAGTAAATATGATGCCTGTATTAAAAGATATTGATGTGTGCACTATATTACACAAAATCAGTAACGTTCCAAAACGAAAATTAAGTATGTTTAATTATGTTTAAAATATTGTTCCGAGTTGGATAAAAAGAAATTATTTAAAAAAATGAAATAGTATGAGAAAACTTAAATTTACGTTATTTTAAATGTAATATATAACAGGTATTTAAAGATCTTTACATTTATAACAAAACTGTGATCTTTTACAAGTGTTGGCAATCCAAAACCTAAACATATGATTTTCGAACTGTCATCCAGGTAAAGACCTATCGTGAATGCCATATACATAGCTTATCATATTACAACAAAATATGTTCTGTGTAGTTCACCTATTTTATGATAGCAAAAAGTAGATATATATTTAAAAAAAAACATAAATATTGTGTTACTTATCATCATTGAGCTCTATATGTGAATTAAGAACACGTAAGGATCTTCAGTTGTCAAAAACAAGATAATCATTATTTTCTATTTGCCTCACTATTCTTATGGCACAAACATGTGTGTGGTATTTAAAACGGTTATTGCTTGAAAATAGTAAAATAATGCTTTGGACCTGTATTAAAGGAAATATAATTCAGTTTTATAGGTCATATTGTCCATGTTATAGATTAAACCCTTAAATTATCTAGCTGCTGTTCATGTTGTATATGTTCTGCTGTCGCTATTAAATATTTAAAGTAGAATATATAAACATAATTGCTATTATATCTTTCACTTTATAATAAAATAAATAAACGCTCAATTATTATTAGAAAAAAATACTAATGATAACATGAATAGTGAACTTTGTGTAAAACACTTGTAAATTAAATAGTTACCAATGGTTTAATTTAGAGTGAAGTATAATATACATACTAGTGGTTCATCAGGTCCCTAGACCATCCTGATGTGTTGTGTTTCAGTAATAAGTATGTATCAGTTTCTTGATTTACAAATTGGTACAAATTTTTATGGATAGTTAAATATTGAAAGTTTAAATATAGGCGAGCCCCTCTACCCATTGGTTCTGGAGATGCATCGGTGGTGCTAGTGGGAAGGGAGATGGGGTTGGTGTCTTGGTTTAAGCGGGATAAATAGTTTTAATTTGCCTCTCTGTTAACTGAAATTCTGAGCTATGCCCATGCAAAATTTCAGTTAAATCAGTGAAGTTATATTAGTAGACTAATTATTTTATTTTCAAAGTTTTTTTATATGTATAATAGGGATGTGCAAGATCCCGAACTTCGGGAAAATAGTTGTTTCCAAAATTATATGGGAAAAATATTTCCCGTGATTTTTCAGAAAAAAAAAATACAGCTAAGAACCGACTATCAAAGTCATGTTTGTATTTAATTTTCATTAAAAACATTTTTAATTTATTGATCTTTAATCACCCTTATCTTCCATTAAGCAGCTGGACACTCAAAACTTAAGTCACTTATTTTGTAACTCCTTACAAAATAACTGAGTGTAATTAAAAGTGGCTTTTAAATATCAAAATATACACAAAATACACCAACACACTTATTTGCATATATATGGATATATACATATATTTGGATATAATTGTTTGTTGTGGCATCCATTTACTTTTGTACCATAGACTCGCTCTGCTCGTTGGGGGCCTCGCCCCCATACCTCTAATGGGTTTTCTTTGCAAGTGGATGTAAACTAATGGAATTCCAGAGCTGTTTTTTTTTATAGGTCTTAACATTTAGCCACAAGAGACCTTCAAATAAAGGTTCACACTGACTTTAAAGTTGCTCTGCAATTTTGAATTTTTTTCAGGGGCTAACAACTAAAAATTTTAACTTTTTGGAATATTCCCGTCTGTTACAGGCTAGAAACCATAAGTTTGCCAAATTTCAATATTCTAACTAATCTGAAAGTGGGTCAGTGAGGGAGTCATCCATGTGGCTTTATAGTAGTATAATAATAAGTGTCGGATAAGCTAATATTTTTGGAGTGCAACAGCGCTTTTTGGGAGAGCTTTAGTAATTAAAACATAAGAGGTAACCGAGCACACTGGCTCTGCCGAGAAATGTTTTTGTTATTCTTATGGACAATGTGGTTCACTTGTATTTACTTAGGCTAGTTTGAATATTCTGATGTTTTACTGCATAAGTATTTTATTAAAATTCACACCATGAGTTCTTTATTAAAAAATTATTTTAGTCAATTTTTAAATTTATTTTTAGAATTTATCTATCTAATTTCAAACCAAACATATTTAATAAAAATACACAATTATTATAGTTTTATTAGGCCCATTTATTTAATTTACTTTTTACCAAAAATCTTATTCAACACTTGTTGGACAAAATATTTAGTTTTTATTTGGAAAACTTACAATTTAAAAAAAAACATATATAAAATTCTAAGTGTAGGCCTACATCATTTTTTCCTTTAATTCTAATTTTTTTTCTTTGCGAGATCATAGAAGGCAAATACATGTATTGGCCACACCAATAACTTCAGTTTATCCTGACTATTCAAACTACTGCTGACATCTACCCGTCATATTTAACTCAATTTAAACTATCAAATTGTCTTAATTCTCTAATTGAAATAAACTGTCAAGGCAATTATAGACTAAAATTATAAATCTGAATATAATCCCAAAGTGGAAAATTATTTTAATTTCTTTTCCCCATCATTTCCTGCCCGTAAAATTCTTGAAATCAAAATGTCATTTCCGCACAGCATATATATAACTATTTCTTTGACATTCTTTTATAGTTATAGTTCAATACCCATTATCGACCAAACATCACTTTTGTTTTGTCAGCAACTTTAAATTTAAAGATAAATTAAACATGAAGAGTATTTGAATTATAGGTTTATATTTTCTTGCAAATATGCTACAATTTAAAAATATATTGTTCTCTCTCTTGAATTGATATTTTTTGACAATCTAAATCCATTTTAAAACAAACTCCTAATAATTGATCAAATTGCCACCTCCATAATCATTACAGTGTTTTCAATGCCTATTTTCCCATTTCTATTTTTCAGACAATCGACAGGGGCAGTCGAGGAATCAATTTTGTTCTTTCAGCTATGGTGTTCAACGTTGTGCCAACAATGTTTGAACTTATTCTTGTTAGCAGTATTTTGGTAAGATTTTATTTATATGATCTCAAAAATACTAAAAATATTTAAAAAATATATTTTTAATGTATATTAAGCTGACATACTTGTAATTTTATTGTATATATTTTTCTAAATTAACTAGGTAAATTATATACTTAATCAATTGCTAGCTCATTTTATCAAAAAAAAGTAAGATATGACAAGCTTTTTTTTATAATCATTCTACTGTTTGCAGTCAGATATAAGTCAACTAATTTAAATAATTATAACATTATTAAAAAACACATATATATGCACATTTTGATAATGACAATATTAGTTTACATTAAAACTTTATTTGCTAAATATTATTATTTTACATGAATTTATGAGTTGATCATAAAATTGATAGAATCCTAAGAGATTTATTTTATTCTAATATATATTTTAAAAAATATTGTCAAACCTCACATGTAACACTCTAGTTCACTGCATAGGGTAAATTTGTTTGCATAGGATATTTTGGTTTATGGCTTCTTTGACTGCAGTTAACTATATATGTAGGCTCAATACTGAACTAAGAACTCATAAACATGGGATTTCTGTGAGTGACGCTAGATATTTTAGCAAATGTTTTGCGCATCGCTCTGAGTGACATTGACACTAAGAGTAACAACAAACAACTAATAACCTGTCATAAATTTTAGATAAAAATAAACCATCTCAAACCGCTTTCTTGAAACCTCTTTCTTGGTTTGACTGTTTGGAATCAATATCTTTGCTGTCCCATCAAGAATGTTCTGTTTCTATCAAAGCCCATACCCGAGCATCACAACTCACTTTGGATTTGAAGTTATTAACTTTCCATGCAGTTTAGATCCAATTTTATAAATATAAATCCAGCGTTTTTTATTAATGTTATAAATATTTAAATTAGTTGACTTATATCTGATCTTTATGTGTTCTATATATATTTAAAAAAACTAAAACAAATATTTCTGTTCCAAATAATTTTAATGTTAAATAAAGCCTACTAAACATATCTTCTCTAAAGAAAATTTATTCCCTAGTAGTTTCTTTTTATAATAAAATGAATGAGCTCCTAAAACATCAATAAAATCCTTTTTAAATTCTCTTTCTTAAAAATTCTTGAATATTTACAATAAAACCAAGTAGTTCCCTATGTTCAGCCATACAACCCATATATGTTAAAACAATATGGCTGCTTCTATTTGGTAAATTACTCTTTCATATTTTGATTTCATATTCATCAACACAAAAATTAAAATTGAAATTATTGAATATTATTACTGTTTTAATAAGTGACAGTTTTATTATATATATTTCATGGCAAGTTTTTTTGATTCAAATAATTGGTCATTGTTTTATAAGTACAGATAAAGTTAAATAGTTTATGAAATTATTTATTGGTTTTGTTAACTTTGATGTGCAGGGTGTCAAGTGTGGTGCTGCGTTTGCTGGAGTCTCTTTGGGCTGTGTAACTATTTATACAGCATTTACTTTGGCCATTACTCAGTGGAGGACCAGATTTCGTGTTTACATGAACCAAGCTGAGAATGAAGCAGGCAACAAAGCTGTGGATTCTCTTATAAACTACGAAACGGTGAAGGTAAAAACATTTGTTTATTTATTCTTAAAAAATTTTCAAATCTCAAAACACACATATGCTCTTCAATAAATTTGTGGTCCCATTCAGTTTTGTGCCAAACATTAATTTTGCAAGTTTAAAAAAATATTCTTAGTACCATTTTTGTATTAGAATGAACATGTTTTTTTTGTTTCTTTGTTTATTTCGAAATCAAATTATTTGTTTCCTTCTAAAAACAATCCGGATATGAGAATTACAGTTTTTTTTTAGGCTTTTAATCAGGAAAAAACGTATTCAGACACAACACACATTTGGAATTCCATACAATATGCATTATACATGCTATTTTTTTATCATCATCATCATCATCACCATCATCATCACCACCACACCACAATTTCCCACTATTGAACCTGTAGCTTTGTGACAGAACTGTGGACAAACTACTCTTTCCTAGCTTCCAAATTTTCTTGTTAAATTACTACTGCCCCCATTTGTACTACCTCCTTTGTCAGCTAATCACAAAACATTGTTGTTCTACACAAACTAGGATCTTCTTAACCCATTGAGGTTGTAATATTTGCTCACAAAATTGTACACAGTAGCAGGCATTGCCTGTAAAAATAGGCTTTTTTTTGCAGCATTTCAAAATAAATATTCTCTAGTTTTTAATTTTTATTTGAAAATTTTTTTCTTAATTTAAATAAATACTTTTAAAAATTGCACATACTGACACAAAACCACTTTGATAGTTCATTAATGTATGATACACCTCATAACATCCCTCAAGATGAAGCTGCACCTGAGAAGTTTTGCAAAGCCGCCTGACCTCTGATCTCTTTCTATGGGCAATTGAAAACAATGCTTGGCCTTGATGGAAATTTTTTTAACTGTAGTTATAGGTATTTGCATTGGAAAGTGGGCCCAGTTCTTAGATTGAAGCCTCAGAGGATCATCTGAGGAAGGGGGTCGTCCAGGTGTCTGACATTCAGGAAGGTTGACATTTTGGAGTAGTCCTTCAACAACATTCAGTCTAAAATCTGAGTTATGAATTTTCTTCTAGGTCACTTTCTTGAAAACTACATAGGAATTGAACACAACCATATTAATGGGATAAAGTCATATTTTTCTATATCCTTTCATGGTTCTACGCATGATCCTTTATTATAATCAATCGGGCATTTAGGTTTAATTACAGCCTCTTCACCATCACCTCAAAGTCTTCTCTTTTTAGTTGGGTGCATTTCAATATCAACTTATAGAGTAGATAGCATACACACATTATTTCGGTCTATCAATACATTTTAGGACATGCAGAAAAAAGACTCATGTAATATTTGAAGTGAACAGAACAATTTTGTAAGTTGGCTGCTGGACCACTTTCTTATCATACAAAACATTTCTGTATGACTACTCCAATGAGTTAAATCTCTTCTACACTTACCCTTTTAACTTCCGACAGAGACCACCCCTACCTCTATTGATATCCATCTTCATCCTTTTTCCTGTATCCTAGCAATCCCCATCCTTTTCTCTGTTGCACAGACTATCTATCTTCCTTTACTTGCTCAGGAGATTTCACTACAACTCACCCAGCATATCAATTCAAGCACAGGATGCCAGCCTACTTTCTGAATCTTATGTACACTCTGTTTATCTTGAAAGGTAGAAGGCTTACATTAAATGGGTTACACTATGGTTCAGCGTATAGGTTAGGGACATGGTGTTGTACCACCCCACTCTCACTCTATTTAGTTACGGCCACAATAGAATAAAAAAAGAGAGGGGGTGATAGCTAAAGGAAATAATTATATGAAAAAGTAAAACATTTGTAGGTTAATGAAATATTTGAATTTTATTCAAAGTAACAAACAGTGTTAAAACAACAAGTTGCATGGCCTTACAGGACTTACTGAAGGGTGTTGGAAAAATAAACCTAGCAATTTATTACATGCGCAGTTCGTTTCAAAAGTATAAAGAATAAAGTTATATAAAATAAACTTGTCTAGAAAAGACCAATGAAATAAACAAAATAGCTGCTATTATTTAAAGAAACTTTTCTAAATGATATACAAGCTTCTAATTCACCACGATGAATTAAGATCAAATTAAATCAAAAGGATCAAAAGTTTAATTTACTAAATGTTACAAAAATTGCAAAGAGATTTATGAGCCCTTTTTAAAAGGTTTACAACATGTCAGATTCACACCAGTGAATAGATTTTAAAAAAAATTAAATTTAAGGAATAAATTTATATTTAAAAATCGCACAAGATGTTTATGTTAAGTTTTTACTCCTAAAAAACTATACAAGATCACAAAGAGCTTAATGAGCCTCTATTAAATGGTTCACAAAGTGTCAGATTCACACCAGTGAATACAGACAAAACAGTTTTAAATTTATGGAATAAATTTAAATATCGCACCAGATATTTACGTTAAAGCACAAAGGTTTTACTTCCTGACTAAACCCAAACCTTCATGGGACAATTACCCTCGTCACTTTTAAAGAATTAAACAAAACTCCCACATTTAAATATTTAATATTTAACTAGAACAAGTTACATTACAGAACTTGTAATTTTACTTAAATGAATCAGCGAATATTAAAATCAAAACCATATTAAACAACAAAAATAAGTTATTTTAAAATAACCAATAAAAGAAACATTATCAATTTAAAGAATTTAAATTTCTGATAACCACAAAAGCAAAATTTTTATATCTAACCTAAATATTGTAAGACATAAAAAAGAACCAAAAAATGTGGCTATCTCTTTAAACCAAGAGAATACAAAGATACTAGCGCCCAAGCGGCAACAGGAAGCATTAAGTGCTCCATAACAGAATTTACGTTTAAAATTAAAGTTTTTTGCGAAACATTACCGATGCCTACACTGACGCCAACCCAAGTGTCCAACATATGAGTGGTCCTCCAATAGTACAGTACTGGCCAATCAGAGCAGTGCTGGCTTTCTCCATCGGAACATCAGGGGGCTGCGTATTTTAAACTTCTCTTCATTCTAGCATTCGAGGTGAGCATGCTGGACTTGTACATCGGTATAAACCAGGCCGATATACACGTGAGTAGAAACCTATGTTAAACATAGTAAGATCCTGATAATTATTAATGCTGGATGTCTATGAGTATTAGCTTGTTTAGTGGCGGGTAGTAATATTGTCATATTAGCAGTCCACGCTAATGTTACAGTGTAGTCTGTCAAAGTAAGACTGCTAGGTACCTTTCAGGGTAGATGGAGTATACATTAGTTTTACCGCTTCAGGTATGCCTTTTTCTTGATCCCACCATCCTTTCTCTGTAAGTCCCATAGAAAGTGGTAATGATATTCATAGAGCCAGAGATCTGTATTGTTTATTATTTTTATCTCTTATAAAGGGATATGAAAAGAAGAATGAGAATTCAATTCTGTTTTTTGTTTTAAGCTAAGCAAGTATTTAAGTTGGGTTTCTTTTGACAGATTGGACTCAATGCCAAGGTCAGACACTTCAGGGGAAAATTGATGGTCAAACATGGAATTTTTTAAAAAGATTTTATTGATTGTTTTTAGTCCAGTGGTAGCTTTGCTCATACTCATAAAATAACACGAGAAGGGCCGCTATTGTTAAAAATAAAAATATATAAAAGACTTATCCTACTAACATAAACAATTAAATATTGTGTGTTTGAGTGGTTTGGGTGTGATTGATCAATAAACTATCAATTGTGATAAAACTGTGCATCGATATAACTTGGACGTCTGGTTAACAAATAGACTAATTTCAAATTACATACCTTTTTATTTCAAGATGGTGTCACAAAACACTTCTTTTTGGAATTTTTATCAGCTTCTGCTTATTGGGCTTTTATTGGATCAACCTTTGATTGGATCAACCTATTAAGGCTCCTGTATATAAATAAGACAGTACGACCATCTTTAAATTAAATGTTGGCTCTATAACAC